>JARQOD010000003.1:217451658-217500375 GCA_033576555.1 Oophaga sylvatica | reverse complement strand
CCTGGAAAAGCCTTGAAGTTTCCCCCCGTCCCGGGCCCGGCTTGCCGAAGAGGTAAAGGCTAACCCAAGGACAACAAGGGGGTTGGGGAAAAGATCTCATGGCAGTGGGGAAATTGGTTTCAGTCAATACCAAAAGAAACGTACTCCCCACAATGGTCTCTTTCCCAGCGGCCCGTAAGGTACCTTTACTTTAAAAGGTCATGTAAAGGCTCTTTAAGTTGCTCTGATCACTTGGAGGATTGGAAAAAGGGGTTCAGGTTTATGGTCTGAGGCCCCAGATCAAGATCTTTGGTGAAAAACCACCAGTGCGTTTGGGACGGGGGCACTGCATACGCCCAGATCCATCCTCAGCAAGCATGGTGGTGGCAGATCATGCGGTGGGGCGTTTCTCGCCGGGGGGCCCAGCCATCTGGTCCGCACCCAGGGAGGATGGATAGCCGGCCTACGGGTTTTTTTTGGGCCCAAAAACCCTCCGCTCCTCCATCAAGGATTTTTAAAGATGGGTCGTAATTTCATTTTCCCAAAAAGAAAACGACCCAAAGACAAGCAAGAAAACAAGCCCTGGTTCAAGAGGGAAAAAAGTAAAGGGTGTGGGGGGCCCCTAGTCAGCCCCTGCCTTAACCCAATTAAAAAATTGGGGAAAGGAGTAAAGATTAAAGTCCACATGAGACACCAAAAAACCCTGATAATTGGGAAGTCTGCAGGGGAGTGGGCCAAGTAACTCCACAGACCTGTCCCGGCCTGATAGGTTTATAAAAGATTATTAGCTGTTTTGCAAACAAGGGTTATTCCAAAATATTAAACATAGGGGTTGTATAATAATTGACCCACACTTTTATGTTTAAAATTTATTAAAATTCAACTGAGCAACATAACTTTTTGTTTTGTAAGATTTATGCTTCTGTTAAAAATCCTACTCTCGTTTGCAGTTTGAAGGCTCTAACTTATTTGCATCTTATCAAACCAGCTAAATCTGCAGGGGGTTGAATACTACTTGTAGGCACTGTACAAGACTCCATAGAAAGGGATGAAATACTATCAGAAGCGCTCAATATTGAACGGGATTCTGACAAAACATTTTTCACATGGAATCAATGATGAAACACAGAACAAAAAATGACTGTCCATATAAAAATAAAGGCATGGCAGATATGTGTGTGTGGCCCAGCTGCGCTTGGTACACATGTTCCAGGAGTATGTACTAAAAGGTAATTGCGAAACCTGATATTCATTCACATCTCACACTTCCCAACACTGCCACTAGAGGGATTCTTGGGATATATAAGGTAGTGAGACATAGCAGTAGTATGTCAGTCTAGATTCAAGTTCTGGTCTTGGAGAGGAGAGGAGAGAAGATCAGTTCCTGTCAGAGCTCAGTCTGAGCCAGTTCAGGGCTTCGCTCTGCTCAAAACAGTTCAGTTAATCTTGAGCTTAAGTGGAGGCTAGTAAGAGTGTGAGGAAGATCACTCCAGCCTAGTCAGAGACAGACGGAGGAAGATTGAAGATGTTACCTCAGAACAGGCTATTGCTGTGTTCCCTATGAACGTGGAAAGTGACTCTCGGAGTAAGCGTGTATTCAGTCTGACGGAATGTCCTGAGAGCTGCTCTGGACAGAGTCTGTGAAGGAAAAGAAGGAAGGGGACGACAGTGTTACAACAACGAGCCAACTGAGAACAGGTCAGTGAGTTTGGAAGGAAGAAAGCTGACAACTACACCTACTGCTACCCGTGCTTATGTTAAGTGTAAGAGCAGGGCGACAGGCGAGTGGAGAAAGAAGGAAGAGTGACCTGGGTGATAATCACCGTCACTGTTTAACCGGACACCGGGTCCGAAGCATTGCTAGTACTTCACGGCTAGTGATAGAAACACCGGAATCCCTGTTGGACTTCAAGTCGCAGAGGGTAGCCCTAAGTGCCGATACGTAACTTGAGTCAGGGAGAACAGGAACTTTGAGCAGGACGCTGCAAGAGAAGAACTTTGTTCTTGCCAACATCTGGGTACCAGAGACAGAAAAGGCTCTACCACAATGTCGACCGGGCGTAGCTGTTACATTAAGCGTTAAACCTGACTTCAAGCAGGTTAAAACCCATACACATTAAAGGAGAAAGGAGGCCTTAAACCTGCTTGGCGATTACCTGGATGTACATACTCCACCCTGAGCAGCTTCCGGGATATACCTGCCAACAACATCAGTAAAGGTATGGAAAGAGACTGAATTGTGTGTGACTGACTTCTTATCTGCACCCAGCATCACCATAGACTTTGAGGGACCAGTCCCACCTGTGGGGGACTTAACATCTAGCTGCCTAATAACATCCCTCAGAAGATTAACCCTGCAGCGCTGGTCTTATTGATCAGAAACCACAGGTGGCGTCACGAACTATTACTACAATCCCCTGTAAATATTCCCCCCATTGTATGAGCGCCCAGGGCCACGGACAGAGCTCTGCTGCCAGTGACATCCCCCATAGACTTCCCTGGGCTCGGTGCCGAGTATCCCATAACCCTGGTACCATGTGCGCATCATGTGAATGAGTCCAGAAGTGGATCTATCACTAGATTTATCAAGGGCACATTACGAAAGCTTTGAGCTGGATCTAATCTTGATTCTACATGTTTTAATACCATTTTCAGTCTTGTAAATTTAGAGTGATAATTCATGTCAAACTGGCTGTATAATCCTTGGCGAAAATGTACTCTCAATTTCCACATACTTAGCCTATTTCTACTTCCTACTGCTCTTGATCTCCATTGCTCATTACAAGCTGTGGCGCCTGATCAGGCTGTACAGAACCTGAATACAGTTGAACTCATGAGAGTCGTGGGTAAGAATCAATTCACAGGACCCAGTTCAGCAGCAAAGTCAGTTATCTGTGAACACTGGATGGGAGCCCTGAAAACAGCTTCCTACTTGACATAATTTGTGGCTCTTCTTTTGATTTGCTAGCCTGGTGCAGTCAAATTTGTACATCTTGCCACAACAATGACATTGTCCCAGCCCCAGGCTAATCAGAAAAGATGAGATGCCATCAGGTAAGAGGCGTGGTTCTCAGGGCCCGATCGCTATCATACTGGTCTCGTAACAAGTTTAGTATCAAAATAGTACAGCTATTCTGACGTAAATTTTCAGAGCACACCAGCCTCCTCTATGAAAGAATTATATGCAGTTAGCATTGTGAAATCTTGGTTTACCAACTAAAGAAGGTTTACATTTAACAGGTCTGCTGGCCAAGCGTAAAAGTGACAATAAGTTCTACGCCGTGAAGGTTCTTCAGAAGAAGACCATTCTAAAGAGAAAAGAGGTATTTCATCATACATATGCTAGCAGCCACATTTATTTTAAATTCTGAGTGAATAACAATATTTCTTGTTCATTATCAGCAATCTCACATCATGGCTGAGAGGAATGTTTTGCTGAAGAACCTAAAGCATCCATTTCTTGTGGGATTGCACTACTCCTTCCAAACCCCAGAGAAACTCTATTTTGTCCTGGACTATGTAAATGGAGGAGAGGTGAGACTGCATTCACAGATTAGTGCTTATTTTCTAGCATAATCCAGAACCACGTGCTGCCTAGCCTTTCATATAACCAGGCGTTCTCAGATTACTTTTCTCTCAAGGTACCATAGCTAACAATTCTGTTACCATTAGAAGCAATTTGAAGGGAATCTGTCAGGTGATTTTGTGTAGTATACTAATAGCCTCCTGAAATAGGGATTGGGCAGCCCTTTCAGGATATGTAACGTTTATTACTCTATGTCGCACCTTTGTGTTCCAGTAAGCCCTGGACAAATTTACTGCCTCGCGCTGGCAAGTCAAGCATATGTAAATGGAAAATTAATATTCACCCCTCCCCCTTGCCAAAAATCCTGCCTACCCCTCTGCACTAGCGTCACTGATTCAGTCAGACTGCTATATACCAGAGGATCGCATCGCAATCCTCGGACTGGCCGTCTGCTCTCCTGACCTGAGAGCGACAGCTGCTTAGAAATACATGCTCATGTCAGGAGAGCAGACTGCCAGCCTGAGGATTTCAATGTGATCATTGGGTGAATAACATAGCAGCTTGACTGAATCAGTTACGCTGGGTGGGAGACATGGGCGGGATTATGTGCGGGGAAGGGATGAATATTCACTTCGCATTTAAATGTATGCCAGCAAGTCAAGCATATGAAAATGCAAAAATAATATTCACCCCTTTCCCCCAACCTTCCCGGCCAATGTCACTGATTGGATGCAGTCTGACTGCTATGTTACTCGTCCGATAATGGCTTCGCAATCCTAGGACTAGCTGTCTGCTCTCCTGACATGAGCGTGATAGCATGTATTTCAATGCAGCTGTCACTCTTAGATCAGGAGAGCAGACGGCCAGTCCAAGGATTGCTATGCGATCCTAGGGCATAAGGCAGCCAGACTGAATCAGTGACACCAGTACAGAGAAGTGGGCGGGGTGAATATTTATTTGCAATTTACACATATTTGACTTGCCTGCATGAGACAATAAATTTGTCCGGGGCTAACACAACGGCGGACAGGTAGAGAAAAAAAAGTTACAAATCCTGAAAGGGTTGCTCAAGCCCTATTTTAAGATACTATTAGGATACTACACAAAAATGACCTATCAGATTCCCTTTAAGTGAGTTACCTGTAAAATGTAAATGATTTTGAACCCTGTACTGCATTCACACATTGCGGCTGCATTGCAATTATTTGCAGCAGTTGGGGTAAAATTGCAAAGTGGCCACAACTAGTGAATGCAGCCGTCGGGTGTGGCGAATGGAAAGGGTAAATGATGCTGACTTATCAGTGTGCTATATTCAGTATATTCTTTCATGTGTCCTTCACATTCACCCAACTGATTGAAAATAAGGTGGATGCAGGCACTTAGGTCCCGATTCATCAAGACCAAGGATTTTCTCGCTGGTCTGGGTGAGGGGGCATGGTGGAGTAAATTGCTCCTGACTGGCGTACACCTTTTCATGTATCAGGAATGCCTGATGAAGTGGTGAGCGCCTCTCTGCTCCACACCAGAAATCTTACATCAGTCTCTGAATTAGATGATCCATGGCGGCACACACCCCAGCTTGACCCATTTTTGCATAGCTGGGAGAAACTGGCATGAAAATGCCACACGACAGTAATTTTTGTGTAATTCCGAGTTGCACCAACATTTTTGTTATTTTTCAAAGCAATTTACGCCAGAATTCTGATGAATGAATTTTGATGAATTGGGGATATAGAACATTAATTAATTGATCATCATTTTGTCATAACGAGATGACAATGATTAAACCACATGTATGGTCATTTATGTGATGTTTCCTTACCACCCAACAATGGGGGTATCAAAGCTGTCCAGCTAGGATGAAAATGGGTCTAAGAGACAACCACTCGTATGTAGTGCCGTGTTTTTCCATTACACATCACCCTTTTGCAGAATGATTCCAGCAATGATCATTATTTCTTATATATTAGCTAATCTTTTCATTTCCTAATACTTGGCCCAAGCAAGATACTATGTAATAGGTTAACATTTATAGAGGGAATCACAGTCACACAAGATTTCCTGGTACATTGGTGTTGTAATATTTACAATCAATTTCTCCTTTAATACTAATAAAAGTAAGAAGGCTTCTGCTCCATGGTACAGAATCTTTCTTCTCTCTCTATTTAGCTGTTTTTCCACTTGCAAAGGGAGCGTTCTTTCCTGGAGCCACGGGCACGTTTCTATTTAGCAGAAGTGGCCAGTGCTATCGGCTATCTACACTCTCAAAACATCATCTACAGGTACGGTTCAGGAAAAATTACTGCCTAAAGAAATGTATAACACACGTTTAGTATTTGCAGCAGAATTTTTTGCTGTGTTTTTACTTGCGTTTTTTCCTAATCATCTGAATGGGTCAAAAACGCTGCAAGAATTGACATGCTAAAGATTTGAAAAAATGCTTTGAATGTTGAAATCTGCAAGAAAAAAATTAAACAGCATGTGACTGAGATTTCAGAAATCTCATTCACTTTGCTGGTACTGAAAACTGTGTTTTTTTTCTGCATCAAAAACACAATTTATGAACAAGACCTTTCAGTAAAATGTAATAGCATGCGAGTAGAGAAAAACATAATATAGCTTTCCAGACTATCCCCTAATTGGCACATTACAATTTAATATACTGTACATTAAACCTGGAGTTAACAGTGGGATGATTTTCTTACATTATGGCAAGAGCTGTCATAATCGGACATACTGCATCTGCAATTCTATCCTAGACAAAGTATTAATGCAAGTAGGGGTCCTTCAGATGGCAGTCCAAATTTAAAGCAAGATTGATGTCAAGAACAAACTAAGTAACTTATACATATAATAATTTCCTCAGCCCTGCCAAACAATCAAAGAGGCATCTGATAGGTGCCATCTTCACCATGAAGCAAGATAAAGACTAGAGATGATCGAATCTTGTGAAATTTGAATTCACTATTACTACAAATCGTTCAGTTTGCGGGTCAGAATGTGTAAACAGGCTATAAAATGACTGTCGATCAGCAAACGAGAAGATAATCGGCGGCTGTTTAGTGCTGGGGTGACAGAAGAATAAGGTCACATGTAATCAGGGCCGGATCAAGGCTACAGCATACCGGCTTCCTCTTTCATTATTGCCATTCAACTAATTTTCAATGAAATTGTTAGTTCGGCACCTAAATGTCCTTTCTAAATATCTTTACACCGTAATCACTTTTGTAAGTAGCTTTATTATAAAATGCCCTATATTGAGCAGAATTAAGTATGCTGACATCCCTTATATATAATTTGAACCCGAGTACAGCCCCTTCTGTATATCGTATGAGCCCGCCACAGTCCCTTATATACTGTAAGAGATTCACACAGCCTCCTCCATATGTGGCATGAGCCCCAGCCTGCCCCACATGTGACATGAGCCCTACACCTTCCTCCCCCATATGTGGCATGAGCCCCACACAGCCTCCTCCATATGCGGCATGAGCCCCACACCAGCCACCCTGTTATGTTACGGTAGCTGAGGAGTGCAGGTAAAAAAGGCAATACACCAGAGCAGTTGGAATCTATGAGATTGCAGTACCCTGACTAACCACCACAACTAGAGGCAGCCGTGGAGCGTTCCTACGATGGTCCTAGACGCCTCGTCACAGCCTGAGAAACTAACTACACCTAAAGATAGAAATAGGAAAGCTATCTGCCCCGGAGCAGAACCCCAAAGATAATAGAAAGCCCCCAAACATATAATGGCGGTTAGACAAGAGGAAATACTGACACAGAAAGAAAATAGTATGAGCAAACGCTGGGGCCCAAACTATCTAAATAGAAAAGGACAGGAAGGGTACTTACTGCAATCCCAGAAAACCCTGAAAAACACCAACATACTAATTTCAAAATCACCTGAGATCACACGACCTCTACCACCTAAATTAGTTCTCTGGTGTAACAAAAACAGCAGCCACTGAAAAAAATGCAAAAAGCAAAAGTACAAAACACAGTGGCTGGACTAAACTGAGAGGGCAAAAAGCCCCCGGAGGGGACCCAAAAGGCCCCCACAGAAGTGCAGGACAAAATGCAAAAATATAGCAAAAACACAAAATAAGAAATTGTCTTATCTGATAGCAGGAGATGCAGACACGACACAGCAGGCTACAAGGGAAACTGGAAAGAAGGATTCAGACCAGAACAATTGATCACCGGCAACCCTGATGGGAAAATGATTCCCTTAAATAAGACCAATCAGTAACACCTGATTCCCAATCCTCACTAGCACCGCTTGTAACCACCAGAGGGAGCCTCTGCTCAGAACTCATCTCAAACCCATTCACAACAGTACCCCCCCTTGAGGAGGGGTCACCGAACCCTCATTTGAGCAACCAGGTCGGTCAGGATGAGTTCTATGATACGCACGGATAAGTCTCCTAGCATGGATGTCCGAAGCAAACACCCAAGAATTATCTTCCTGACCATAACCTCTCCATTTAACCAAATACTGGAGTCTTCGTCTAGAAAAACGAGAATCCAATATTTTCTCAACCACATACTCCAGATTGCCCTCAACCAAAACAGGGTCAGGAGGCACAGCAGCAGGAACCACTGGCTCAACAAACCTCTTCAACAAGGACTTGTGGAACACGTTATGGATCTTAAATGTCCCTGGAAGAAGCAAACGAAAAGAAACAGGATTAATAATCTCCATGATCTTATAAGGTCCAATGAACCTAGGCTTAAATTTAGGAGATGCTACTCTCATAGGAATATTCTTTGAGGACAACCAGACCAAGTCCCCCACTTTAAACCGAGGACCATCAGTCCTATGCCGGTTAGCAAACCGCTGGGCCTTCTCCTGAGAGAGGGACAACCTCTCCACTACCTGGTCCCAAATCTGCTGCATACGCTCAACAACAGAGTCAACACCTGGACAGACAGAAGCCTCCGTCTGTCCTGAAGAAAATCGAGGGTGAAACCAGAATTACAGAAAAACGGAGACATCAAAGTGGCAGAGCTAGCCCTATTATTAAGAGCAAACTCAGCCAAAGGCAAAAAAGAGACCCAGTCATCCTGATCAGCAGACACAAAGCATCTTAGATAAGTCTCCAATGTCTGGTTTGTTCTCTCAGTTTGACCATTGGTCTGAGGATGAAATGCCGAGGAGAAAGACAATTGAACACCCAGTTTAGAACAAAAAGTCCTCCAAAATCTGGAAACAAACTGGACTCCTCTGTCAGACACAATGTTCTCAGGAATGCCGTGTAAACGAACCACGTGCTGAAGGAACAACGGCACCAATTCAGAGGAGGAAGGCAACTTAGGTAATGGCACAAGATGTATCATTTTGGAAAACCTATCACAAATTACCCAGATGGTGGTCATTCTCTGAGAAACAGGAAGATCGGAAATGAAATCCATAGAGATATGGGTCCATGGTCTCTTGGGCACAGGCAATGGCATCAACAAACCACTAGAGCGAGAGCAAGGCTTGGAGCGAGAGCAAGTCCCGCAGGACTGCACAAATTCCCTGACATCGCGAGACAAGGTAGGCCACCAAAAGGACCGACTAACCAAGTCTCTGGTACCAAAAATTCCGGGATGCCCAGCCAATGCGGAACAATGAATCTCAGACATCACACTCTTTTTCCATTGGTCCGGGACAAACAATTTTCCAACAGGGCAGCGCTCGGGCCTATCCTCCTGACACCCCTCCAGAGCAAGTCTCAAATTAGGAGAGATGGCGGAAAGAACTACACCCTCCTTCAAAATAACAGAGGGATCAGATAGCTCAGGAGAGTCCGCAAGGAAACTCCTCGAGAGGGCATCCGCCTTAACATTCTTAGTGCCAGGAAGAAAGGAAACCACAAAATTAAAACGTGTGAAAAACAAGGCCCACCTGGCCTGTCTAGGATTGAGTCGCTTGGCAGATTCCAGATAGACCAGATTCTTATGGTCCGTAAGGACCACCACCTGATGTTTGGCTCCCTCCAGCCAATGTCTCCACTCTTCAAAAGCCCACTTCATGGCCAATAACTCCCGATTACCCACGTCATAATTACGTTCAGTAGGAGAAAATTTTCGAGAGAAAAAGGCACAAGGGTTACTTTTAGAGGTCTCTGGATCTTTTTGGGACAAAACGGCACCTGCCCCAATTTCAGAGGCATCAACCTCCACCTGAAATGGCAGAGAAACATCAGGCTGCCGTAGAACAGGAGCAGAAGTGAATCTCTGCTTAAGTTCCTGAAACGCAGAGACTGCCTCAGGAGGCCAATTCACCACATCAGAACCCTTTCTGGTCAAATCAGTTAATGGTTTAACAATAACAGAGAAATTACCAATAAATTTACGATAAAAATTGGCAAAACCCAAAAATCTCTGAAGAGCCTTTAATGAAGTAGGTTGGACCCAATCACAGATGGCCTGAACCTTGACCGGGTCCATTTCAATAACAGATGGGGACAAAATGAATCCCAGAAATGAGATCTTCTGTACGCCAAAAAGACACTTTGATCCCTTCACATACAGAGCATTCTGTCTCAAAATCTGGAATACAGTTCGAACATGTTTCACATGAGAGTCCCAGTCATTAGAAAAAATCAAGATATCATCCAAATAAACAATCAGAAACTTGTCCACAAAATCCCTGAAAATGTCATTCATGAAGGACTGGAAGACGGAAGGAGCATTAGTGAGCCCAAAGGGCATCACAAGGTACTCAAAATGCCCTTCAGGGGTGTTAAATGCCGTCTTCCATTCATCCCCGTGCTTAATGCGAATAAGGTTATACGCCCCCCTGAGGTCAAGCTTGGTAAACCAAGTAGCGTTTTTCACCCTGGAAAACAGGTCAGAAATCAAGGGTAACGGGTATTGATATTTCACAGTAATATTGTTCAAGAGACGATAATCAATACACGGCCTTAATGAACCATCTTTTTTGGCCACAAAGAAAAAACCGGCACCTAAGGGTGAAGAGGATGGTCTGATATGACCCTTCTCCAATGATTCCTTGATATAAGACCGCATAGCGTCATGTTCAGGTATAGACAAGTTAAAGAGGCGACCCTTAGGGAATTTACTACCTGGCACTAATTCAATAGCGCAGTCATAGCTCCTATGGGGAGGTAAGGATGCAGATTTACTTTCGCTAAACACATCAGAAAAATCAAACAAAAAGTCAGGAACATCCTCAGCCTGGGGGAGGCAGAAAAAACAGGAGTGTTGGTATTAACACATTGGCAGCCCCAACTGGTTACAGACACAGATTTCCAATCCAAAACAGGATTATGAGACTGTAACCAAGGGAAACCCAGCACGATAATGTCATGCAGATTATATAGAACCAAAAATTTGCAGCACTCCTGGTGATCAGGTTCAACCCTCATTATCACCTGAGTAGAAAACTGGGGTTTATTCTCAGCCAAAGGGGTAGAATCGATCCCCAGTAGGGGAATAGACTTCTGTAGGGGTATCAAGGGAAATCCACAACGTTTAGCAAAATCATAATCCATCAGGTTAATAGCTGCTCCAGAATCAACGAAAGCCTGAGCAGAAAATGAGGACAGAGAGCATATCAGAGTGACAGTTAATAAAAACTTAGTCTGAACACTACCCAAGACAACTGAGCGTGCAAAACGTCTTCCCCGCTTAGGGCAGACTGAAATAGCATGAGAGGCATCACCACAGTAGAAACATAACCCATTGCGCTTTCGAAACTCATGACGCTGTGCCCCAGACACCACTCCATCACACTGCATGGGCTCAGCAGCTGGCTCACAAGGCAACACCACTCCACGCATACTTCTCCGCTCACGCAAACGTCTGTCAATTTGAATCGCTAATGACATAGAATCATTGAGACCAGAGGGGACAGGGAATCCCACCATAACATCCTTTACATTATCCGACAGACCCTTCCGGAAAAGGGCCGCCAAAGCGTCGTCATTCCACTTGGTCAGGACTGCCCACCTACGGAATCTCTGACAGTATAACTCAGCGTCATCAAGCCCTGATTTAATGCCAACAAGGCTTTTTCAGCTTGATCAGTGATATTAGGCTCATCGTACAATAACCCCAAAGCCTGAAAAAATACATCAACATCACTCAAAACAGGATCCCCAGGTGTCAGGGAAAAAGCCCAATCCTGAGGATCGCCGCGCAGGAGAGAGATGACAATTTGAACCTGCTGCGCTGCGTTTCCTGAGGACTTAGATTTTAAGGCAAGAAACAATTTACAATTATTTTTGAAATTCTGAAACTTAGCTCGATCCCCTGAAAACAAATCTGGCATGGGGATCCTAGGTTCCACAACAGGCAACCTAGCAAGATATGCAGCAATACTCTGAACCTCAGTGGCAAGCTGATCCACACGGCCAGACAACTGTGCAAACTCCATTGGGAGAAAAGATCCTCCCCAGCACCAGAGATACAGAGGGAAAAAAAAAAAAAAAATGCAACAAACAGAAAAATATCTCTGACAACTTTTCTTCCTTCAAAATATTTTTTTTTTCCCTTCTGTGAGTACCATACAATTTTTATGGCCGGTGATACTGTTATGTTACGGTAGCTGAGGAGTGCAGGTAAAAAAGGCAATACACCAGAGCAGTTGGAATCTATGAGATTGCAGTACCCTGACTAACCACCACAACTAGAGGCAGCCGTGGAGCGTTCCTACGATGGTCCTAGACGCCTCGTCACAGCCTGAGAAACTAACTACACCTAAAGATAGAAATAGGAAAGCTATCTGCCCCGGAGCAGAACCCCAAAGATAATAGAAAGCCCCCAAACATATAATGGCGGTTAGACAAGAGGAAATACTGACACAGAAAGAAAATAGTATGAGCAAACGCTGGGGCCCAAACTATCTAAATAGAAAAGGACAGGAAGGGTACTTACTGCAATCCCAGAAAACCCTGAAAAACACCAACATACTAATTTCAAAATCACCTGAGATCACACGACCTCTACCACCTAAATTAGTTCTCTGGTGTAACAAAAACAGCAGCCACTGAAAAAAATGCAAAAAGCAAAAGTACAAAACACAGTGGCTGGACTAAACTGAGAGGGCAAAAAGCCCCCGGAGGGGACCCAAAAGGCCCCCACAGAAGTGCAGGACAAAATGCAAAAATATAGCAAAAACACAAAATAAGAAATTGTCTTATCTGATAGCAGGAGATGCAGACACGACACAGCAGGCTACAAGGGAAACTGGAAAGAAGGATTCAGACCAGAACAATTGATCACCGGCAACCCTGATGGGAAAATGATTCCCTTAAATAAGACCAATCAGTAACACCTGATTCCCAATCCTCACTAGCACCGCTTGTAACCACCAGAGGGAGCCTCTGCTCAGAACTCATCTCAAACCCATTCACAACACACCCCCATATACAGCCTGAGCCCACACAGCCTCCCTATATACACTATGAGCCTTACACAGCCTCCCTATATACACTGCATGAGCCCCACACAGCCTCCCTATATACACAGCATGAGCCCCACACCGCCACCCTATATACTGCATGAGGCCCCCATAGCCTCCCCAAGTGCAGCATGACACCCCAATAGACTCCCCATATACAGTTTGAAGTTCTCAGTCTCCCCATGTTCAGTATGACACTCTCCATAGCCAGCACCATGTGCAGCATGTCATCCCCATAGCCAGCACCTTGTTCAGCATGTCACCCCCATAGCCTCCCCATGTGCAGAATGTCACCCCCATAGCCTCCCCATATGCAGCATGACGCGCCCATATGCAGCACCATGAGTGGAGCATGTCACCCCCATATGCAGCACAATGTGCAGCATGTCACCCCCATAGCCAGCACCATGTGCAACATGTCACCCCATAGCCAGCACCATGTGCAGCATGTCACACAATATGCAGCACCATGTGCAGCATGTCATCCCCATATACAGCACCATGTGCAGCATGTCATCCCCATATGCAGCACCATGTGCAGCATGTCATCCCCATATGCAGCACCATGTGCTGTCACAATATGCAGAACCACGTCACTCCCATATGCAGCACCATGTCTCCCCATATGCAGCACCATGTGCAGCATGTCACCACCATATGCAGCATGTAACCCCCATGCCCACCCAAACATCCCATACACATGAAAAAAAAAAAAAGAACACCACATACTCACCTCGGTCCCGTTCCCCGGAGTTCTGCTTCTCTCCCTGCCTTCGGTGTGCTGACTCTCCGCAGTACACATCTGACAAGATGAAATGACGTCATCACGTCAGTTTTTTCACACGCTGATTGGTGGAGGAAGTGGCCGGAGGCCCCTCCTCCACCAAAGAAGTCAGCGCAGATGGAGACAGTGAGCGGGTGGGCAAGGTGCGGCCCGTGGACCTCAGGTTTCTAGCCCCACGGCTATCTCGGTCCGCAAAGTGCGGACCTGGGCAAAGTGTGGTCCACATCCGGCCCTCTGGCTGTCTCAGTCCGGCCCACTTTGCCCAGGTCTGGCCTAATCTGATCTAAGTTCTCTAAACTGAAAAATTCTAACGGATCTTAAATTAATAATATAAATGAAGGCAGATGTATACAATTATGCAGGCATAAATTTGCATCCGCTTTTGAAAGAATGGGACGTATAACATAAGATGCAAATTATTCTTTGAAATTATTTCCAATGTAACTCAATGGCTGTTTCCCTTTTTTTCTAGAGATTTAAAGCCAGAAAATATCCTGCTTGACAGCCAGGTAGGGGACAAAAATGTGTGATATCTGATATACAAAACAAAACATTAATTCTAGACTTCTATATGGTGTGCAGTTGGCTAAGCTAAGACTCATAGATTATCTTCTCTTACACTCAGGGCCATGTGGTGCTGACTGATTTTGGACTCTGTAAAGAGGGGATGGAACCGGAAGAGACCACCAGTACTTTCTGCGGAACACCGGAGGTATTTACTTATATTCATTTTTTATGATAATATAGTGCTTTCTTATATATCAAGAAGACTGTTTTAACACAATGGCAAAACATCAAATTACTTGAGCAATGATGGCTTGTGGTAGTGGGGTAAAATATCTTACATTTATAACTTTTTTTTTTTAAGTATCTGGCGCCAGAAGTTCTAAGAAAACAGCCATATGATCGCACAGTAGACTGGTGGTGTCTAGGTGCAGTCCTATATGAGATGCTTTATGGACTGGCAAGTATCTGACATTGGGCAGAGAATACATTACGTCTAGCATTTTATTCAAAACTCACTCTTTCTATGACTCCTGTTCCATTGTCACTTCTCTTTCCCTAAATTATGCTATGGTGCTTGCTTGCAGCTGCCTAACAGCACAGGAGGTGGGGGCACATTGAGAAATCTTGGCCTGACTGCAAAGGTCACAGTTGTGTCTTTTTCCTACAACTTGTCCTACGTGTCTGTCCACCCCTTAGTTCACACTTAACCTATTTCTTTCCCACAGTTCTTCCTAAAGTGTAGGTTCAGTAGGAAAAGAGTATATGATTTGTGTAACAGATACAGCATTGACTAAACATGATTTGCATTCATTTTCCTTTTTATTCTTTTGTCCTAATCTGTCAATTAAGTGATAATATCACCTCCTGTCTCAGTGACCATTATGAAGCCAAACTCCTAAAAGAGTTTTGTGGCCACAGACTATTTAAATAGGAACTGAGAATGAACAGGACAGAGAGGCTCAACCAATAAAGACAGAAGCAGTTTTGGAAGATGGTTCCCAATCACCGCCAAGTTGCGAGGTTGCATGCTAGACTAGGGATGGGAAAAAAACAAAGATACAAACATGTTAATGTATTAGAATGGAACAGGCAAGTTTTTGTGGAGAAATAGTCTACATCAGGGTGAGTGATTCATTTTTCCGACAGGCCACATGAGAAACTGTGACTGTTGTGGAGGGCTGAACCAATGGGCTGAAATTAATTCTGCTCCATATTAATAATTATTTTATATTAATATTATTTGTATCACTTAGTATTGAGCATAATTAAGTATGCTGACATCCCCCTATATGTTGTATGAACCCTCACACAGCCGCCTATATACCATATGAGCCCACACATAGCCTCTCTCTATACAGTATGAGCCTCACATAGCCACTCTCTATATAGTATGAGCCCCACAAAACTCCTTTATATACAGTATGAGCTCCACATAGCCCCATATATACAGTATGAGCACGACATAGCCTCTTATTTATAGAATGAGCTCCACATAGCCTCTTATCAAATCATGAGCCCCACATAGCCTACCAAATACCCTATGAGCCTCCCAAAGCCTGCTATATACAGTGGGGGAAATAATTATTTGATCCCTTGCTGATTTTGTAAGTTTGCCCACTGACAAAGACATGAACAGTCTATAATTTTAAGGAAAGGTTAATTTTAACATTGAGAGATAGAATATCAAAAATAAAATCCAGAAAATCACATTGTATAAATTATATAATTTTTTTTGCATTTTGCAGTGAGAAATAAGTATTTGATCCCTACCAATCATTAAGAGTTCTGGCTCCAACAGACCAGTTAGACGCTCCTAATCAACTTGTTACCTGCATTAAAGAAAGCTGTCTTACATAGTCACCTTTATAAAAGACTCCTGTCCAATAACTCAATTAATCAGTCAGACTCTAACCTCTACAACATGGGCAAAACCAAAGAGCTATATAAGGATGCTAGGACAAAATCATAGACCTGCACAAAGCTGGAATGGGCTACAAAACCATAAGTAAGATGCTGGGTGTTAAGGGCATGCGGAACGCACCTAATAGATATTAAGGAGAGGGGCATTCGCAGCCCGGGTCCACCGTGCAGGCAGAACCTGCTGCTAGTAAGATGGCGTAAATAGGCAGTATGAGCAAACTCTGTTATCCCGCAGAGTCGCAGATGTAAACGCCGTAGCACTATATGGCGATATAAGTGGACTCTGTTAATTCACAGAGCCGCTGTAACAAAGACTGTGTCCTGTTAGACTCACAGGGAACACAGATGACTGCTAAGCGGAATGCAGTCTGTGGTCATGCAGTCAGAACCCAAGCAATAATCTCCTCACCGGAGTAGCCGGTATTCTAATGGCGTTTTCAGCCGAGCCCTGAACACGTGCATACAATCTCCTCACCGGAGGTGCCGGTATTCTAGGGGTTTATTTCAGCCAGACCTAACCACATGCATACATGACCACACTGGCGCAAGCACGTAACAGATTTGATACTAGCGCACGGCCGTGCGGTAAGAACAGCCTTTTATAGCAGCCACGAGAAAAAGACCTTCCAGGAAGGACCAATGGGAAGCTGCTTCAGAACATCAACAGCCACAGGACCTTCCTGAAGGACCAATAGGAGTGGCAGCTGTATCTGAGCATGTGACCCCTGATCTCCAATGGGAGATCTTACCCTGGGCATGCTCAGATGAAGCATCAAAGGACTTAGTCCTAAAGACGTCTGCTCGCCGCTGACCAGTACTGGCTGCAATAGCAGAACCTGAAGAGGCAGCAGCAAGTCTCTGCACAGTATTAGACCGGGCGAGACGCTGGGACCGACGTCTTTGCTGAGCAGACTCCACTGCGGCTGGAGATGGATGGGGACCGCAGCGGGACTGGTTCGAGACTTCCCTTGTGCAGCAGCGGGAACTCGAACCCTAACATTACCCCCCTGCTAGGGCCCCCCTTCTTTGGGCCTCGCTGCGCTCAAAGGCAGCGATGAGCTGCGGAGCATGAACATGCTCGGCAGGCTCCCAGGACCTATCCTCAGGCCCATAACCCCTCCAATCCACCAAATAAATTTTTTTGCCTCATACCACCTTGCACCCAACAATGGCGTTCACCTCATGATCGTTGGTAGATGAACCCAACGTCCTGGCAGATGACTCGGAAAACCGGGAAATGGCCACGGGTTTCAGGAGGGACACGTGAAAGGTGTCGGTGATACAAAGGTGAGGCGGAAGGGCTAGGCGGTAAACCACCGGGTTCACCTGCTCAAGAACTTTAAAGGGACCCAAAAAGTGAGGTGCCAACTTGGGGACTCTACACGTAGCCTGATGTTTCGGGCAGAGAGCCACACTAGGTCACCCGGAGCAAATGTAGGAGTGGGGCGCCGATGGGCATCGGCCAAAGACCTCATCCTCTCTTTGGAGGCCTGAATGGCATCCTGGGTGCGGTCCCAAATGTCCCGTGCCTCCACAGCCCAGTCTGCCACCCTGGAATTGGCGGAAGACACGGGCATGGGCACTGGTACCCGCGGATGCTGACCGTAGTTCAGGAGGAATGGGTTCTGTCCGGTGGAGTCAGCTACAGCATTATTTAGAGCCCACGGTAGCAAGGATGCCCAGTCATCCTGCCTGGCAGAGACAAAATGTCACAAGTATGTGACCAAGGTCTGGTTGGCCCTCTCTACCAACCCATTGTCTTGGGATGGTATGCAGAGGAGAGATTCAACTCAATGCTGAGTAAACGACACAGCTCTCTCCAGAACCGAGACGCTAACTGGGGACCTCGATCACTGACAATTTTGTCTGGCATACCGTGTAGGCGGAAAATATGCCTAATGAATAATGCTGCCAAGACCCGTGCAGACGGTAACCGTGGTAACGGCACCAAGTGCACCATTTTAGAGAAGTGATCAGTTATCACCCAGATGATGGTGCAGCCCCGAGACTTGGGTAAGCCCACCACAAAATCTATCCCGACCATCTCCCAGGGCCTGTCTGCCACCGGCAAAGGGAAAAGTAGCCCAGGCGACCGTTGTCGAGGGGATTTATTCTTGGCGCAGGAGACGCACACCTGAACATACTCCCTGACGTCACGGGCCATCTGCGGCCACCAGTATGTCCTCGCCAGCAACTCAGATGTCCTTTTTGTCCCAAAATGTCCACCCACCCTGGACGAATGTGCCCAATAGAGTACTTCCGGTCGCAAATTGGTGGGCACAAAAGTCTTGCCCGGAGGCACAGACTCAAGCGAAACCGGAGCCACCGTTCTTAGGCTCTCTGTGGGGACAATAAGCCGAGGCTCCTCCTCCGCCTCCTCAGAGGACATCACAGAGCGAGATAGGTCGGCGCGAATGTTCTTCTCACCGGAGAGGAAATGCAGGGTGAAATGGAACCGGGAGAAGAACAGGGACCATCTGGCCTGACGAGAATTTAGCCGCTGGGCGGTCTGTAAATAGACCAAATTTTTGTGGTCAGTGAAAACTTGAAAGGGAAAGCGAGCCCCCTCCAGGAAATGTCTCCACTCGGAAAAGGCCAACTTCATGGTTAGCAACTCCCTATCCCCAATGGAATAATTCCTCTCCGCTGGTATGAAGGTCTTGGAAAAGAAGAAACAAGGATGTTTCCGACCTTGATTATCGTTTGAAAAAGGACTGCTCCAGCACCAACGGACGAGGCATCAACCTCCAATATAAAAGGCTTATCAACCTCAGGGCGATGTAAGATGGGAGCGCTAGCAAAATGGGACTTAATTGAAGTAAAGGCCTTGGAGACCTCCTCTGACCACAATTTGGGATAGGCTCCCTTTTTGGTTAGGGCTACCAAGGGAGCTACCAAAGTGGAGAAGTGGGGAATGAATTGGCGATAGTAATTAATGAACCCCATAAAGCGCTGCACCGCTTTAAGAGAATGGGGTTCTTGCCAATCCATCACAGTCTGTAGTTTAGCAGGATCCATAGCCAATCCCTGGGCGGAGATGATATAGCCCAGGAAAGGTAAAGGCTCCTGCTCAAACATGCATTTCTCCAACTTTGCTTAGAGGGAGTTCACCCGTAACAGGTCGAAGACTTTGCAGACATCCCTCTGGTGAGAGTCAATATCTGGAGAAAAGATGAGAATATCATCCAGATAGACTACTACAGAGGTGGAAAGCATATCCCGGAAGATGCCATTGATAAAGTCTTGGAAAACGGCTGGGACATTACAGAGCCCGAAGGGCATCACCAGGTATTCATAATGCCCATCCATGGTATTAAAAGCCGTCTTCCATTCGTCCCCTTCACGGATGCAAATCAGGTTATAAGCACCACGCAGATCTAATTTAGTAAATACTCTTGCTCCCCGGAGCCTATCAAAGAGCTCAGAAATCAGGGGCAACGGGTACTTATTCTTAACGGTGATGGTGTTAAGACCTCTGTAATCTATACACGGACGTAATTCTCCACTCTTCTTCTGCACGAAGAAGAACCCCGCTCCTGCTGGTGACACCGACTTCCTAATGAACCCTCTTGCCAGATTCTCCTGGATATATTGAGACATAGCCTCCGTCTCAAGAAGAGAGAGGGGATAGACCCTTCCCCGAGGAGGTTCTGCTCCAGACAAAGGTCAATAGGACAGTCATAGGGACGATGGGGCGCAGAGTCTCCACAGCCTTTTTAGAGAACACGTCTGCATATGACTGATAGCACTTGGGAAGAGGAGAAAGATCTGCGGGTATCTCTGTAGTGGTAACCTGAATGCACTCCCTGATACATCTGTCCTTACATGACTCACTCCAACCCAGTATCCTACCTGAGGTCCACTCAATATGAGGGGAGTGGGAACGGAGCCAGGGTATTCCCAGTAGGATTTCGTCTATTCCCTCGGGAAGGACGAGAAGGGAAATAATTTCCCGATGGGAAGGGGGTACACACAAAGTAAGAGGGACAGTCTGATGTGTAATTGGCGAGGGCAATGTCAACCCATTCACCACCCGGACAGTCACTGGTTTGTCGAGCGCTACCAGATGTATTGCGTGGCGAAGAGCCAAGGTAGATGACATGAAGTTCCCCTCTGCTCCTGAGTCCACACAAAGTTCGACTGTAAGTGTGGAAGAGTCTACAGTGACTGTCCCTTTAAATGTCATCTTGGAGGAAAATGCCGCTGTCTCTAGTGAACCTCCTCCCAGGGCCACCAGACGCGATCGCCTCCCCGATCGCTGTGGACATTTGTTAGCATAGTGTCCTGTCTGCTGACAAAGGTTACAGACCACGGATACTCGGACGGCCAGAGACTTAGGTCCTGCACGAGGAACCTCTGTGGCCTTTTGGGGTTCGGACGTCAGATCGGGGGATTCGAGAGGTTTGGCAAAGGTGGGAGCCAACCCAATCCTCTGCCTACACTGGGCCCGCTCCAACCTCCGCTCGTGAAAACGGAGGTCGATGCGGGTAGATATGGAGATAAGCTTCTCCAGTGTGGCGGGAATCTCCCTGGTAGCCAAAGCGTCTTTAACATGGTCAGCCAGTCCTCGCCAGTAGACTGGAATGAGAACTTTATCCGACCAGTCTAGCTCTGAGGCCAGAGTCCGAAACTGGACGGAAAACTGACTGACCAAAGACGAACCCTGTGACAATGCCAGCAGTTGGAGCGCCGTATCGTGGGTTACCTGAGGTCCTAAAAAGACCTTTTTAAGAGCCTCCAGGAAACGAGGAGCACTCCGCACCACACGATTGTCGCGCTCCCACAGCGGCATTGCCCACTCCAACGCTCTGCCCGAGAGTAGAGAGAGTACAAAACCCACTTGTGCCCAATCCGTGGGGAAACGTGCAGCCAGAAGCTCGAGCTGTATAGAGCACTGACTCACGAATCCTCGACATTGCTTGCTGTCACCGGCAAACTTGTCAGGAAGCGGGAGGTGGGATAATGTAGAGGCAGAGGTGGCAGAGGACAAACTGGCTGCAGCCACGCTAGCAGCCTGAACAGCGACTGCGGTAACATCCACAGCTGAGGTTGTGCGCTCAAGAGCCACCAACCTACCCTCCAGCTGCTGGATGTACTGCGGTAGACGCTGGTCATCCGCCATTTTACTAGCCAGACCCTGGCGCTAGTATTATGTTAAGGGCCTGCGGAACGCACCTAATAGATATTAAGGAGAGGGGCGTTCGCAGCCCGGGTTCCACAGTGCAGGCAGAGCCTGCTGCTAGTAAGATGGCGTAAATAGGCAGTATGAGCAAACTCTGTTATCCCACAGAGTCGCAGATGTAAACGCCGTAGCACTATATGGCAATATAAGTGGACTCTGTTAATTCACAGAGCCGCTGTAACAAAGACTGTGTCCTGTTAGACTCACAGGGAACACAGATGACTGCTAAGCGGAATGCAGTCTGTGGTCATGCAAACAGAACCCAAGCAGTAAACTCCTCACCGGAGTAGCCGGTATTCTAATGGTGTTTTCAGCCGAGCCCTGAACACGTGCATACAATCTCCTCACCGGAGGTGCCGGTATTCTAGGGGCTTATTTCAGCCAGACTTAACCACATGCATACATGACCACACTGGCGCAAGCACGTAACAGATTTGATACTAGCGCACGGCCGTGCGGTAAGAACAGTCTTTTATAGCAGCCACGAGAAAAAGACCTTCCAGGAAGGACCAATGGGAAGCAGCTTCAGAACATCAACAGCCACAGGACCTTCCTGAAGGACCAATAGGAGTGGCAGCTGTATCTGAGCATGTGACCCCTGATCTCCAATGGGAGATCATGCCCTGGGCATGCTCAGATGAAGCAACAAAGGACTTAGTCCTAAAGACCTCTGCTCGCCGCTGACCAGTACTGGCTACAATAGCAGAACCTGAAGAGGCAGCAGCAAGTCTCTGCACAGTATTAGACCGGGCGAGACGCTGGGACCGACGTCTTTGCTGAGCAGGCTCCACTGCGGCCGGAGATGGATGGGGGACCACAGCGGGACTGGTTCGAGACTCCCCTTGTGCAACAGCGGGAACTCGAACCCTAACACTGGGTGAGAAGACAACTGTTGGTGCAATAGTAAGAAAATGGAAGAAATACAAATGACTGTCAATCGTCATCGATCTGGGGCACCATGCAAAATCTCACCTAGTGGGCTATCCTTGATCATGAGGAAGGTGAGAGATCAGCCTTAAAGTACACAGGGGGAACTTGTTATTGATCTCAAGGCAGCTCAATAACAATAAAAACCATTGGTAACAGATTACGCCATAAAGGTTTAAAATCCTCCAGTGCCCGCAAAGACCCCCTGCTCAAGAAGGCAAATGTGCAGGCCCGTCTCGTTTGCCAATGAACACCTGGATGATTCCGTGAGTGATTGGGAGAAGGTGCTGTGGTCACATAAGACAAAAATTGAGCTCTTTGGCATTAATTCAACTCGCTGTGTTTGGAGGAAGAGAAATGCTGCCTATGACCCAAAGAACACCGTCCCCACTGTCAAGCATGGAGGTGGAAACATGTTTTGGGGGTGTTTCTCTGCTAAGGGCACAGGACTACTTCACTGCATCAATGGGAGGATGGATGGAGCCATGTACCATAAAATCCTGAGTGATAACCTCCTTTCCTCAGCCAGGACATTAAAAATGGGTCGTGGCTGGGTCTTCCAGCAAGACAATGACCCAAAACATACAGTCAAGGCAACAAAGGAGTGGCTCAAAAAGAAGCACATTAAGGTCATGGAGTAGCCTAGCCAGTCTCCAGACCTTAATCCCATAGGAAACTTATTGAGGGAGTTGAAGCTCCGAGTTGACAAGTGACAGCCTCAAAATCTTAATGATTTAGAGATGATCTGCAAAGATGAGTGGACCAAAATTCCTCCTGACATGTGCGCAAACCTCATTATCAACTAAAAAAAATGTCTGACTGCTGTGCTTTTCAACAAGGGTTTTGCCATCAAGTATTAAGTCTTGTTTGCCAGAGGGATCAAATACTTATTTCTCACTGCAAAATGCAAATAAATTTATAATAGTTTATACAATGTGATTTTCTGGATTTTATTTTTGATATTCTTTTTCTCAATGCTAAAATTAACCTTCCCTTAAAATTAGACTGTTCATGTCTTTTTCAGTGGGCAAACTTACAAAATCAGGAAGGGATCAAAAACTTTTTTCCCCTACTGTACAGTGGGGACAATAAGTATTTAATACACTGCTGATTTTGCAAGCTTTCTGACCTACAAAGAATGTAGGGGTCTGTAATTTTTATCACAGGCACACTTCAACTGTGAGACAGAATCTAAAAAAAATCCCAAAAATCACATTGTATATTTTTTACATAATTAATTTGCATTTTATTGCATGAAAAATATTTGATACAATAGAAAAACAGAACCTAATATTTGGTATTGAAACCTTTGTTTGAAATTACAGAGGTCAGCCATTTCCTGTAGTTTTTGACCAAGTTTGCAGACACTGCAGCAGGGATTTTTTTCCTCCATACAAATCCAGGTCTTTCAGGTTAAGGGGCTGTTGCTGGGCAACATTGAGTTTCAGCTCCCTCCAAAGATTTTCTATTGGGTTCAGGTCTGGAGACTTGCTAGTCCACTCCAAGACCTTGAAATGCTTCTTACGGAGAAACTCCCTAGTTGCCCTGGTTGTGTGTTTTGGGTCATTGTCATGTTGGAAGACCCAGCCATTACCCATCTTCAATGCTCTTTGAGTGAAGGAGGATGTCGGCCAAAATCTTACGATACATGACCCCATCCATCCTCCCTTCCATGTGGTGCAGTCCCCTTTGCAGAAAAGCTTCCCAAAAGTATGGTTTCCCCCACCATGCTTCACAGTTGGGATGGTGTTCTTGGGGTTGTACTCCTCTTTCTTCTTCCGCCAAACACAGTGAATTCTATTTTGGTCTCATTGACCACATGACCTTCTCCCATGTCTCCTCTGGATTATCCAGATGGTCATTTGCGAATATCAAATGGGCCTGGACATGTGCTGGCGTGAGCAGCGGTACCATGCATGCCCTGCAGGATTTTAATCCATGATGGCATAGTGTGTTGCTAACGGTAATGTTTGAAACTATAGTCTCAGCTCTCTTCAGGTCATTAACCAGGTCCTCCTTTGTAGTTCTGGGTCGATTCCTGACCTTTCTCAAAATCATCCTTACCCCACTGGTAATGAGTGCAGAGTAGGAGGGTTTCTAAAAGAAAAACTAACAGGTCTGTGTGAGTCAGAATTCTTGCAGGTTGACAGGTGATCAAACAGTTGTTAAATGCAATAAAATACAATTTAACTATTTAAAAATCATGCAATGTGATTTTCTGGTTTTTGTTTTTAGATTCTGTCTCTCACAGTTGAAGTGTACCTACGATAAAAATTACAGACCTCTCCATTCTTTGTAGGTGGGAAAACTTGAAAAATTGTCAGTGTATCAAATACTTATTTTCTCCACTGTACATACAAACATCTTATACATACAAAAAAAGCAACATATACTCGCCTCGTTCCAGTTCCCATCTCCAATACACTGACTCTCCACAGTTCACGGCTGACGCAATGAAATTATGTCTGCTGTCTCACACGCTGATTGGTGGAAGATAGAGACGGTGGCTTCATCCTCCACCAATATTATTCATCGCCATCTGCATCCCGAGGATGCAGATAGCGGTGACAGCGGGCAGCGATGGATTGTCAGGCGGGTGAGAATACTGTTTCAACCCTTCTGTCTCGGTCCGCACTGGAACAGCCAGTAGGACGGATGTGGCCCACAGTTTGCCTAGGTGTGGTCCACATGTATCTCTATGTTGCGGACTTATGCAAACTGTTTTAATATGCATTGTTTGGAAGGATTACACAGCAGTGCCACTATATACGTAGTACCGGTATGCAGTGATTGTGAAAAGGAAGTGATCACTTAACCAGCAGTGACAGGAATAAGAGGACAGTTCATCTAATTCATTGATATAGTAGGTCCTCTATGGCCACCCCTTCTCTCAAATCTTCCTTTTTATACTCTTAAAGAGACTCCAGAAAGGAGCTGTCAAAAGTACCAACCCTTTTATCAAACTGAATAAATGGTAATCTCCGACTATAGTGTTACTATTGCAATTTGTGTAGTAGGATTCCAATAATGACATTGTATTAGCGAATTGCTAAAGATGAGCAAATATTTTGAAACTCAAATTTGCCAGTTAGTTTAATTTTTTTTTTAAATTTGAAGCATAGCTAATCGATTTGCAGCAAATCGTAACACTGCACAGCCTTCAAATGCCCTGAAAAGATTTATAAAACACAAGAGGTCTCCTAAAATTGTATTGAACACTTACTAATCTTAGTAATATTATAAGGCCTTTGAAATTGTGTCCCTCATCTCATCCTGGTACAAACTTTGATTGTCCATATCATCCAATAAAACTAGAAGATTTTCTAATGTATCTTCTTCAGCCCTCGAAATGCTCTGGTTAGGTGACTAAGGGGCAGAACAGATAGGGGTTTTATTGACAAAATTGAAAGTCTGCAATGTAAATGGTGTCTGAGAAAGTGGACTATGCATAACACTGATCGAAAATGAGATGAATGCTGTGCCATATATTCCATTGCACCCTCCCTTCCTCCCAACTAATAAGCTTGCTTGAGACAAGGAGGCCAATTATGACTTGTGTTTGTTAGTTATACTACCCAGATGGGTAGTGCAGCTGCTGTTCTCCAATTCTTAGCCTTTTTCTAAGGTTAAAGCTGAGCTGTGCACTCAGGTCCTCTCTATAGCCTATATCACCCTATAATTACTGCTGCACTCCCTGTCTCAGCTTTTATAGTGCCTGCAGTCCCTCCTGATTGGTTGCAATACACCAATTGGGAAGCCCGTGCAGCCACCTGTGAGGTCATGGGAGCTCTCTCTGGCTGAAGCTAACTTCAGCAGCATGTAAAATTGTGCAAAGCATTATTTTTTATCAATTTGTTAAAATCAAACTGCAAATTGTTCAACTTCTCAGGGAGCAGTAAATTTAATAAATTAGACAGGAATTTGATTTGCATCAAATCAATTCACTCATCTCTACTAATTACGCTTTTCACTAATATATTCTTTCAAGTAGTTTAAAATCAAACCTTTTATATATGCATGTCTTGTTACTATACATGATAAGCTCTGACATAATCTATTTACTCTTTTTTGGTGCAGCCACCATTTTATAGCCGAGATGTGTCACAGATGTATGATAATATTCTCCATCAGCCTCTGCAACTACCAGGAGGAAAAACCACTGCAACCTGCGATATTCTCCAGGGTCTACTACACAAGGATCAGCACTGCCGCCTTGGGGCCAAGGCAGATTTTGTAATTTACCATTATTATTTAGTAGTTTTTGTATCTTGAATTTTACAATACAAACCAAGAAAGTTTTACATTAGTGCAAAGGTTTGTAGAAAATTATAATCGCAGACTGGACCACAAAGTCTTCTAGTCAGACAGAGCGTAGTCATTTACAGCTTTGTATGGGGAGATACTATTTCTGATGGCAAGTAGTTCTCAGTATTGCGCAAAAATTAGGAAATTTCTGTAATTAACTGATTCTTCCCTTTTCTAATACACAACGAAGATTAGAACGATGTGCAGAGGTTATGCAAAGGGCTCTAATTGCAGAAAGATATCCCAACAAGCGTAGGTATCACAGAGACATATCATCATCAATGTCAGCTCCTTGAACCCTCAACAGAAGGACGACATATAATCAGTGTTCACCAGACTTGCATTTCATCTTGATTTACATAAAAGCTTTAGGCTGTTGCTAGTATAATTTATACATTAAAGTCAATCATCTGTTGATTATACCAGCATGAGTATGAGAAAAGCATTAAGAAATGTAAGATTTTTATTGTATACTAATGCAATCTCACTTTCTTCTTTAAAGCTGGAAATAAAGAATCATGTGTTCTTCAGTCATATTAACTGGGATGACCTGTATAATAAGAAGATTCCCCCACCTTATAACCCTAATGTTGTAAGTTACTAGGGCATTTTTTTTAAACCTTGTTTTTATTGAATAGAAAAAAATTTCCTTACAGATATCAATGCAAACATTACTTGAGGCATATATGTCAACACACATCTATTCCAGAAATTGCGTTGGTTTAAAGGAGTGTAAACCAAAAACAAAGAAAAACTGGGAAAGGGGAGGGAAGGAGAAAGTATGTCAGAAACAAGTACATTTTTTACTTATCGGACACCCAGCATGGGTGCTTGACTTTAAACTCAGGACCCAAGGACACCGAAGTAGACCCCCAACACCCAAAAATGTTTCTATGTAGCGGTTCTCCCAGAGATATCACGATACAGGTGTTTCTCCTAATAGTATCTGCTCTTGATACCAGACTGTTGGTCGAAAACAAGTTTTAATGTCATCCTGGATGGTTGTGGAAGAAAGGAGATGAAACTTTCCAAAGTTTCAAAAAAGGACTGAACCCTTCCCTCTTTATGCAAGGAAGCCTCAACCCAATCCATCTGAAACATAAACGACAGTTTTTCTAGAAAGATCTTAAAAGGAGGGACATGGTCGTGGATCCATGTCTGTAGAATGGCCTTAGTATCTGCTGCCGCCACCAAATGTAATAGTTTACAGGCCCCTGGAGAGCAGGTGTATTTATCTGGTTTTAAATATCCAAAAATGGCCCATAGAGGTTCGTCAGGAGAAAAGCTTGTCAGATGTGTGATGGTGAATTGTCGTACTCTGACCCAAAATGGTCTGATGACCGTACATGTCAATAGGCAATGGAGCAAGCTGGCCTCTGGGGAATGGCATTTGAAACATTTGGAGGTTGTGTACAGCCCCATTCAAGACCTTTTTGCTGAGTTAGGTAGGATCTATGACATATTTTCTACTAGGGCATTTTTAATACCACCAGCTTAGTGAAGAAGAGGTGTACAAGCATCATACAAGGGAATGCAGCTTCCTGAAATCTTACAGTTTTCACTTTGGCAACTGAGCCTCATTATAGACAGTGTATGCTGTCCTCTTACACGTTAGCTCGGTGTGCAATGAAATATATAGATAGAACCCCTGTCTTCTTTAAGAAAAAGAGGCTGTAAAGTGGTAACCTTATTTTATTGATCGTAGATGTGACAGTAAAGGGTGAAACTATAAGATGCAATAACAGGAGCATTTCAGATTAAATAACTGCACAGTGCATAAAATACAAATAGTCTGCAATTCACAGTAATATGAGGTAATACACAGGTCACATGAGGTAATACACTGGTAACATGAGGTATTACACAGGTAACATGAGGTATTACACAGGTAACAGGAGGTAATATACAGGTAACATGAGGTAATATACAAGTAACATGAGGTAATACACAGGTAACATGAAGTAATACACAGGTAACATGAGGTAATACACAGGTAACATGAGGTAATACACAGGCAACATGAAGTATTACACAGGTAACATGAAGTAATACAAAGGTAACATGAGGTAATACACAGGTAACATGAGGTAATGCACAGGTAACAAAGTATTACACAGGTAACATGAGGTAATACACAGGTAACATGCGGTAATATACAAGCTGATGATTACCTATTCAATACAGCAAACATACTTATAAACACAGGGCTGTAACACACAGATAGTGACTTACCAACTATGATTAGAGCAGACTGTTTACAAGGAGCATGACAGAAAAAAGAGTGATTTGCTTTCTCCTCAGGATTATACTCACAGTATCATAATAAGACCACAAAGCAACAGGTACAATCCCACAATGCCCTAGGAACTTCCCATAATACATTGCAAACTGCACCAGAATGCATACACCAAATTGCTAGCAGATAGTGCTGTTACCTTATAATATAGGAAGGTTTAACCCCTTAGTGACAGAGCCAATTTGCAGCTTAATGACCAGGCCAATTTTTACAATTCTGACCACTGTCACTTTATGAGGTTATAGCTCTGGAACGCTTTAACAAATCCCACTGATTCTGAGACTGTTTTTTCATGACATATTGAACTTCACGTTAGTGGTAATTTTTTTTTTCATATGACTTGCGTTTATTTATGAAAAAATGGAAATATGGCGAAAATTTAGAAAATTTAGCAATTTTCAAACTTTAAATTTTTATGCCCTTAAATCAGAGAGATATGTCACACAAATTTCTTAATAAATAACATTTCCCACATGTCTACTTTACATCAGCACAATTTTGGAAACAAATTTTTTTTTTGTTACGAAGTTATAAGGGTTAAAAGTTGACCAGCGATTTCTCATTTTTACAACACCATTTTTTTTAGGGACCACCTCACATTTGAAGTCACTTTGAGGGGTCTATATGGCAGAAAATACCCAAAATTGACACCATTCTAAAAACTGCACCCTCAAGCTACTCAAAACCACATTCAAGAAGTTTATTAACCCTTTACTTGCTTCACAGGAACTGAAGCAATGTGGAAGGAAAAAATTAACATTTAACTTTTTTTGCAAAAAAATTACTTCAGAACCAATGGTGACGGGGGCTTTACCCTATCTATTGTAATGGACCTGTCACTGCTGTGAACTGTTCACGCCTCTGTGGGCTGCACAATTCACAGTAGTGGGAGTGTTCTGCTGCCATTTTAATGGAGCTCTCGGATCTGCTAACATAAGCAGTACTGCTTCCAGCAGAACTGATCCTAGATTGACAGGAGTAAAATGCAGGAGAAAAGCAGGGGCAGAGTAGCAGAGACCCAAAGTCAAGGAGGAACATCTCAGTAAGATAAGGAGCCACAGTGAATGGCTAGACATTGTGGAGGGGAGTGAGAGAATCATGTAATCTGGGTGAGAGAGACATATGAAGACTGATGGGAGAGAGAAACAGTAACTGCTGGTGATAGCACATCACAGGGCAGTTACCTACAAAATGGTGCTGCCCTGTGATGTTACTCTTCATTCTGCCCCAGGGATACTAGAACACCCAAGAGGGGAGGGAAAGGGTGATGTCAGCAGTTACTGCCCCAATTTTCCAGCTAACAGTAAAGCTTGTAAGTCTAAGGCCTCTTTCACACTTCAGTCGTGCGAAGTCAGTTAAAATCCGCCAAAGTGTGAAAATAGTGGATCCGCGAGAAAATTGCAAAAACGGATGCAAACAGATCCGTTTTCTGACGGATCCGCCATGAACTTTTCAAGCAGGAAAATGCATGGTACGCATGTCTGGCACGGAGAGAGAGAGAGACCGAGACCGGACAGTGTTCTGGGCATTTTCTATGGGAGGAACAGATCCGCTGGCGGATTCCGTCAAAAACGGATGTCAGCGGATCCGCCACCCATAGGCACCCATTATACAAAATGGCGGACGAGGCGGATCCATCATAGTCCGCCATTTTGACACATACACAAAAAACGTTGCATTGGACGTTTTGTAAAAAAAGCGGACGGCAAATTTATGGCGGATCCGTCAAAAAACGGATCCAACGGACAACCATCCGTCAAAATCCGTCACTAATGCAAGTCAATGGGAAAAAAATGGATCCGCCAAAAAAAAATGGCGGATCCATTTTTTTCACACTTTGGCGGATTTTGACTGACGTCGCACGACTGAAGTGTGAAAGAGGCCTTACTATAGCTGCTTGAGGTCTAAAACCGAAAATGCTCCCCCTAGTGGTAAATATACGTATATATATAATATTATATATTAGTAAAAAAAATTATATTTTTCATATAGAAATGTTTGCAAACAGTGCAAACATTCCATTAATACATTTTAATTACTATTTCAAGCTTAATTTAACAAAACAAATACAAGAAAACTGGTGGCACCTTCCATTTCAGTGCTTACTCCAATTTTTGTAAAACTCATTCAGAAGTCACAAAATTAGTGTGCAATGGGATGTTGTACAACTATTTTGCAACTCTTGGTGTTTTTGTGCAGCTCCGCCATGATGGGCAGAGCTGGGGCGAAATTGGCTGTGGCTATGCCACCCAATTCTTCAAAATTGGCAGTGTTTCTTGAACTAGAAATGTTACTCCGGTTCCTGACTGGAGTAACATTTTTGGTGAGGCGACCACTACTGATAAGATGCGCCGAATTATGTTTTGTGTGCCTCTTAAGGGGTTGTCAGAGACTTTAACATTGATGACCTATACTTAGGAAAGGTCATCAATGTTTGATTGGTGGGGGTGCGACACCCTGCCGATCAGCTGTTTCCTCTATTGGCAGCAGCAAGAAATGCTCAGTTACAAAACTACACAGATGCATCTACGGAACAGTGGCCGCAGCCGGGTACTGTAAGTCCACCCCCTATTGATTTGAGTAGGGGGCGGCTATGCAGTACTCAGATCGACCACTATACAGTCAATGGAGCGGTGCAGCTCTGCAACGGAGCAACTCTTGTCGCCGCTAACACTGAGAACAGCTGATCGACAGGGGTGTCGCACCTCCACCGATCAGACACATACAAGCTATCAATTTTAAAGAACCGGACAACCACTTTAATGAATTTGGTACATCTTATGCCTTCAAGACCCTCATTAAGACGGGGGTACGAATCAGGACCTTTGTCGATATACAAGTGCTTCTCACTAAATTAGAATATCATCAAAAATTTGATTGGTTCTTCAATACAAAAAGTGAAACTTATATATTAAATTGAGTCATTACAAACAGAGTGATCAATTTCAAGTGTTTATTTCTGTTAATGTTGATGATTATGGCTTACAGCCAATGAAAACACAAAAGTCATCTCAGTAAATTAGAATAATTAACAAAAAACACCTGCAAAGGCTTCCTAAGCGTTTACAAATGTCCCTTAGTCTGTTTCAGTAGGCTCCACAATCATGGGGAAGACTGCTGACTTGACAGATGTAGGACATCTACGAGTCACCCTTGTAGATATCGTAGAATCCACAATAAGTGATGGACACGGCTTACCTCTCACTGCCTGCACAATGACCTCTGCACACATCTCAATACATTCACCTTAAAGGGGTTATCCACTACTAGGACAACCCTTTCTTGAGCAAAATGTTTGGCCCTAATAACATAATAAAGCTTATACTCACCTCCTATGCCAGTACTCGCGGTGTCGGCAGTCACTCTCCCCAGGGCTGTCAGCAGTGTTGTGAACACTTTTAATCTGGCTTCTGAGTTTGGGCTCCCTCTGGTGGCTGCTGCTGGTAATGAAACTGGTCTGGCTGCCTTCCCCTAGTGGTTGCCAGTGATTTGTGTTTCTTCTTGAGCCTTCTGGAAGTTCTGCTTGCTCCCTGCATCTGAGTCGCCCTCCAGAGCAATGGGAACTCGGATCTGAGCCTATAGACTACAATGGGGGATGTCACGGCAACACAGCTCAGTCCGTGACTCTGGGGCTCACCTTTTAATGTGGGATATTTACAGGTGACATGAATATTGAAATGGGGAATTCGTGACGCCACTTGTGGTACCTGGTCAGGATGACCAGCGCTGCTATGCAGATCCACTGAAGGGTTAATATTGTGCAGCTAGATGTTAAGCCTTCCACAAGTAAGGCTAAGTCCTCCAGGGCAGATAGATGTGCAGGGGTGCAGGACAGACGGGGACCCGGCAGTGAGGGGTAATAAGGGAGACACACATAAGTCAATTTGGTACCTTTACTGAAGATGTTGCAGGCACTCCCCGGAGCACTGTAGGGTGAAGGGTGCACATCCAGATTCCTCCACTGAGTAGGTGTGTGGCCTCCTGTTCCTTGCCTTTATGTGATAAAGTCCTGACCTGCTTGTAGCTAGGCCTAACTTGGTCTCCGTCTTGCACCCGGCTGACCTTGTGGTTGGACCTCTTCTTGAAGTACACAGTCTCTATTTGCAGTTGTCACGCTGTATAGCAGATATATATATGTGATGTCAGTAATCTATATCAAAAGGGCAACATACTATATAACATGCGCATAGATATATGATAACATAGATTTACCTGACAGAATGTCCAGTGGGTCAAAACGGAATCCGTTATACGCTGTCTCCGGCTAGAGGGTGACCGGGGTCTAAGCTGACCCTAAACTGGGGTCCTAACTAATCCCTCAACCTGGAGGTACTGTTAAAGGTACAGAGGTCCAGGCCACCAGCGTAAACCCTGTCTCCTATCAATCCCTGCCAACTGTATTCTAGTCCTAAGAAGGACCCTGAATACCACCAAAGGGAATGAACAGGTAACGGTTAATGAACAGAAAGACATACAAGAAAGACAAGAAATAAAGTAAATAAAGTCTTACATACAACACTCACACACAGTAGGAACACCTAAGGTCTCAGAGAAAAACTATAAGCTGTAAGAGTAAAAACAACTAAGGAGCTCTTAGCTTAAGTATTCTCAGAACCGATCCAGTCTGCTAGACTACATGAATGCTTTCACCGGCATCTAACAAGCAGACTGGCAGGTATATAAAGGAAACTAATTAGAACATAATCAAAAGCAGCCGGGCGAGGCTGCACCTAGCCTTAGCAAAGAGCTAGGTAAAATTAACTCTCTCATTACCAAAAAACAAAGAACCAGCAACTCAGCTGTGAGAAGTCAGAATGTGCAATCGCGACGATCTTTGTGGCGATGCACCCATGACAGTACCCCCCCTTCTACGAGGGGCCTCCGGACCCTCAGGGCCAGGTCTGCCCGGGTGAGTTGTGTGAAAGGTCCGAACCAATCGATCTGCGTTAACATCAGACGCAGGGACCCACGTCCCCTCCTCAGGACCATACCCCCTCCAATGAACTAAGTACTGAAGGGATCGGCGACTGAGACGTGAGTCAATGATTTTCGACCCATGAATTTCCACGTTATCATTGACCACCACTGAAGGAGGTAGAGGTGACGGTATGACTGGTGCCACATACTTTTTAAGTAATGACTTGTGAAACACATTATGATTTTTAAACGTAGGAGGGAGGTCCAGACGAAATGCCACAGGATTAATTATGGAACTGATCCTGTACGGCCCGATGAATCTGGGACCCAACCTCCAGGAGGAAACTTTAAGTTTTATATTCCTGGTAGACAACCACACTAGATCGTTCACCTTCAGATCTCGACCAGAAACTCTCCCCCTATCAGCCATCCGTTTGTAACGGTTCTCCGTAACCTTCAGTCTTAACTGATCTGGAACTATCAGTCTCCCTGGAAGTCCCACAGGGGCGTCCCCCTGAGCCCCCAATACCTCCCCCTCAAGCTCAGAGCATACAGCTGACACTACAACTCCCTCCTGAGGAATAGGAACCGGATCATCCATCCTCCCGCTCCCTGGGAAAGTACGAGATAAGGCATCAGGAAGCAACTTTATTGAGCAGTCATATGCGCGATGAGGAGGTAACTCTTTACACCCCTCCTCTGAGAACATCTCCCCAAAGTCCTCCAGAAAAGGAGGCAAAGTCCTAGGCACAACCGCACCGATGACCGTGCTCATGCAGTTATTCTTGCAAAATTCACCCCACTGGCTTATCTTTCTGGATTGCCAATCAATCACTGGGTTATGTTTAGCCAACCAAGGAAGTCCCAACACAATAGGAGTAGGTAGACCCTCCAACACATAACAAGACAATTGCTCTTTATGTATTGCCCCTACTCGAAGATCTATGTTATGAACAGCTTGTACCAAGCTACCTTGACCAAGAGGTCTAGAATCAATAGAGAGTATAGGGACCGGTTTGGCCAATACACTCAGTTGCATACCATGCACCTGGGCAAACCGAGCGTCCACCAGATTAGCCCCGGACCCACTATCAAGAAAAACAGAAATCCTCTCAGTTCTAGTACCAATCACCACCTCCGCAGGCACGAGAAACTGAGAGGGATTTGGGGACGAAATACACACTCCCAGGTTAACTCCTTGGCTCAAAGAGGTCCGGGATGGACACCCCCAACAAAATGTCCCTCTCTCCCGCAAAAGAAACACCTTCTAGTCTTGCGGCGCACCGCCGATTCCCTCCTACAATATGATGTCCCTCCCAACTGCATGGGTTCCTCAGAACAGACCAGGGGAACCTCAGTATAAGGGACTTTAGTAGTAGGTGGAGTCATCACGGGGGGCGGAGTTACCTCGCGTCTTCCCCGAAGTCGTCTATCAATGCGAATAGCGAGGGCCATAGCAGCCTCCAGTGATGGAGGAGAATCATACTGAGCCAACACATCTTTTAATTTGTCAGACAACCCTTGACAAAACTGGCTCCTAAGAGCTGGGTCATTCCACTGAGTATCTGTTGCCCATCTACGGAACTCAGAAGAATATTCCTCCGCTGGACGATTTCCTTGCCGTATTTTACGTAACCTTGTTTCAGCAAGGGAGACTCGATCCGGATCATCATATACCAGACCCAGGGCAGCAAAAAATCGATCCACTGACTGGAGATCTGGGGAGCCTGGAGGAATAGAGAACGCCCAAGATTGAGGGTCCCCTTGTAAGAGCGAGATAACAATTCCCACCCTCTGCTCTTCACTCCCAGATGACCGAGGCCGCAGCCGAAAGTACAATTTACATGCCTCCCGGAAAGTAAAAAATTTGTCCCGCCCACCAGTGAACCTGTCCGGGAGAGCAACCTTAGGTTCAGATCTGGTTTGCTCCGGGGGGAACAAAACCTTGGACTTAATGTCTGCAAATTCCATGGACAACCCCTGCAACTGCCGGGCCAGCTGGGCTACTGGATCCATGACAGCTGGGGAGAATCTTTAGTTTGGCCGGTGAAAATGTCACGCTGTATAGCAGATATATATATGTGATGTCAGTAATCTATATCAAAAGGGCAACATACTATATAACATGCGCATAGATATATGATAACATAGATTTACCTGACAGAATGTCCAGTGGGTCAAAACGGAATCCGTTATACGCTGTCTCCGGCTAGAGGGTGACCGGGGTCTAAGCTGACCCTAAACTGGGGTCCTAACTAATCCCTCAACCTGGAGGTACTGTTAAAGGTACAGAGGTCCAGGCCACCAGCGTAAACCCTGTCTCCTATCAATCCCTGCCAACTGTATTCTAGTCCTAAGAAGGACCCTGAATACCACCAAAGGAATGAACAGGTAACGGTTAATGAACAGAAAGACATACAAGACAAGAAATAAAGTAAATAAAGTCTTACATACAACACTCACACACAGTAGGAACACCTAAGGTCTCAGAGAAAAACTATAAGCTGTAAGAGTAAAAACAACTAAGGAGCTCTTAGCTTAAGTATTCTCAGAACCGATCCAGTCTGCTAGACTACATGAATGCTTTCACCGGCATCTAACAAGCAGACTGGCAGGTATATAAAGGAAACTAATTAGAACATAATCAAAAGCAGCCGGGCGAGGCTGCACCTAGCCTTAGCAAAGAGCTAGGTAAAATTAACTCTCTCATTACCAAAAACAAAGAACCAGCAACTCAGCTGTGAGAAGTCAGAATGTGCAATCGCGACGATCTTTGTGGCGATGCACCCATGACAGCAGTGCACTGCTGGACTCCGTCCTCCTGGTCCGGTTACGTATCAGCTCTGTGGTACTCCTTGGATTTGTCCTCCAGGAACTCCGGTGTTCTCCTAATGGGTCATGGAGATCCCTATAGGCTCGGACCCCGGTGTCCGGTCAATACTTGCTGAGGTAAGCTGTAAAGGCTTTTCTACCCCTGTTACTGCTCTTTCCACTCGCCTTCGGCCTACCCGGGCCCTCACACGATCACACACTGGCAGTTGATGGGCTGTCTCTTCGCCGCTCTTTAAGCGTCGGCACGCTTTCTCACTGAGCTGCACTCCTAGATTCAGCTCTGACTAGGCTGGAGTGGTTTCTGTTCCACTCTTTACTAGACTCCACTCTCTGAACTGAATAGCTCTGCAGCCTCTCTAATCTCAGCTCTGCACTTCCCCTTACTGCAGACTGACTGAGTTCTCTGAGGTGACTGGCTGACTGACTTGGTGTTTCCTGTGTTCCCTCTCTTTTATATGTCTAAAACAGCTCCCTCTGGTGGTCTTTGGAATAAGTGAACGTGTGTGAATGTGTATAATGACCTCTAGTGGTATATTCTTTCAGTGCACCCTTCTGGGAGATATGGATTCAGTTGCAGCTGGGCTCCACATTCCCCCCTAGTAGAACTCAGCACTCCGGGGCTGAAAGACAAAAACAAAGAACAATATAAACATTGTATAAATTAACTCTTCCTTTACAGGAGGTAAGGCACTCTTGAACTGTTGCATAACGGTAAATGAACAACTATATACATTAGTAAAACAATGAGAAAATGAGCAACCATAAAAGTCCCAGTCTCTTTTGGAAAAGGATGCTCAAAAGGGGTAGAGAAAACAAACAAAAATAATGTCCATTCACTTGTTCAATTTTAAAAGGGAAACAGATTAATAAATAACGGTATAATAAAGCATATTATAAGCAACAATATATACATTTATGTACAGTGATTCTAGACAATTATTTACATTTGGCAAGGGTTGAACTAATCTCTAAACCTAGCAGGGATGTGTCCTTTTGTGCTACGTTCTGATCTGCGTGGTGCAGTGACCTGTGAGGTAGCAGTTTCCCTGTTTGTTCTGCGTGAAAATGAATTATAGAATTGCCTTAACCTCTCTACAGGACTGGCAAGTACACTGTGAGCTGGGTGAATCGGTTCAACTTCTGCAGGGGATCCTTCTTCCTGAGATTCAGCTTCTTGGGATTCCGCTTCTTGGGGTGCTGCTTCTTGGGGTTCTGCTGGAGCAGGTTCTTCTGGAACTGACTCTACTGCAACAACCGGTGCAACTGGATGTAGAGGTTCTCCTTGTGGTTGATAGAATTGAAGCACAGGAATGATTACGGCTTCTCCAATGCGAGGCCAATCCGCGGGGAAATCTCCTAAGTCTGTATGTATGACTGATTCAACACGCTCTTCCTGATTGACAACAGGTTCTTCTTCTTGAAGCTTTAACGGATCTGGACACAACTTTAGGTGATCTCTGGATACAGTGGTAGTTGTTCTTCCTCCATCTTTGCTAATTATACACGTTTTCTTGTTGTCAAACCTTGAATTCTGTACAACATAGGGCTCTCTTTCCCATTGATCGTCGAGTTTGTGCATCCTCCTCTTTCTTTTCAGTACGACTTCACCAGGTGCGAAAGGTTCAGCTGGCGCACTTTTGTTGTAGTGATCTTCTTCTTTGTCCCTCACTCGATTGAGACTATCTTCAATGCAGGCCTGTACTTTTCTGTACTGTTCCTGTCTGTTTGTGTCCCAGTCTTCAGTAGTCACATCTGCTTCTGGTTCTACAACACCAAGCTCTAGATCCATGGGCAGCTTTCCAGGTCTGGCCCGCATGAGATAAGCTGGGGTGCAATTGGTGGAACTCACAGGTATGTGATTGTACAGATCTACCAGGTCAGGTAGTAAGTCTGGCCACCGATTTCTCTCCTCGAGTGGTACAGTCTTCAGCAGGTCAATGACGATGTGATTCATCTTCTCACAGAGACCATTAGTTTGGGGGTGGTACGGTGTGGTTCTTATCTTCTTACACCCGTACAAGTGACAGAACTCTTTGAACAATTCGGCCTCGAAGGCTGGGCCTTGATCAGTTAACACCTGCTCAGGATATCCATGTGGTCTGCAGAAATACGCTTGGAAGTCTTTGCTGCTGTCTCTGCCGTCAGATCTTTGACAGGGGCGACCACCAGGAACCTGGAGTAGTGATCCACCATAGTCAGGGCATAGGAGTATCCTGACGGGCTGGGTGACAACTTGACATGGTCCAGGGCCACGATCTCCAAGGGACGAGTCATCTTGATGGGTTGCAGGGGTGCCTTCTGACTGCTGTAGTCTTTTCTCCTGAGGCCACAGGGTCCACAGTTCTGGCACCACCTCTCAATGGAACTGCGCATTCCCACCCAATAGAAACGACACTTCAACAGGGTCTCCAGCTTCTTCCAGCCAAAGTGTCCCGCTTGATCGTGGTAGGCTTCCAATACCATCTGGATGTCTGCTCTGGGGACTACTATCTGCCATACAATCTCATGGGTCTTTGGGTTGACGTACCTCCGGCACAGCTTCTCACGGTAGATGAACAGCCGGCTCCTTTCATTCCACAGCTGCTTTGCTTGCGGAGACGCATCCTTCTCCAAGGAGGAACCTTCCTGAGTTATCAGCTCCTTGATACGGCTGACAACTGGATCGCTGTCCTGAGTCTCCTTCCAGCTGTGGTGAGGTAAAGGATTTAACGTCTTACCACGCGGCCTCCTGCAGGCTTGTTGCTCGTGGATCATCCCATTCCTGTGAAAGGCAGGTAATTCAATCTCTTCCAGGTCATCCACTTCTTCTTCTGTGTCCGATTCATGAGGCATCCTGGATAGGGCATCAGCGTTGGCATTCTTGCTGCCTGCTCGGTACTTGATTGTGAATTGGTAGTTTGACAGCCGAGCCATCCATCGTTGTTCCATGGCTCCCAGCTTAGATGTTTCAAGATGCGTCAAGGGGTTATTATCGGTGTAGGCAGTGAACTTGCTGGAGGCTAGGTAGTGCTTAAACCTCTCCGTGATAGCCCAGACCAGTGCTAGGAACTCCAACTTAAAGCTGCTGTAGTTCTCTGGGTTCCTCTCGGTCGGGCGGAGCTTCCTGCTTGCATAGGCGATGACTTTCTCCAGGCCATTTTGCTTCTGACTGAGGACATTTCCCAATCCTTCATTGCTGGCATCAGTATACAGCAGGAACGGTTGGCTGTAGACAGGGTAGGCTAGGATCTCATCTCCTGTCAGGATCTCCTTCATTTCCTTGAATGCCTCAGCCTGTTCTTTACCCCAGTGGAATGGAGAATTTCTGCTCTTGAGGGACTGTCCCACCAGAAGGTCTTGCAGAGGCGCTGCTTTCTTGGTGTAGTCCTTTACAAACCTCCGGTAGTAACCTGTCAGTCCCAGGAACTGGCGCACCTCGAGATTCTTCGGTTCTGGAATTTCTGGATGGCGGTGACCTTCTCGGGGTCTGGCGCTCTCCTTCTGAGCTGACAATATGTCCCAGATACTGTACCTTTTGTTTGAGCAGATGGCACTTTGAAGGCTTCAGTTTCATCCCATACTTGGACAGTGACTCGAATACCTCCGCCAGGTGCTTCAAGTGATCTTCATACGTCTTGGAGTACACAATTACGTCGTCAGGTACAGCAACACAGTTTCAAAGTTGAGATGTCCCAGGCAGCTCTCCATCACTCTCTGGAACGTTCCAGGGGCACTGCTGAGTCCAAACGGCATTCTGTCTAACTCACAGAGTCCCATCGGGGTGGTGAAAGCCGTCTTCTCCCGATCCTCCTCAGCCACAGCTACTTGCCAGTACCCACTAGTGAGGTCAAGGGTGGAAAAGTAATTAGCGGTCTTTAATGCAGCTAAGGATTCCTCAATGCGTGGTAAAGGGTATGCATCCTTATGTGTAATGCGATTTACTTGTCTGTAATCTACACACATTCTCATGCTTCCATCCTTTTTCCTGACTAGGACTAGAGGTGCTGCCAGGGACTACAACTATCCCTTATCACCCCTGCTTGATTCATGTCACGCAACATCTCCTTGGCTTTCTGGTAGTGTGCTGGAGGTATAGGCCTTTACCGTTCTTTGATGGGAGGATGATTGCCTGTGGGGATGTGATGTTGAACCCCTTTAATTTTCCCAAAGTCGAGTGGGTGTTTGCTGAATACCTGTGCGTACTCCTGAACTACTCAATATACTCCTTGTTTCTGGTGGGCTGGAGTGGTGTCTGTCCCGACATGGAGCTGCTGACACCAATCCTCCACCTGAGTGGTCGGGCCGTTATCCTCCACTGGTTGTGGGGAGGTTAAGGGCTCCGTTGTGTGAATGGAGTTATTATCCACAGCATGTAACTTAGCAATCAGTGGCATAACGTGGTAATTTGACTTCATCCTCTCCCCAGTTGAGAAGACGTACTGGCACCCTCCCATTATGTACCTCCACTACCCCTCTGGCAGTCAAGAGTATAGGTCTGTGCTCTGAACAACGGGGCTCTACTACTGCTTGGTAGTTCTGTCCTCTCAGACCTATTGCTGCTCTACACCAAATAAGCATTTCACTCATTGGGGGTATCACAATGGGGTTCGGGTCTGTCACCCGTACATTACCAATCTCACCACCGGTCAGTTTCACTTGCTGCTGGCACATCAGGGTCCGGATCTCCTTCCGGATCACTCCCTTTTGCCTTGGTCTGGCAACATCGGCGAGCTGTTGGAGTAAAAACACAACCTCCTCCAAACAGTTACTAATAATGTTAGTGCCTAAAACCACATTCAACCCATTTTCCTCATTAACAGTCTTCACTACAAGAAGTCCCTGATCCTTTAGCTCCACTCTCCCCACTTTTACGTCTACGTTTTTAGCCCCCAGTAAGTCAAGAGGGAGGCCATTATATATAGCAAAAGTCAGGGTTTGGGGGTTGGAGACCGTCACTGGACCAGTATCTATTGTAAAGAACATCAGGTATGACGGTTACCTGAGATCCAGTGTCCAGCAGGGCAGGGATTGCGATCCCGTCCAATATGATGGACAGGTATGGTCTTCCTCCCACAAACCTGCGGTTCCAGTCTGAGGGGCCTGATGAGTCTATTCCTGGGTGTTGGCCCTCGGACCAGGATTTGCTCGTTTAAAGGACACCGACGTGCTGGGTGACCTTCTCTGTGGCAGCGGTAGCAGATGATCTCTCGGCGAGGATGATGCTGGTCGCGGGTCCTTCCTGGGAGTGGCGTTGTCCTCCTTCGGTGGGGCGACGTCCTCCTTCTCCTCCGGTTCATCCAAGGGACATCCTCTGGGCAGTCGGCTAGCAGGATCTTTCCTTCTTCCTCCGTCGGCAGTTGCAGGGCACTCATTACAGTGGCCAGGTTTTTGGTCAGCTGGCGCACTTCTGAGCGCAGACAGTCCAGCTCAGTAGGGGGCACCACCTGCGTTTTGGCTTCCGCAACCAGCGGGGAAAAGGTGGATGCTGCTGGCTTTAGGGTGGCTTCACTCGGGTGACACTGGGTTGCCATCTCGGGTGTTTCCAGGGGTCGCAGTCCTTTTATAGCTATATCCTTAAGGGCATCAAAGGTAGCATCAGGATGATCCAAGGACCACCAGTGCACAGTCCTGCTTTCAGCTTGGGACCTCAGTCCCCGTAAAAATTGTTCCTTTAACATTTTATTTTCATTGGAGACACTCATGGGGTTAACTTGTTTGAGAGCTCGCAGGACCCCTTGTAGTCGGCAGGCATAGTCCCTAATGCTATCATCTGGTTTCTGGGAGCATTGGTAAAACCTCATCCGAAGATCTGTTTCAGTGCGGTCCTCAAAGATAGTCTGTAGCTTTAAGAAAATTGCAAGCACTGATTCCTGGTCTGCAGCTGTCCAAGTTTCTACTTCTCTCTCTGCAGCACCAGTCAATTGTCCCAATACCACTGCAGCTCTCTGCTTTTTGTCATAGGGTACATGTCCATTATGCTGCATATTTTCCGCTTGAACCCTGACAGAGTGTCTGGCTTGCCGCTGTACTGAGGGAGCCACTTCGCTCCAGGCATGTATGGCAGCGTTAGCGGTACTATCGGGGCCACAGGACCAGATGAGGGGCCAGCGTTTCCAGCCTGTGCGACAGCGCCGGTGGGTAAGTCATCGGAGCGGTCGCCCTTGGCCGCGATATCAGCTTGCGGCTGCGACATGTCTGCGCCCCCCTAGTTAAGCGTGGCCTACCTTCTCTGAAGGCTGCAGCTCTGCAGGGCACAGCGATGTAGAAGGACCTGCGTCGCCGGCGCTCTGACGTCAGAGCGTTCACTGAAGCTCTCCACAGGACCTGCCGCCGTGTCAGCGTTGGGGGCGTGTCCGGGACTCAGCACGCTTTTGCAGGTACGCCCACTAGTTTTCGCGAAGTGGCGCTGTAAATGACGGGCAAATGGCGGGAAATCTTCACCACTATATGCAACAGTCTTTTAGTGAGGCACACAGTACCGGTGGCAACGGGCACAAGTTACTCCGTTGCTGCAGGGCACGAAATCCTGTTCGTGACGCCAGAAAAGAAGATGAGTCGCCCTCCAGAGCAATGGGAACTCGGATCTGAGCCTATAGACTACAATGGGGGATGTCACGGCAACACAGCTCAGTCCGTGGCTCTGGGGCTCACCTTTTAATGTGGGATATTTACAGGTGACATGAATATTGAAATGGGGAATTTGTGACGTCACTTGTGGTACCTGGTCAGGATGACCAGCGCTGCTATGCAGATCCACTGAAGGGTTAATATTGTGCAGCTAGATGTTAAGCCTTCCACAAGGCTAAGTCCTCCAGGGCAGATAGATGTGCAGGGGTGCAGGACAGACGGGGACCCGGCAGTGAGGGGTAATAAGGGAGACACACACATAAGTCAATTTGGTACCTTTACTGAAGATGTTGCAGGCACTCCCCGGAGCACTGTAGGGTGAAGGGTGCACATCCAGATTCCTCCACTGAGTAGGTGTGTGGCCTCCTGTTCCTTGCCTTTATGTGATAAAGTCCTGACCTGCTTGTAGCTAGGCCTAACTTGGTCTCCGTCTTGCACCTGGCTGACCTTGTGGTTGGACCTCTTCTTGAAGTACACAGTCTCTATTTGCAGTGCACTGCTGGACTCCGTCCTCCTGGTCCGGTTACGTATCAGCTCTGTGGTACTCCTGGGACTTGTAGTCCTCCAGGAACTCCGGTGTTCTCCTAATGGGTCGTGGAGATCCCTATAGGCTTGGACCCCGGTGTCCGGTCAATACTTGCTGAGGTAAGCTGTAAAGGCTTTTCTACCCCTGTTACCGCTCTTTCCACTCGCCTTCGGCCTACCCGGGCCCTCACACGATCACACACTGGCAGTTGATGGGCTGCCTCTTCGCCGCTCTTTAAGCGTCGGCACGCTTTCTCACTGAGCTGCACTCCTAGATTCAGCTCTGACTAGGCTGGAGTGGTTTCTGTTCCACTCTTTACTAGACTCCACTCTCTGAACTGAATAGCTTTGCAGCCTCTCTAATCTCAGCTCTGCACTTCCCTTACTGCAGACTGACTGAGTTCTCTGAGGTGACTGGCTGACTGACTTGGTGTTTCCTGTGTTCCCTCTCTTTTATATGTCTAAAACAGCTCCCTCTGGTGGTCTTTGGGATAAGTGAACGTGTGTGAATGTTTATAATGACCTCTAGTGGTATATTCTTTCAGTGCACCCTTCTGGGAGATATGGATTCAGTCGCAGCTGGGCTCCACACATCCTTCAGATAAGTTATTTGTCTGTTTTACTCTGTGGCATTTTGCTTTTCTCTGTTCTCTGCCTTGCTGGTGGGAGTTCAGCCGGGTTCTCTGCACGGACCTGGGCTGGACTCTGTTTTCCGTTACCACAGCTTATGTCAGTCTGTGCTGTATTTCTAGTCCCCAGTTATTTCAGTATCTGTTGTTTCGCGTCCAGTTCACACCAGAGTTCTGATTAATTCCTTAACGACCAAGCCATTTTGTAGGTTAAGGACCAGGCCTATTTTTACAATTCTGACCACTGTCACTTTATGTGCTTATAACTCTGGAAAGCTTCAATGGATCTTGGCGATTCTGAGATTGTTTTCTCGTGACATATTGTACTTCATGTTAGTGGTAAAATTTCTTCGATATAACTTGCGTTTATTTATGAAAAAAATGGAAATACGGCGAAAATTTTGAAAATTTTACAATTTTCAAACTTTTAATTTTTATACCCTTAAATCAGAGTGATATGTCACAAAAAATAGTTAATAAATAACATTTCCCACATGTCTACTTTACATCAGCACAATTTTGGAACCAAAATTTTTTTTTGTTAGGAAGTTATGTGTTAAAAGTTGACCAGCAATTTCTAATTTTTACAACAAAATTTACAAAACCATTTTTTTAGGGACCACCTCACATTTGAAGTAACTTTGAGGGGTCAATGACAGAAAATACCCAAAAGTGACACCATTCTAAAAACAGCACCCTCAAGGTGTAACCACATTCAAGAAGTTTATTAACCTTTTAGGTACTTCACAAGAATTGAAGCAATGTGGAAGGAAAAAATGAACATTTAACTTTTTTCCCCAAAATTTTTCTTTCAACACAATTTTTTTAATTTTGTCAAGGGTATCAGGAGAAAATTAACCATAATATTTGTTGTACAATTTCTCCTGAGTACACCGATACCCCATGTGTGGAGGAAAACCAATCTTTAGGCACTCGGCAGTGCTCAGAAGGGAAGGAGCATCATTTGAGATTTTGAATGTCAAATTGGCTGGAATCGAGAGCGGACACCATGTCGCATTTGGATAGCCCCTGATGCACCTAAACAGTGGAAACCCCCCATAAGTGACCCCATTTTGGAAACTAGACCCCCCAAGGAACTTATCTAAATGTGTGGTGAGTACTTTGAACCCTCAAGGGCTTCACAGAAGGTTATAACGTAGAGCTGTAAAATTAAAAAATCATTTTTTCCACAAAAATGATCTTTTCACCCCCAATTTTTATTTTCCAAAGGATAAGAGGCCCCAAAATTTATTGCTCAATTTGTCCTGAGTACGCTGATACCCAATATGTGGGGGTAAACCACTATTTTGGCTCATGGCAGAGCTCGGAAGGGAAGCAGCGCCATTTGACTTTTTGGCTGGAATTGAGATTGGACGCCATGTCGCATTTGGAGAGTCCCTGATGTGCCTAAACAGTGGAAACCCCTACAAATGACCCAATTTTGGAAACTAGACCCACCAAGGAACTTATCTAGATGTGTGGTGAGCACTTTGAACCCCCAAGGGCTTCACAGAAGGTTATAACGTAGAGCCGTAAAATTAAAAAATCATATTTTTTCCACAAAAATGATCTTTTCACCCCAATTTTTATTTTCCAAAGGATAATAGGACCCCAAAAGTTATTGTGCAATTTGTCCTGAGTATGCTGATACCCCATATGTTGGGGTAAACCACTATTTTGACGCATGGCAGAGCTCGGAAGGGAAGGAGCGCTGTTTTCGAATGCAGAGTTTGATGGAACGATCTGCGGGTGTCATGTCACGTTTGGAGAGCCCATGATGTGCTTAAACAGTAAAAAACCCCACAAGTGACCCCATTTTGGAAACTAGACCCCCAAGGAACTTATCTAGATGTGTGGTGAGCACTTTGAACCCCCAAGTGCTTCACAGAAGTTTATAACGTAGGGCCGTGAAAATAAAAAAATCATATTTTTTTCCACAAAAATGATCTTTTTGCACCCAAATTTTTATTTTTATAAGGGTAACAGGAGAAATAGGACCCCAAAAGTTGATGTGCAATTGGTCCTGAGTAAGCTGATACCCCATATTTGGGGGTAAACCACTGTGATCATCTTAATGCGATCTTTGGGAGGCAGAATGAACAAATCCACAAAAGGTGAAGAATTGGTTTTATTTTTTACGCCGTACCTCGTGCGGTATTAGTAATTAGGCGACTTTATTCCTCGGATCGGTGCGATTACGACGATACCAGATTTACATCCTTTTTTCATGTTTAGCTTCTGTCACACGCTAAAAGACGCTTTTTTTGGAAGAATTTTTTGTAAGAAATGTTTGCATCGCCGTATTTTGAGAGCTATAATTTTTCCATATTTCGGTCGACAGAGTTATGTGTGGGCTTATTTTTTGCGGGACGAGCTGACGTTTTTATTGGTACCATATTCGGGCACATAACGTTTTTTGATCGCTTCCAATTCCGATTTTTGTGGAGGCAGAATGAACAAAAACCAGCAATTCAGGAATTGTTTTTTGTTTTTTTCCTCCGTTCCGTGTGTGGTAAAATTGATAAGGCAGCTATATTCTTTGGGTCACTACGATTACAGCAATACCTCATTTACATATTTTTTAATGTTTTGGCGTTTTTTACACAATAAAATTTTTTTATAGAAAAAGTAATTATTTTTGCATCAGTTTATTCCGTGAGCTATAACTTTTTTATTTTTTTGCTGATGATGCTGTATAGTGGCTTGTTTTTTGCAGGACAAGATGACGTTTTTAGCGGTACCATGTTTATTTATATCCGTCTTTTTGATTGCGTGTTATTGCACTTTTTCCAAGCGGTATGATGATACCGCTTGGAAAAAGTATAATTTACTACTTTTTTGTTTTTTTTATGGCTTTCACTGAAGGGGTTAACTAGGGTTACGCTTTTATAGATGGGATTTTTACAGACGCGGCGATACCAAACATGTATTTTTTTGTTTTTTATTTTTTATTATTACTAAAAATATGTAATTTTTAGGGGAATTTTTTTAAATTATTTTTTAATATTTTTTTTTACAAATTTTTTTAAAAAATGTTTTTTTTTACCTAGTCCCTTTATGGGACTTTCACTTTTCTTGCAGGTATAATGTATTGCAATTCTACAGCATTGCAAGACATTATAGCAATGGAGAAAGCTGCTGTGACCATGGTCACAGCGGCTTTCCGCAGCTAGATGTCCCGGAGGTTGTCATGACAACCCTGGGTCATCATGGCTGAGATCGGGCCCTGCGATTATATCGCGGGGACGCCGATCTGAGGCAGAGAGAGCTCCCGACCCTCTGCCTCCCCCCGAACGCTGCGATCGCGCTCGATCGCAGCAGTCAGGGGGTTAACAGCCAGGGGCGGCAGGGGCGCCGCTCCTGGCTGTCAGTGCAGGAAGCTCGGCTACTGCAGCACCGAGCTCCTGCACTGATTGCGCTGGAGATGCTGAAATCGCGCGATCGCTGCTGTTTGGTCAGTCAGATTGACTGACCAATCACAGCGCTGTGGATGCGGGGACCGAGGGCAAAGGTCCCCGCACCTTTTCCTGTGCCTGTCAGCTGTCATAGACAGCTGTCGGCACTGAACTACCACTGCGTGTTTACACGCAGTGGTAGTTCAAAGGCTGGACGTGCACAGTCTGTTGTAGCGCCGGCGCCAGCGTCCCTGTCCTCTGCCAGGCAGGGACGCTGTTCCCCTGCGCCAGCGTCCCTGTCCTCTGCCAGGCAGGGACGCAGACCCCTGCGCCAGCGTCCTCTGCCAGGCAGGGACGTCGCTCCCCTTACCCTCGCTCGGCGTCCTCCTTTCGCCCTGCTGGGGCTGCGCGCTCCTTCCCTGCCACTGGGCTTAGGGCGCGCGCGCGTGCACTCCCCCGCTCTTAAAGGGGCCACGCGCATCTTTCAAAAAAGGTCCCCGGCCAATGCCGGAGGATTCCACCTTATATAAAGCACCTCCTCCTTAATGGAGGTGCCCGAGCAATGTTGTTGCACTGTTCACTACTCTGCTTCAGCCCTCAGGTTCCATTACCAGTTACCTGCCTGTTTCCTGCCAGTTTGCTGTCTGCTACCTGTCCGCTAGCCTACCTGGAGGCTCCACCATCCGACAGTCTGCCCGCCATCACCTGCCAGTCTGTCTATGACCAGCCTGCCCGTTTATCTGCTGATGTTCACCAGTTACCAGTCTGCTAGCCTACCTGGAGGCGTCAACGTTCGACAGTCTGTCCACCATCACCTGTCAGTCTGTCTACGGACCAGTCAGCCCGTTAATCTGAGGACGCACATCTACCATCTGCCTGCTAGCCTACCGGGAGGCTCAACCATCACAGGTTGTTCCTGCCTGTCTATCCAGAGACTGCCCCGGTCACTTGCCGTGACTACCTGCCTGTCTATCC
>JARQOD010000003.1:217367945-217451558 GCA_033576555.1 Oophaga sylvatica | reverse complement strand
TTTCTCTCCTCGAGTGGTACAGTCTTCAGCAGGTCAATGACGATGTGATTCATCTTCTCACAGAGACCATTAGTTTGGGGGTGGTACGGTGTGGTTCTTATCTTCTTACACCCGTACAAGTGACAGAACTCTTTGAACAATTCGGCCTCGAAGGCTGGGCCTTGATCAATTAACACCTGCTCAGGATATCCATGTGGTCTGCAGAAATACGCTTGGAAGTCTTTGCTGCTGTCTCTGCCATCAGATCTTTGACAGGGGCGACCACCAGGAACCTGGAGTAGTGATCCACCATAGTCAGGGCATAGGAGTATCCTGACGGGCTGGGTGACAACTTGACATGGTCCAGGGCCACGATCTCCAAGGGACGAGTCATCTTGATGGGTTGCAGGGGTGCCTTCTGACTGCTGTAGTCTTTTCTTCTGAGGCCACAGGGTCCACAGTTCTGGCACCACCTCTCAATGGATCTGCGCATTCCCACCCAATAGAAACGACACTTCAACAGGGTCTCCAGCTTCTTCCAGCCAAAGTGTCCCGCTTGATCGTGGTAGGCTTCCAATACCATCTGGATGTCTGCTCTGGGGACTACTATCTGCCATACAATCTCATGGGTCTTTGGGTTGACGTACCTCCGGCACAGCTTCTCACGGTAGATGAACAGCCGGCTCCTTTCATTCCACAGCTGCTTTGCTTGCGGAGACGCATCCTTCTCCAAGGAGGAACCTTCCTGAGTTATCAGCTCCTTGATACGGCTGACAACTGGATCGCTGTCCTGAGTCTCCTTCCAGCTGTGGTGAGGTAAAGGATTTAACGTCTTACCACGCAGCCTCCTGCAGGCTTGTTGCTCGTGGATCATCCCATTCCTGTGAAAGGCAGGTAATTCAATCTCTTCCAGGTCATCCACTTCTTCTTCTGTGTCCGATTCATGAGGCATCCTGGATAGGGCATCAGCGTTGGCATTCTTGCTGCCTGCTCGGTACTTGATTGTGAATTGGTAGTTTGACAGCCGAGCCATCCATCGTTGTTCCATGGCTCCCAGCTTAGATGTTTCAAGATGCGTCAAGGGGTTATTATCGGTGTAGGCAGTGAACTTGCTGGAGGCTAGGTAGTGCTTAAACCTCTCCGTGATAGCCCAGACCAGTGCTAGGAACTCCAACTTAAAGCTGCTGTAGTTCTCTGGGTTCCTCTCGGTCGGGCGGAGCTTCCTGCTTGCATAGGCGATGACTTTCTCCAGGCCATTTTGCTTCTGACTGAGGACATTTCCCAATCCTTCATTGCTGGCATCAGTATACAGCAGGAACGGTTGGCTGTAGTCAGGGTAGGCTAGGATCTCATCTCCTGTCAGGATCTCCTTCATTTCCTTGAATGCCTCAGCCTGTTCTTTACCCCAGTGGAATGGAGAATTTCTGCTCTTGAGGGACTGTCCCACCAGAAGGTCTTGCAGAGGCGCTGCTTTCTTGGTGTAGTCCTTTACAAACCTCCGGTAGTAACCTGTCAGTCCCAGGAACTGGCGCACCTCGAGATTCTTCGGTTCTGGACATTTCTGGATGGCGGTGACCTTCTCGGGTCTGGCGCTGCTCCTTCTGAGCTGACAATATGTCCCAGATACTGTACCTTTTGTTTGAGCAGATGGCACTTTGAAGGCTTCAGTTTCATCCCATACTTGGACAGTGACTCGAATACCTCCGCCAGGTGCTTCAAGTGATCTTCATACGTCTTGGAGTACACAATTACGTCGTCCAGGTACAGCAACACAGTTTCAAAGTTGAGATGTCCCAGGCAGCTCTCCATCACTCTCTGGAACGTTCCAGGGGCACTGCTGAGTCCAAACGGCATTCTGTCGAACTCACAGAGTCCCATCGGGGTGGTGAAAGCCGTCTTCTCCCGATCCTCCTCAGCCACAGCTACTTGCCAGTACCCACTAGTGAGGTCAAGGGTGGAAAAGTAATTAGCGGTCTTTAATGCAGCTAAGGATTCCTCAATGCGTGGTAAAGGGTATGCATCCTTATGTGTAATGCGATTTACTTGTCTGTAATCTACACACATTCTCATGCTTCCATCCTTTTTCCTGACTAGGACTAGAGGTGCTGCACAGGGACTACAACTATCCCTTATCACCCCTGCTTCCTTCATGTCACGCAACATCTCCTTGGCTTTCTGGTAGTGTGCTGGAGGTATAGGCCTTTACCGTTCTTTGATGGGAGGATGATTGCCTGTGGGGATGTGATGTTGAACCCCTTTAATTTTCCCAAAGTCGAGTGGGTGTTTGCTGAATACCTGTGCGTACTCCTGAACTACTCAATATACTCCTTGTTTCTGGTGGGCTGGAGTGGTGTCTGTCCCGACATGGAGCTGCTGACACCAATCCTCCACCTGAGTGGTCGGGCCATTATCCTCCACTGGTTGTGGGGAGGTTAAGGGCTCCGTTGTGTGAATGGAGTTATTATCCACAGCATGTAACTTAGCAACAGTGGCATAACGTGGTAATTTGACTTCATCCTCTCCCCAGTTGAGAAGACGTACTGGCACCCTCCCATTATGTACCTCCACTACCCTCTGGCAGTCAAGAGTATAGGTCTGTGCTCTGAACAACGGGGCTCTACTACTGCTTGGTAGTTCTGTCCTCTCAGACCTATTGCTGCTCTACACCAAATAAGCATTTCACTCATTGGGGTATCACAATGGGGTTCGGGTCTGTCACCCGTACATTACCAATCTCACCACCGGTCAGTTTCACTTGCTGCTGGCACATCAGGGTCCGGATCTCCTTCCGGATCACTCCCTTTTGCCTTGGTCTGGCAACATCGGCGAGCTGTTGGAGTAAAAACACAACCTCCTCCAAACAGTTACTAATAATGTTAGTGCCTAAAACCACATTCAACCCATTTTCCTCATTAACAGTCTTCACTACAAGAAGTCCCTGATCCTTTAGCTCCACTCTCCCCACTTTTACGTCTACGTTTTTAGCCCCCAGTAAGTCAAGAGGGAGGCCATTATATATAGCAAAAGTCAGGGTTTGGGGGTTGGAGACCGTCACTGGACCAGTATCTATTGTAAAGAACATCAGGTATGACGGTTACCTGAGATCCAGTGTCCAGCAGGGCAGGGATTGCGATCCCGTCCAATATGATGGACAGGTATGGTCTTCCTCCCACAAACCTGCGGTTCCAGTCTGAGGGGCCTGATGAGTCTATTCCTGGGTGTTGGCCCTCGGACCCAGGATTTGCTCGTTTAAAGGACACCGACGTGCTGGGTGACCTTCTCTGTGGCAGCGGTAGCAGATGATCTCTCGGCGAGGATGATGCTGGTCGCGGGTCCTTCCTGGGAGTGGCGTTGTCCTCCTTCGGTGGGGCGACGTCCTCCTTCTCCTCCGGTTCATCCAAGGGACATCCTCTGGGCAGTCGGCTAGCAGGATCTTTCCTTCTTCCTCCGTCGGCAGTTGCAGGGCACTCATTACAGTGGCCAGGTTTTTGGTCAGCTGGCGCACTTCTGAGCGCAGACAGTCCAGCTCAGTAGGGGGCGCCACCTGCGTTTTGGCTTCCGCAACCAGCGGGGAAAAGGTGGATGCTGCTGGCTTTAGGGTGGCTTCACTCGGGTGACACTGGGTTGCCATCTCGGGTGTTTCCAGGGGTCGCAGTCCTTTTATAGCTATATCCTTAAGGGCATCAAAGGTAGCATCAGGATGATCCAAGGACCACCAGTGCACAGTCCTGCTTTCAGCTTGGGACCTCAGTCCCCGTAAAAATTGTTCCTTTAACATTTTATTTTCATTGGAGACACTCATGGGGTTAACTTGTTTGAGAGCTCGCAGGACCCCTTGTAGTCGGCAGGCATAGTCCCTAATGCTATCATCTGGTTTCTGGGAGCATTGGTAAAACCTCATCCGAAGATCTGTTTCAGTGCGGTCCTCAAAGATAGTCTGTAGCTTTAAGAAAATTGCAAGCACTGATTCCTGGTCTGCAGCTGTCCAAGTTTCTACTTCTCTCTCTGCAGCACCAGTCAATTGTCCCAATACCACTGCAGCTCTCTGCTTTTCTGTCATAGGGTACATGTCCATTATGCTGCATATTTTACGCTTGAACCCTGACAGAGTGTCTGGCTTGCCGCTGTACTGAGGGAGCCACTTCGCTCCAGGCATGTATGGCAGCGTTAGCGGTACTATCGGGGCCACAGGACCAGATGAGGGGCCAGCGTTTCCAGCCTGTGCGACAGCGCCGGTGGGTAAGTCATCGGAGCGGTCGCCCTTGGCCGCGATATCAGCTTGCGGCTGCGACATGTCTGCGCCCCCCTAGTTAAGCGTGGCCTACCTTCTCTGAAGGCTGCAGCTCTGCAGGGCACAGCGATGTAGAAGGACCTGCGTCGCCGGCGCTCTGACGTCAGAGCGTTCACTGAAGCTCTCCACAGGACCTGCCGCCGCGTCAGCGTTGGGGGCGTGTCCGGGACTCAGCACACTTTTGCAGGTACGCCCACTAGTTTTCGCGAAGTGGCGCTGTAAATGACGGGCAAATGGCGGGAAATCTTCACCACTATATGCAACAGTCTTTTAGTGAGGCACACAGTACCCGGTGGCAACGGGTACAAGTTACTCCGTTGCTGCAGGGCACGAAATCCTGTTCGTGACGCCAGAAAAGAAGATGAGTCGCCCTCCAGAGCAATGGGAACTCGGATCTGAGCCTATAGACTACAATGGGGGATGTCACGGCAACACAGCTCAGTCCGTGGCTCTGGGGCTCACCTTTTAATGTGGGATATTTACAGGTGACATGAATATTGAAATGGGGAATTTGTGACGTCACTTGTGGTACCTGGTCAGGATGACCAGCGCTGCTATGCAGATCCACTGAAGGGTTAATATTGTGCAGCTAGATGTTAAGCCTTCCACAAGGCTAAGTCCTCCAGGGCAGATAGATGTGCAGGGGTGCAGGACAGACGGGGACCCGGCAGTGAGGTGTAATAAGGGAGACACACACATAAGTCAATTTGGTACCTTTACTGAAGATGTTGCAGGCACTCCCCGGAGCACTGTAGGGTGAAGGGTGCACATCCAGATTCCTCCACTGAGTAGGTGTGTGGCCTCCTGTTCCTTGCCTTTATGTGATAAAGTCCTGACCTGCTTGTAGCTAGGCCTAACTTGGTCTCCGTCTTGCACCTGGCTGACCTTGTGGTTGGACCTCTTCTTGAAGTACACAGTCTCTATTTGCAGTGCACTGCTGGACTCCGTCCTCCTGGTCCGGTTACGTATCAGCTCTGTGGTACTCCTGGGACTTGTAGTCCTCCAGGAACTCCGGTGTTCTCCTAATGGGTCGTGGAGATCCCTATAGGCTTGGACCCCGGTGTCCGGTCAATACTTGCTGAGGTAAGCTGTAAAGGCTTTTCTACCCCTGTTACTGCTCTTTCCACTCGCCTTCGGCCTACCCGGGCCCTCACACGATCACACACTGGCAGTTGATGGGCTGCCTCTTCGCCGCTCTTTAAGCGTCGGCACGCTTTCTCACTGAGCTGCACTCCTAGATTCAGCTCTGACTAGGCTGGAGTGGTTTCTGTTCCACTCTTTACTAGACTCCACTCTCTGAACTGAATAGCTTTGCAGCCTCTCTAATCTCAGCTCTGCACTTCCCCTTACTGCAGACTGACTGAGTTCTCTGAGGTGACTGGCTGACTGACTTGGTGTTTCCTGTGTTCCCTCTCTTTTATATGTCTAAAACAGCTCCCTCTGGTGGTCTTGGGATAAGTGAACGTGTGTGAATGTTTATAATGACCTCTAGTGGTATATTCTTTCAGTGCACCCTTCTGGGAGATATGGATTCAGTCGCAGCTGGGCTCCACACATCCTTCAGATAAGTTATTTGTCTGTTTTACTCTGTGGCATTTTGCTTTTCTCTGTTCTCTGCCTTGCTGGTGGGAGTTCAGCCGGGTTCTCTGCACGGACCTGGGCTGGACTCTGTTTTCCGTTACCACAGCTTATGTCAGTCTGTGCTGTATTTCTAGTCCCCAGTTATTTCAGTATCTGTTGTTTCGCGTCCAGTTCACACCAGAGTTCTGATTAATTCCTTAACGACCAAGCCATTTTGTAGGTTAAGGACCAGGCCTATTTTTACAATTCTGACCACTGTCACTTATGTGCTTATAACTCTGGAAAGCTTCAATGGATCTTGGCGATTCTGAGATTGTTTTCTCGTGACATATTGTACTTCATGTTAGTGGTAAAATTTCTTCGATATAACTTGCGTTTATTTATAAAAAAAATGGAAATACGGCGAAAATTTTGAAAATTTTACAATTTTCAAACTTTTAATTTTTATACCCTTAAATCAGAGTGATATGTCACAAAAAATAGTTAATAAATAACATTTCCCACATGTCTACTTTACATCAGCACAATTTTGGAACCAAAATTTTTTTTTGTTAGGAAGTTATAAGTGTTAAAAGTTGACCAGCAATTTCTAATTTTTACAACAAAATTTACAAAACCATTTTTTTAGGGACCACCTCACATTTGAAGTAACTTTGAGGGGTCAATGACAGAAAATACCCAAAAGTGACACCATTCTAAAAACAGCACCCCTCAAGGTGTAACCACATTCAAGAAGTTTATTAACCTTTTAGGTACTTCACAAGAATTGAAGCAATGTGGAAGGAAAAAATGAACATTTAACTTTTTTTCCCCCCAAATTTTTCTTTCAACACAATTTTTTTAATTTTGTCAAGGGTATCAGGAGAAAATTAACCATAATATTTGTTGTACAATTTCTCCTGAGTACACCGATACCCCATGTGTGGAGGAAAACCAATCTTTAGGCACTCGGCAGTGCTCAGAAGGGAAGGAGCATCATTTGAGATTTTGAATGTCAAATTGGCTGGAATCGAGAGCGGACACCATGTCGCATTTGGATAGCCCCTGATGCACCTAAACAGTGGAAACCCCCATAAGTGACCCCATTTTGGAAACTAGACACCCCAAGGAACTTATCTAAATGTGTGGTGAGTACTTTGAACCCTCAAGGGCTTCACAGAAGGTTATAACGTAGAGCTGTAAAATTAAAAAATCATTTTTTCCACAAAAATGATCTTTTCACCCCCAATTTTTATTTTCCAAAGGATAAGAGGACCCCAAAATTTATTGCTCAATTTGTCCTGAGTACGCTGATACCCAATATGTGGGGGTAAACCACTATTTTGGCTCATGGCAGAGCTCGGAAGGGAAGCAGCGCCATTTGACTTTTTTGGCTGGAATTGAGATTGGACGCCATGTCGCATTTGGAGAGTCCCTGATGTGCCTAAACAGTGGAAACCCCCTACAAATGACCCAATTTTGGAAACTAGACCCACCAAGGAACTTATCTAGATGTGTGGTGAGCACTTTGAACCCCCAAGGGCTTCACAGAAGGTTATAACGTAGAGCCGTAAAATTAAAAAATCATATTTTTTCCACAAAAATGATCTTTTCACCCCCAATTTTTATTTTCCAAAGGATAACAGGACCCCAAAAGTTATTGTGCAATTTGTCCTGAGTATGCTGATACCCCATATGTTGGGGTAAACCACTATTTTGACGCATGGCAGAGCTCGGAAGGGAAGGAGCGCTGTTTTCGAATGCAGAGTTTGATGGAACGATCTGCGGGTGTCATGTCACGTTTGGAGAGCCCCTGATGTGCTTAAACAGTAAAAAAACCCCACAAGTGACCCCATTTTGGAAACTAGACCCCCAAGGAACTTATCTAGATGTGTGGTGAGCACTTTGAACCCCCAAGTGCTTCACAGAAGTTTATAACGTAGGGCCGTGAAAATAAAAAAATCATATTTTTTTCCACAAAAATGATCTTTTTGCACCCAAATTTTTATTTTTATAAGGGTAACAGGAGAAATAGGACCCCAAAAGTTGATGTGCAATTGGTCCTGAGTAAGCTGATACCCCATATTTGGGGGTAAACCACTGTGATTATCTTAATGCGATCTTTGGGAGGCAGAATGAACAAATCCACAAAAGGTGAAGAATTGGTTTTATTTTTTAAGCCGTTCCTCGTGCGGTATTAGTAATTAGGCGACTTTATTCCTCGGATCGGTGCGATTACGGCGATACCAGATTTACATCCTTTTTTCATGTTTAGCTTCTGTCACACACTAAAAGACGCTTTTTTTGGAAGAATTTTTTGTAAGAAATGTTTGCATCGCCGTATTTTGAGAGCTATAATTTTTCCATATTTCGGTCGACAGAGTTATGTGTGGGCTTATTTTTTGCGGGACGAGCTGACGTTTTTATTGGTACCATATTCGGGCACATAACGTTTTTTGATCGCTTCCAATTCCGATTTTTGTGGAGGCAGAATGAACAAAAACCAGCAATTCAGGAATTGTTTTTTGTTTTTTTCCTCCGTTCCGTGTGTGGTAAAATTGATAAGGCAGCTATATTCTTTGGGTCACTACGATTACAGCAATACCTCATTTACATATTTTTTAATGTTTTGGCGTTTTTTACACAATAAAATTTTTTTTATAGAAAAAGTAATTATTTTTTCATCAGTTTATTCCGTGAGCTATAACTTTTTTATTTTTTTGCTGATGATGCTGTATAGTGGCTTGTTTTTTGCAGGACAAGATGACGTTTTTAGCGGTACCATGTTTATATCCGTCTTTTTGATTGCGTGTTATTGCACTTTTTCCAAGCGGTATGATGATACCGCTTGGAAAAAGTATAATTTACTACTTTTTTGTTTTTTTTATGGCTTTCACTGAAGGGGTTAACTAGGGTTACGCTTTTATAGATGGGATTTTTACAGACGCGGCGATACCAAACATGTATTTTTTTGTTTTTTATTTTTTTTATTACCTAAAAAATATGTAATTTTTAGGGGAATTTTTTAAAATTATTTTTTAATATTTTTTTTTACAAATTTTTTTAAAAAAATGTTTTTTTTTTACCTAGTCCCTTTATGGGACTTTCACTTTTCTTGCAGGTATAATGTATTGCAATTCTACAGCATTGCAAGACATTATAGCAATGGAGAAATCTGCTGTGACCATGGTCACAGCGGCTTTCCGCAGCTAGATGTCCCGGAGGTTGTCATGACAACCCTGGGTCATCATGGCTGAGATCGGGCCCTGCGATTATATCGCGGGGACGCCGATCTGAGGCAGAGAGAGCTCCCGACCCTCTGCCTCCCCCCCGAACGCTGCGATCGCGCTCGATCGCAGCAGTCAGGGGGTTAACAGCCAGGGGCGGCAGGGGCGCCGCTCCTGGCTGTCAGTGCAGGAAGCTCGGCTACTGCAGCACCGAGCTCCTGCACTGATTGCGCTGGAGATGCTGAAATCGCGCGATCGCTGCTGTTTGGTCAGTCAGATTGACTGACCAATCACAGCGCTGTGGATGCGGGGACCGAGGGCAAAGGTCCCCGCACCTTTTCCTGTGCCTGTCAGCTGTCATAGACAGCTGTCGGCACTGAACTACCACTGCGTGTTTACACGCAGTGGTAGTTCAAAGGCTGGACGTGCACAGTCTGTTGTAGCGCCGGCGCCAGCGTCCCTGTCCTCTGCCAGGCAGGGACGCTGTTCCCCTGCGCCAGCGTCCCTGTCCTCTGCCAGGCAGGGACGCTGTTCCCCTGCGCCAGCGTCCTCTGCCAGGCAGGGACGTCGCTCCCCTTACCCTCGCTCGGCGTCCTCCTTTCGCCCTGCGGGGGCTGCGCGCTCCTTCCCTGCCACTGGGCTTAGGGCGCGCGCGCGTGCACTCCCCCGCTCTTAAAGGGGCCACGCGCGATCTTTCAAAAAAGGTCCCCGGCCAATGCCGGAGGATTCCACCTTATATAAAGCACCTCCTCCTTAATGGAGGTGCCCGAGCAATGTTGTTGCACTGTTCACTACTCTGCTTCAGCCCTCAGGTTCCATTACCAGTTACCTGCCTGTTTCCTGCCAGTTTGCTGTCTGCTACCTGTCCGCTAGCCTACCTGGAGGCTCCACCGTCCGACAGTCTGCCCGCCATCACCTGCCAGTCTGTCTATGACCAGCCTGCCCGTTTATCTGCTGATGTTCACCAGTTACCAGTCTGCTAGCCTACCTGGAGGCGTCAACGTTCGACAGTCTGTCCACCATCACCTGTCAGTCTGTCTACGGACCAGTCAGCCCGTTAATCTGAGGACGCACATCTACCATCTGCCTGCTAGCCTACCGGGAGGCTCAACCATCACAGGTTGTTCCTGCCTGTCTATCCAGAGACTGCCCCGGTCACTTGCCGTGACTACCTGCCTGTCTATCCAGAGACTGCCCCGGTCACTTGCCGTGACTACCTGCCTGTCTATCCAGAGACTGCCCCGGTCACTTGCCGTGACTACCTGCCTGTCTATCCAGAGACTGCCCCGGTCACTTGCCGTGACTTCCTGCCTGTCTATCCAGAGACTGCCCCGGTCACTTGCCGTGACTACCTGCCTGTCTATCCAGAGACTGCCCCGGTCACTTGCCGTGACCTCCTGCCTGTCTGTCCAGAGACTGCCCCGGTCACTTGCCATGACTTCCTGTCCGTCTTCCCCGGGCGCCACCCGCTCCTTTACAAGGAAAGCCTCCTTGTATAATAGCTCAGAGGTTCCGCCTCCCAGACCCGTTACAGTTTGCTCGGGCCATGGAACCCGGTGGCACCCAAACTCCCTCGCTCTCTGACCTGTGTCATGAACTGTCTCGTCAGAGGTCTCAACAGGAGTCCATCCTGGGTCACCTGCGGAATGTTAATTCCCGCCTGGACACCCTGACTGCTTCACCAGCAACCACCGCTGGCGCTATGACTCGCAATCCGGCAGTTCCGCTGCTCACCAATTCCGTGGTTTCCGTTCCCGGACCTCGACTTTCAGCACCTCCTCATTTTGGAGGCGACCCTGCTCTGGCTCGGGGATTCATTAACCAGTGCTCCCTGCACTTTGAACTCCTGTCCCACCAGTTTAACTCCGACCGGGCCAAAATTGCCTTCATCATGTCCCATCTCACCGGAGAGGCTCTGGCCTGGCTTAATCCTCTTTGGGAGAGAGAAGACCCCCTGGTGTCCGACCTGCCTGCCTTTCTCTCGGCCTTCCGGAAGGTATTCGACGAACCCGGACGGAAGACCTCCTCCGCATCATCTCTGCTACGCCTCCGTCAGGGAAGTCTCACCGTGGGTCAATATGCCAAACGGTTCCGTACCCTTGCCTCGGAGCTGGCTTGGGATAATGACGCTCTGATATCTGTCTTCTGGGAGGGTCTGTCCGGTCGTATTAAAGATGAACTTGCCGGTCGGGACATTCCTACCTCTCTCGATGACCTAATAACTCTTGCCAATCGAATTGATCTACGGTTCCAGGAGCGCGCCAAAGAGGTCACCCGTGAGAGAAGGTTTCCTCGTCTAGCTCCTACTTTTCAGAAACCCGTAACTCCTTCCGTTTCTCCCCAGGTACACACTTCTGAGCCTATGCAGGTCGACCAGACCAAGATGGTCAAAGCCCGTCAGGACTTACGCCGTGCCGAGGGGAGTTGCTTCTACTGTGGCAGTAAGGAGCACCTGATCCGTACCTGTCCGGAGAGGTCGGGAAACGCCAGTGTCTAGGTTCGCTCGGAGAGGTCAACCTAGACAAGAATAAATCCTCTCCATCTCTGCTGCTGTCAGTCTCAATTCTTCTCGGTGAGAACCGTTTTTTCGAACTAGCCCAACTTGATTCTGGAGCAGCCGGGAATCTTGTTTCACAGGCTCTGGTAGAAAAATATTGCATTCCTACCAAACCTCTGGTTGTACCAGTATCTGTCGCTGCTGTGGATGGGGGTCTCCTACCACGTCCCATCCAACTTATCACCGAATCCATAACCCTGCAGGTGGGAATGTTGCATTCTGAGAGCATCTCGTTTCATGTTCTGCCTGGACTCTCTCACGCTTTCTTATTAGGTCTACCTTGGCTCCAAAAGCATGCACCCGTGCTCGACTGGCAGACTGGAGAGATCCTTCGCTGGGGACAGGACTGTCATAAAACGTGTTTGGTTCCTGTTCATCCCGTCCGTCCTTCTCCTACACCAACTAATCTACCTGGGCTCCCGATTCCATATTGGTCATTCGCTGATGTCTTTAATAAAAAGGAGGCAGAGACATTACCCCCTCACAGACCTTATGATTGCCCGATCGACCTGCTACCCAGTACTACGCCTCCCCATGGGCGTATTTACCCATTGTCCGCTGCTGAGACCAGGTCGATGTCCGAATATATCGAGGAGAATTTGGCCAAGGGATTCATCCGGAAATCTACCTCCCCAGCGGGAGCAGGTTTCTTCTTCGTAAAAAAGAAAGACGGCTCTCTCCGTCCCTGTATTGACTACAGAGGTCTAAACCTGATCACGGTGAAGAATAAGTACCCTCTTCCGCTCATTCCAGAATTGTTTGATCGTCTGAGGGGGGCTAGAATCTTCACCAAACTGGATCTTCGTGGGGCATATAACCTAGTCCGTATCCGTCGGGGGGATGAATGGAAGACGGCATTCAACACCTGGGACGGCCACTACGAGTATTTGGTGATGCCCTTTGGTCTCTGTAATGCTCCGGCAGTCTTTCAAGAGTTGGTCAATGACATCTTCCGAGACCTTCTCTACTCCTGCGTTGTGGTGTACCTGGATGACATCTTGGTCTTCTCTCCGGATCTCCAGTCTCACCGGAGGGAAGTTCGTCAGGTTCTGCTCAGGCTCAGGCAGAATCACCTCTTCGCTAAATATGAGAAGTGCCTCTTTGAGCAGACCTCGCTTCCGTTTTTGGGCTACATCATTTCTCAGACAGGCCTACGAATGGATCTGGAGAAACTGTCTGCCATCGAGAAATGGCCCCGACCGGAGGGATTGAAGGCCATTCAGCGGTTCCTGGGCTTCGCCAATTATTACCGTCTCTTCATACCGCACTTCTCTTCCCGGACTGCTCCAATCTCCGCGCTCACCCGCAAGGACGCTAACCCCAAACAGTGGACGCCCGAAGCAGAGGAGGCCTTTCTTTCCTTAAAACAGGCCTTCTCTTCCGCTCCAGTGCTGCATCGCCCGGACGGCAACAAGCAGTTCTTCCTGGAGGTTGACGCTTCCTCCTCTGGAGCCGGAGCGGTACTTACTCAAAAGTCTTCTTCCGGGAGGATGGTATCTTGCGGCTTCTTCTCCAAACTCTTCTCCTCTTCTGAGCGCAATTACTCCATAGGAGACCGAGAGCTATTGGCCATCAAGTTGGCATTGGAGGAGTGGCGTTACCTACTCGAGGGGGCTCTTCATCCGGTAATCATTTACACTGACCACAAAAATTTGGCTTACCTCCAGCATGCCCAGAGACTTAACCCTCGCCAAGCCCGGTGGTCCTTGTTTTTTGCCCGCTTTGACTTTCTTTTACATTTCCGCCCGGCAGACAAGAACATCAAAGCGGATGCCTTGTCCCGGTCCTTCCTGGTGTCGGATCTCGAGGAGGAACCTAAACATATCATCGATCCCGCCAGAGTGATGCAGGTGGCTCCCGTGAGTCTAAATCGTCTCCCTCCTGGTAAGACGTTCGTATCGGTACCCGATCGGGAGAGGATCCTACACTGGGGTCATTCGTCTAAACTAGCTGGCCACGCTGGTCAGAAAAAGACCCTCCAGCTCATTACCTGGCATTACTGGTGGCCTACCCTGCACAAGGACGTAATAGACTTTGTTTCTGCCTGTGCCTCCTGTGCCCGCAACAAAGTTCCGAGACACCTGCCTGCCGGCCGCCTTCTTCCGCTTCCTGTACCCGCTGCCCCCTGGCAGCATATAGCCATGGACTTCATAACTGATCTTCCCGTCTCTGCTGGTTGTACGGTCATTTGGGTGGTCGTACACCGATTTTCCAAGATGGCTCACTTCATTCCCCTGCCAGGCCTTCCATCAGCACCCGAGTTGGCTAAAGACTTTATCCGCCACATCTTCCGTCTTCATGGTCTGCCTCGTCACATTGTGTCGGATCGTGGGGTACAGTTCACCTCACGTTTCTGGAGAGTCACTTGTAAGTTGCTAGACGTCTCCCTGGATTTCTCCTCCGCCTACCACGCACAGTCCAATGGTCAAGTGGAGCGGATCAATTCAGATTCTGACCAGTTATCTCCGGCACTTCGTTAATGCCCACCATTCTGATTGGGTGGATCTCCTGCCATGGGCCGAATTTTCTTACAACAATCACGAGAGCGAATCTTCCTCCAAATCTCCGTTTTTTGTAGTCTTTGGTCAGCATCCTCGGATCCCTGTTCCCATCTCCACCACTGTGGACAATCTAGCTGCGGAATCTCTTGTTAACGAATTTTCCTCCATATGGGAGAGTACCCGGTCCGCACTCATTCTGTCATGCGAGCGCATGAAGAAACATGCTGACAAAAAACGTCTGGATCCTCCTCAATTCCGTCCTGGGGATAAGGTCTGGCTCTCGTCCAAGTATGTCCGGCTCAAGATTCCTTCCTACAAGTCAGGTCCTCGGTTCATCGGTCCTCTGGATGTCATCAGTCAGATCAACCCGGTGTCCTATAAATTGAGACTCCCGGCCAATTTGCGGATTCCTAACTCCTTCCATGTATCTCTCCTCAAACCGGTGGTTCTTAACTCTTTTGTCAAGCCTACAGGTACACCTCCTGCTCCAGTTTCTGCTGAAAACGAATTTGAGGTAGAGAACATTCTGGCCACCAAAAGGGTAAGGAGAAAGACCTATTTTCTGGTGGATTGGAAGGGTTTGGTCCTGAGGAGAGAACGTGGGAGCCTCGGGAGAACATCCATGCCCCTCTCATCCTAGCTAAATTTCTTTCTGGCCTAAAAAAGGGGGGGCCTAAAGGGATGGGTACTGTAGCGCCGGCACCAGCGTCCCTGTCCTCTGCCAGGCAGGGACGCTGTTCCCCTGCGCCAGCGTCCCTGTCCTCTGCCAGGCAGGGACGCTGTTCCCCTGCGCCAGCGTCCTCTGCCAGGCAGGGATGTCACTCCCTTTACCCTAGCTCGGCATCCTCCTTCCACCCTGCTGGGGCTGCGCGCTCCTTCCCTGCCACTGGGCTTAGGGCGCGCGCGCGCGTGCACTCCCCCGCTCTTAAAGGGGCCGCGCGCATCTTTCAAAAAAGGTCCCCGGCCAATGCCGGAGGATTCCACCTTATATAAAGCACCTCCTCCTTAATGGAGGTGCCCGAGCAATGTTGTTGCACTGTTCACTACTCTGCTTCAGCCCTCAGGTTCCATTACCAGTTACCTGCCTGTTTCCTGCCAGTTTGCTGTCTGCTACCTGTCCGCTAGCCTACCTGGAGGCTCCACCGTCTGACAGTCTGCCCGCCATCACCTGCCAGTCTGTCTATGACCAGCCTGCCCGTTTATCTGCTGATGTTCACCGGTTACCAGTCTGCTAGCCTACCTGGAGGCGCAACGTTCGACAGTCTGTCCACCATCACCTGTCAGTCTGTCTACGGACCAGTCAGCCCGTTAATCTGAGGACGCACATCTACCATCTGCCTGCTAGCCTACCGGGAGGCTCAACCATCACAGGTCGTTCCTGCCTGTCTATCCAGACTGCCCCGGTCACTTGCCGTGACTACCTGCCTGTCTATCCAGAGACTGCCCCGGTCACTTGCCGTGACTACCTGCCTGTCTATCCAGAGACTGCCCCGGTCACTTGCCGTGACTACCTGTCATATGTGCATCGCCACGAAGATCGTCGCGGTTGCACATTCTGACTTCTCACAGCTGAGTTGCTGTTTCTTTGTGTTTGGCAGTTAGGGAGTTAATTCTGTCTGTGCTCAGTTCTGGGACTGGGTGCAGTTTCTTCCGGCTGCAATTAATTATTTGTTGATTGGTTTCCTTTAAATCTCTGGTTGTCTGTGTTGGGAGTTGCCAGTGAAATTCTTCATGCAGACCACAGATAGGATTGTATCTGTATAGACTTAAGTTAAAGAGCTCCTTAGTTGTTTTAAGCTCACCTTGCTTAGAGTTTAATATCCCAGATCATTTATGTTCCTTCTGTGTTTGAGTGTGTATGCAAGTCTGTGTTTTCTCCAGTCTGTCTTATATGTCTAATCTGTGTATTTAGCAGAGATCAGCCCATATCCCTTTGGTGGTAATCAGAATCCTTCTTAGGACTGATTACAGGGTTCAGGGACTGATAGGAGACAGGGTTAGGCTGGAGACTTGGACCTCTGAACCATTATCAGTACCTCCAAGGTGAGGGATTAGTTAGGACCCCAGTTTAGGGTCAGGTTAGACCCCCGGTCCTCCTCTTTCCTGTGACAGTGTATCAAGTCCTCAAGATTAACCCTGAGTTCAACGGATATCGTGTCAGGTAAATCTATTCTATATTTACATGCTGATGTTGCTAATCTATATGTTGTATAGAGTGTTGTTCTTTTAAGAATAGTTTACTGACATCGTACACATATCATAAGACCGCGTGACACTACCTGCCTGTCTATCCAGAGACTGCCCCGGTCACTTGCCGTGACTTCCTGCCTGTCTATCCAGAGACTGCCCCGGTCACTTGCCGTGACTACCTGCCTGTCTATCCAGAGACTGCCCCGGTCACTTGCCGTGACCTCCTGCCTGTCTGTCCAGAGACTGCCCCGGTCACTTGCCGTGACTTCCTGTCCGTCTTCCCCGGGCGCCACCCGCTCCTTTACAAGGAAAGCCTCCTTGTATAATAGCTCAGAGGTTCCGCCTCCCAGACCCGTTACATCTGTCAAGGTGCCAAAACTGACCCCTTGCCATGACGGACTGTGCACGTCCATGGACATTAGGGGTTAAGTGGGGGAGAGGTCGTGTGGCCTCAGTAATTTTGCATATCAGACATGTTGGAATTTTTCTTAGGGTTTTTGCGGGATTGCAGACAGTATCCTTTCCTGTCCTGTTCTATCCAGACAGTTTGGGCCCCAGCATTTGCTTACGCTATTTTCTGTCTGTGTTTTGTACTTCATCTGTCTCACCGGCAATATATGTTTGGGGGCAGTTTAGCTTTCCCCTTTCTCTCTTTAGGCTTAAATCTTTGGCTGTGTCGAGGCGTCTAGGGCATCGTAGGTACGTCCCACAGCTAATTCTAGTTGTGTTGACAGTTTAGGGGTCTGCAATCCACTAAGTTGCCAACCTCTCTGGGTGTCTGGTTGCCTAGTCTAGTTCTCTGTTGTCCTCCTCGGTTACCGAATCATAACAGTTGTGCCTAATCAGCGCTGGCGTCACTGTCTTCGCATTTGGACGTTTTGAACATGAAGAGGAAGTCGGGGCGGCAGCTGATCACGAACTTCCTCTTCATGCTCAAAACATCCAAAGGTTGGAGTCAGAGACACCAGCGCTGATTGAGTGCTGGCATCACGTGTCACAACACTGCTGGAGAGCCCCGGAAGAGCGAGTGCCGACACAGCGGGAACGGTGGCAAGTATAAGCTTTATTATGTTGTCTGTGCCAAGCGAGCGGTATGAGAAAAAGTTGTCCAAGTTGTGGACAACTTTTTTAAGCTGCAAAGCTTCTTTACAGACACAACCACAATCCTTAGGGAACATCATTTATGGTCACAATGATAACTTTGATATGGATCAGTTCTAACTAATATTTCTTAGTCATTAGAATTCAATCTAATAAACCATATAATTTAATGTGATTGTATCATGAAACAGGTTTGTTGTGAGATGAAAATCCTAACATATCTGCACATTAACCTTTTTAGGCTGGTCCAGGCGATCTTCGGCACTTTGATCCAGAGTTCACACAAGAAGCAGTGCCTAACTCCGTGAGTCGTACTCCTGATCTGAATAATATGAGCTCCAGCTGTTCCAATGCCTTCTATGGCTTCTCGTATGCACAAAGTGATGATGACATTTTGAGTTGAGTTTGTCAATGAAGTAAAAGTGGTTTTTACACTTATAAATAGTACAGTTTTACGAGTAACAAGTACACTGAAGCTTCTTGAACCTGATGGAAGAATAAAAACATCGTCCATTAATTACAGAGACCTTCAGGTGTCATTAGTTCATTCCAAAGGCCCACCTCAACCTTCATAACAGCAGATAACTAATGAGTGGATCGTGGACCACGTGTAAATCAAGCAGAGACTGTTATGTTAATCAGGTGAAAGTATTCTTAATGGTAACCTGTCACCGAGAGAAACCATATTTATATACAGATATGGCTGTAATCTGCAGATATATAGTGTTTAAACCCTGTATGGCAGCTTACTGCAAGCTCACGGCCAGGGAGAAAATGACGTTTTTTTCTCTTGACAGCCACTTGCTTCTAGTCATCAGGTCATATCAGAGAGTGGTTACAGTCACACCTCAGCACTTTGATAGACAGCCTGCTCTGAAAACAAATGCTGCACACATAGGCTGCAGAGAAAGTAGTCAATAAAAATGAAGAGGGGTGATTATAGCTGCTCTTTTTGTATAGGGAGTAGTGACTGCAACCGCTCCCTGCACCCCCAATGACTGAAATTAAGCGGCTTCAGGGTAATAAAGCTTAATTTTCTCCCCGTATCCAGATACACAGGGGTTAAAGGTTATTTACCTGCAGATTACCACTTTATATGCTCGTAAATAGCGTTTATCAAGGTGCAAGATCCCTTTAAATACATTTTACTAAGCTCCAGATCACCAAGCACATGTTCTTTGTTCACTGCATTATGGGTTTCTGCACACAGTTTTTTGAGGCTTTCAAAAACCTTGAATTTTTCAAGCCAAAACTGTTTCACAAAATGCTATTTTTGGGAACTTTTTTTTCATGAAGCGTTTAATTTTTTGGAATAGTTTTTCCCTGAAGCATTCTTTGCAGCCTTTTAATTGGTCACTACCTTATTTGGAGAAGTTTCATTTCTGATCCTCTTCAAAGAGTTGACATGCACTTTCTTTTTTTCCTCCAGGTGTTTTTTTCAAAACCTCTTCAGCAAAAATAAGATTTAAAAAGTTTTTTATGGAATTCATACAGAAATGAATTGGAAGAGTTTTCCAAGAGTTTTTGAGGATAATCTGCTCCAAAAACTACTGAAAAAAAACTATGAGCACATACCCTTACATTATTAGACTTGTTTTACATGCTGTTTTGGCTGGCTGAGATTGGTTATGTTCTGGTGTAGGTGTCTTGTGTCCCTTACACCAAACTGATATTTGTACAAAATGTGATATACATATAGCAAAGTGACTTACTACATTCTCTTAATTGGCCAAACTTTTTCTCCAACAGAAATCTTTTTACAAAGGGGTCAGGGACACAACCACACTTTAGTTCTGTTGGGTAAAAGTTTTCATAGATAGAGTTAAATTAATCCTATATTGTAGCGCCGTATGCTTCCCTATTCATATTGAGCCATAGAGGGTTTTTTCTGTTGTCTCCATATAAACTATTTTGAAAAATTTGAATGTGAAGTGTGAATGAGCACTAATACAGAAGAGAAGCAGCACTCCAAACTGAATGCCTGACATCTGGATTATAATACATTATTTCATAATCACTTGGAGTACTAGCTCCTCATATGTTGGATATCTACTATGGTGGTTATTTTTAGATGACAATCCACCACAATGCGTGTAACCTACTATTCATAATGAGGTTTGATGTGCTGTTTAAACTTCTACTTGTATTTATATTATGTTTATGTCATATATTTGCTAGATGTTCTTGCACACATATTTTTAAAAAATAATTTTTAAATGATTATACATACATGATCAATATACAGTACTGGGAAAAAAATTTAAGCAGGTGTGCAAGACAATACTGCACAGCAAGAATGCTTTAAAAAGTATTAAGTTTATTTGAATCAATTAACAAAATGCAAAGAGTAAACTCAATATTTGGTGTGACCACTGCCTTCCAAACAGCCTCAATTCACTTGCACTGTTTTTGAAGGAACTCAGTACAGTACAGTGGTTGCTCCTAACATCTTAGGCTTTGTGTGCACGTTGTGTATTTGCTTGCAGAAATTTCTGCAATGTTTCTGCATCGGTTGGCAGAAAAACGCAGTGGAAAATCTGTGCGTTTTTGTAAATCCATAGAGCTATATATTATTAAAAAAAAAAAAAAAAAAAAGAAAATTGTGATGCCATTTCCTTGTTCAACCTCTTCTTTTTCATTCTCCAGTGAAGACCATAACATTACATACCATGTTCAAATTTATGTTTACACACACAAAACAAATCTAAGTGAACATAAATCTACAGTGGGTACGGAAAGTATTCAGAACCCTTTAAATTTTTCACTCTTTGTTTCGTTGCAGGCATTTGGTAAATTCAAAAAAGTTCATTTTTTTCTCATTAATGTACACTCTGCACCCCATCTTGACTGAAAAACAACAGAAATGTAGACATTTTTGCAAATGTATTAAAAAAGAAAAGCTGAAATATCACATGGTCATAAGTATTCAGACCTTTTGCTCAGTATTGAGTTGAAGCACCCTTTTGAGCTAGTACAGCAATGAGTCTTCGACCGGCGTCACACTGGCGAGTGTGATGCGAGTAAGTCGCACGACTTTCTCGCATCAACACCCGGCACGGCCGCCCGCTCTCGGACCCGAGTGTGCGGCTGCATGTATTTCTATGCAGACGCACACTTATGTCCGAGAGAGGGCGGCCGTGCCGGGTGTTGATGCGAGAAAGTCAAGCGACTTACTCGCATCACACTTGCCAGTGTGACGCCGGCCTTCTTGGAAATGATGCAACAAGTTATTCACACGGATTTGGGGATCCTCTGCCATTCTTCCTTGCAGATCCTCTCCAGTTCCGTCAGGTTGGATGGTGAACGTTGGTGGACAGCCATTTTCAGGTCTCTCCAGAGATGCTCAATTGGGTTTAGGTCAGGGCTCTGGTTGGGCCAGTCAAGAATGGTCACAGAGTTGTTCTGAAGCCACTCCTTTATTATTTTAGCTGTGTGCTTATGATCATTGTCTTGTTGGAAGATGAACCTTTGGACAAGTCTGAGGTCCAGAGCACTCTGGAAGAGGTTTTCATCCAGGACATCTCTGTACTTGGCCACATTCATGTTTCTTCAATTGCAACCATTCATCCTGTCACTGCAGCTGAAAAACACACCCATAGAATGATCCTGCCACCACGTTTCATTGCTGGGATTGTATTGGGCAGGTGATGAGCAGTGCCTGGTTTTCTTCACACATACCACTTAGAATTATCACCAAAAAGTTCTATCTTTGTCTCATCAGACCATAGAATCTTATTTCTCATAGTCTGGGAGACATTCATGTGTTTTTTTGCAAACTCTATGTGGGTCAACATATGTCTGGCACTGAGGAGATGCTTCCGTCAGGCCACTCTGAAATAAAAGCCCAACTGGTGGTGGGCTGCAGTGATAGTTGACTTTGTGAAACTTTCTCCCATCTTCCTACTGCATCTGTGGAGCTCAGCCACTGATCTTGGGATTCTTCTTTACCTCTTTTACCAAGACTCTTCTCCCACGATTGCTCAGTTTGGCTGGATGGCCAGGTCTAGGAAGACTTCCGGTGGTCCCAAACTTCTTCCATTTAAGGATTATGGAGGCCACTGTGCTCTTAGGAACCTTGAGTACTGCAGAAATTCTTTTCTAACTTTGGCCAGATCTGTGCCTTGCCACAGTTCTGTCTCTGAGCTCCTTGGCTAGTTCCTTTGACCTCATGATTCTCATTTGGTCTGACATGCACTGTGAGCTGTGAGGTCTTATATAGACAGGTGTGTGCCTTTACAAATCAAGTCCTATCAGTTTAAATAAACACAGCTGGACTCCAATGAAGGAGTAGAACCAGCTCAAGGAGGATGACAAGGAAATGGGCAGCATGTGACATAAATATGCATGACTGAGCAAAGGGTCTGATTACTTATGACCATGTGATATTTCAGTTTTATTTTTTAATAAATCTGCAAACATTTCTACATTTGTTTTTTTTTCAGTCAAGATGGGGTGCAGAGTGTACATTAATGAGAAAAAAATGAAATTTTTTTGAATTTACCAAATGGCTGAAATGAAACAAAGAGTGAAAAATGTAAAGGGGTCTGAATACTTTCCATACCCACTGTATATATGTAATACCAAGCCCAAGGTTTAGTAATGAACATGTGCCATCCAGATACCCTCATTAATAAAACGGTACATAAAGAGTTAAAGACACACACACACCAGCCTATGTAGAAGCATTAACATAATTAACCTACAAATGCTGAAACAACACAGCAACGGTCAGAAATCTGCGTGAAACGCATTATTAAAAAAAAAAAAAAATTGTGTGGGCTCTCGCATAATTTTCATAACCAGCAGAGGGAAAGCCGACCGCTGATGTTATATTTCTGGAAAGGAGTCAATAGCCATAAAGATACCTAGGCTATTAATATCAGCTCATAGATGTTTGCTTAGCCTTTACTGTCTAGTTTACAGGGGAACCCCAGAAAAAAATTGACATGGGGTCCTCCCATAAAATCGAACCAGCAAAGGCTAGGTAGACAGCTGCGGGCTGATACTAATAGCCTGGGAAGGGGCCATGTATATTGGCACCACCCCAGGCTAAAATCATCAGCTCTCAGCCGCCCCAGAAATGGCGCATCTTATAGGTGCGCCAATTCTGGCACTTATCCTCGCTCTTCCCACTTACCCTGTAGCAGTGGCAAGTGGGCTTCATATTTGTGGAGTTGATGTCACGTTTGTATTGTCAGGTGACATCAAGCCCATGGGTTAGTAATGGAGAGGTGCCTATAAGACACCTCTCCATTACTAATACTATAGTTATGTGGTAAACACACAGCAAGAATAAAGTTCTTTATTTGAAATAATCACAGACTCCTTTATTGAATCTAAATTATCCCTACTTAATGAACGCCTAATCCCCGACGCCCTCGTATCCTGCAATCAAAAAATAAAAAAGCAACATATAATACTATCCTGTCCGATGTAGTCCATTTAATACTAAGGGTCCCACAGTGATCTCACGTGTAGAACAGTCAGCGGTGCCGTGAGAGCACCAGAGCTGATCAGCTGATGTACTCCGGTGAACTCTCACGGCGGCTCAGTGATACACTGCGGGAGCGATTACCTCCTGTCAGTCTATCGCCGGCGGCCAGACGACATCGACATGGTACAATCGGTATTAAATGGACTACGGTGGACAGGGAGTATATGTTGGTTTATTATTTTTGATTGCTTGCAGAAGAAGCGAGCGTCGGGGATTAGGTGTTCTGTATGTATATTGTATGTGAATCACAATTACTATGGGCCGTTCGTCGCATGGCTACACACATAGACACCTGCAGACACACACAGACACCCGCAGACAGACAGACACAGAAACAGACACCCGCAGACACAGACATGTACATATTCTCCGCTCACACATATTCTCCGCCACACTCTTCCTCCTTCTGACATAATTTCGATTGACAATTCGCAGCGTTTTTGGCAGCAAATCTGCAGCAAATACGCAAATCTTTTTACACTTGCATTTTTGCTGCAGATTTGACTGAGTCAATTGAAGTCAGAGTCAAAAACGCTGCAGAAACGCAAAAAGAATTGACATGCTGCAGAAGATAAAACGCTGCAAATATGGACGGAAATTTACAGATCATGTGCAAAACACTTCAGGATTGTCATTGCATTACCTTGCTTTAGTATTCCACTGCGCTTTTGAAGCATTTTGGCGCGTAAAAAACGCAGCGAAAACGCATCGTGTGCACATAGCCTTCGAGTATTAACCACAGATCTTCTGTGGATGCAGGCTTGCGCATATCATCAGAGCTCTGTAGGAGCCACTTCTAGAACTCTTTGTTCTTTTTTAAGCTGAAGATGAATCTTAATGATATTGGCTGTATGTTTGGGGTAATTGTCCTACTGCAAAATAAATTTGGAGTCATTCTGACGCCTCTCTGATGGTATTGCATGATGGATAAGTATCTACCTGTATTTCTCAGCATTGGTACATCATTAATCTTGGCCATATTCCTGACTTCATTTGCCGAAACGCCGCCCTAAACTTGCAAGGAACCTTCACCATGCTTCAATGCTGCCTGCAAACACCCATTATTGTTCCGATCTTCAGCCGTTGAACAAATTGCTTTTTGTTACAACCAAATATCTCAAATGTTGACTCATCAGCCGACATTTGTCTATATTTTTGTACAAAGTTGAGTCACTTAGCTTTGTTTCTATGTCCCAGGTATGGTTTATGGCTGCAATTTTTCCATGAAGACCACTTTTGGTCACATTTCACTCAATAGTAGATGTGATTAGCTGGGTTCTACAGGTGGCTAACAGTTCTGAGCTGATGGCACTAGTAGACATTTCTAACTTCAAAAGGTAAGTAAGCATGATGTGTTTCATCGGCTGCACTAAGTTTACTTGGCCAAACCATTGTATCTACAGATAAATATAAGCACTTATCCATCGTGCAATATCATCAGGGAGGTGTTTTACATCAAATTTATTCTGCAGTAGGACAAAACCCCAAACATACCACCAATGTCATTGAAAACTATCTTCACTGTAAAGAAGGAGTCCTGGAAGTGATGATATGGTCCCTTCAGAGTCCTGATCTCAACAACATTAAGTCTGTCTGGAATTACATGAAGGATTTGCCACCTAACTCCACAGAAGATGCACTGGCAGACACAGACAAAAAGGGCCCCTCTGCAATAACAATATATGAGCCATTTGCAGCCCAAGAGTTCCTAAAAATACAAAATTGCACCTGCTTTGGCAGTAGAAATGGGCCCTTTACCTCTTGGGCTCCTGTGCAGCTGCATAGGTTGCACCAATGATATATCCGCCGCTGAGATGTGTAGTTCTCCAAGATGTTTGGAACAACCTTCCTGCAGAGATTCTTCAAAAACTGTGTGCAAAAGTACCTAGAAAAATTGATAAATTGATGCTCTGATGCTGTTTCGAAGACAAAGGAATTTTGGTTTCTCTTTTGTTCATTCACTTTGCATTTTGTTAACTGCTAAATATGAACTATTACCACTTCACTCATGTTAAAATGCCAGAATTTTTACATGTAAAACAATCAAACCAAGAAGACTAATTTCAGAACTTTTTACATCTTACTGTCATCTATATCTGTACAAATTCATTGCAAAACTAACTGAAATAATTTTGAGGGGGGGGGATAAAAATAACAAAACTAACATAATGTGGTTACATAAGTGTATGAACATCTTCTTATAATTGGGGATGTGATTGTGTTCAGGATTAGCCAATCTCATTTAAACTCATATTAAATAGTTGTCGGTCAACAGCTGCCATAATTTAAAGTGATTCTGATTAACTCCATATAAAGTTAATCTGTTATCACAGGATTTCCCTAACATTTTCCTAGATATATTTTAAGGCAAAAGCAAAGGTCCATACAAAGCTAACAACACAGCAAAGGGATCTCATTGTTGAAAGTTATCAGTCAGGAAAATGGTTACAATTTTCCAAGCATTAGATATACTAAAGCACACAGGAAAGATAGTCTTCAAGAGAATTAAATTTGGCACAACTGTGACAATATCTAGAACCGGACGTCCCTCAAAAATTGATGAGAAGACGGAGAAAATTGGGACGGCAAGCTGCCAAGGACTGGTTGTGTGCTGAATGTCACAATGATCTCCTGTATTCTTCATATGTCTTGTCTGTGGGAGAGGGTGGCAAGATATCCAAGCCCAGCTACAGTACAGACCAAAAGTTTGGACACACCTTCTCATTCAAAGATTCTTCTGTATTTTCATGACTATGAAAATTGTAGAATCACACTGAAGGCATCAACACTATGAATTAACACATGTGGAATTATACATTACACTTTACAAAAAAGTGTGAAACTGAAAATATGTCTTAAATTCTAGGTTCTTCAAAGTAGCCACCTTTTGCTTTGATTACTGCTTTGCACGCAGAACAGGTGAACGGATGGACTCTACATGCCTGGTTCCCACCGTGAAGCATGGAGGAGGTGTGATGGTGTGGGGGTGCTTTGCTGGTGACACCGTTGGGGATTTATTCAAAATTGAAGCGGTGAGCGGTCCAGCTCACCCCAAACCATCTCGATTGGGTTCAGGTCTGGTGACTGTGGAGGCCAGATCATCTGGTGTAGCACCGCAACACTCTCCTTCTTGGTCAAAAAGCCCTTATACAGCCTGGAGGTGTGTTTGGGGTCATTGTCCTGTTGAAAAATAAATGATGGTCCAACTAAACGCAAACCGGATGGAATAGCATGCTGTTGCAAGATGCTGTGGTAGCCATGCTGGTTAAGTATGCCTTCAATTTTGAATAAATACACAAAGTGTCACCAGCAAAGCACTCCCATATCATCACACCTCCTCCTCCATGCTTCACGGTGGGAACCAGGCATGTAGAGTCCATCCGTTCACCTTTTCTGCGTGCAAAGCAGTAATCAAAGCAAAAGGTGGCTACTTTGAAGAACCTAGAATATAAGACATATTTTCAGTTGTTTCACACTTTTTTGTTAAGTATAATGTATAATTCCACATGTGTTAATTCATAGTTTTGATGCCTTCAGTGTGATTCTACAATTTTCATAGTCATGAAAATACAGAAAAATCATTGAATGAGAAGGTGTGTCCAAACTTTTGGTCTGTACTGTATGTTTTACCAAAACCTACATGAAGTCTGCCAAAAGCATATGGGAGAATGTGTTATGATCTTATGAGACTAAGTTAGAACTTTTTGGCTATAATTCTAAAAGGTATGCTTGTTGCAAAACCAACACTGCGCATCACAATAAGAATATCATACACACAGTAAGTTATGGTGGAGGCAGCATTAAACTTTAAAGCTGTTTTTCAGCAGTTGGAACTGGGGCTTTAATCAAGGTGGAGGGAATTATGAACAGTTACAAGTAACAGTCAAGTTTGCATCAAACCTTCGGGCCTCTGCTAAATAGTGGAATTTCACCTTTCAGCATTTATTTATTTTACTCACATAGTGCCATTAATTCCACAGCGCTTTACAGACATTATTGGCACTGTTCCACTGTGGCTCACAATGTAGATTCCATATCAGTATGTCTTTGGAATGTGGGAGGAAACCAGAGTACCCAGAGGAAACCCACGCAAACATGGGGAGAACATACAAACTCCTTGCAGATGTTATCCTTGGTGGGATTTGAATCCAGGACCCCAGCGCTGCAAGGCTGCAGTGCTAAACACTGAGCCTCTGTGCTGTCATTGGCATCACAATAACCCTAAGCTACCTCCAAATCAACAAAAGAATGGCTTCATCTGAAGAGAATGAAAGTTTTAACATGGTCCAGCTAGAAACCTAAATCCAACTGAAAAATCTGTGGGTTTACTGGAAAAAGGCATTGTACACAAGCGATGCCCTCACAATCCGACATTAGAGTGAGCAAAGATTGCCAAATTTAGATGTGCCATGCTGACTGACTCCTATTCAAAAAGACTAAATGCTGTCATAAATTCCAAGGGTATGCAATCATATTATTTTAGTTATTACTTTTTCTTTTTCCTCTCCAAAAATAAAAAATTTCAGCTTATTTTTCAATTTCATTGTACAGATTATGGGTGGACATTAAAGGTTGAAAAAGTTCTGAAACGATTCTTCTTAAGGTCGCTTGTGGCTTCAGTGGTTGGACCCCCAGCGATTGGCAAGTTATCCTCTATCCTATGGATATGGGAGTACTTTGGATTCTGGAAATAACCGTTTAAAGTGACTGTACACTACTTTTACACACAGGCCAGGAAGGATTAAAACAGTTAAAAGAAACAAAACAAAAAAACAACATACTCTTGGCAGGAGTCATCAAGTGACTGCTGCAGCCTGACATTCCATGGAATAAGCACTGTTTGACCAATGCTCTAACTTATGGCAATGTGATTTATGCTCATTTTTATGGTTTAGCCCATGTATTACAAAATAGATAGATTTTAAACAATACAGCACTCCCAGCCACTGCCACTGCCACCCTTTATTTGCTTTTCACTGCCATCTTTCAACCCTACTTCCATCTTCTCAACTTTGCTATAGTGTAGACATTCCTTTCATTTATCATTGCTTTTGGTATAACTTAAAAAACAATCAATGTGGTTTAGCAAATGTGAATTGTCATATTTAATTACAATTGTACCACTATGGATACTTACAGAATGTATTGTAGGAACATGAAATTATCTGACACTTGTACTTTATGGTAAAGTAAAGAATGCTCACTGCATTGTGGGTATATTATATTTGAAATAAATATTAATATTGTGTTATTTCGTCCTCGTTTTAAGTGTATCATTTCACCCAAAAACTGTTAACGAATTCACCATTTACTCAGGTCAGATTGAGAGATTTCTGATCTTCTACGTCTGGTGACTAAATGTGTTTTTGTAAAGTGGTTAGCAGCAACATCTCTGCTACAAAGTAATAGAGACCACAAACTCACATAGCAGTGTGTGGTTCTTAAAGGGAACCTGTCAGCAGGATTGTGCACAGTAACCTACAATGTCAGGTTGGTGCTGTTATACTGATCAAAATGATACCTGGTGTGATGAAATCTGTCTTGTGGTTGTTGTTTAATCTTTATTTTCAGTTTTGAGTTAATGAAATTCTTGTGGTTCGGGGCGGCCTGTAGGATCAGTGACCTGCATACTGATGAATACCTCAGTGACCTGGATACTGATGAATACCTATGCAGAGCACCACATGAAGACCCCTCCCCCCACACAGGCTGCCCCGGGGCACGATCATATCATTAACTCAAAACAAAGATTAAACAACAACCACAAGATGGATTTCATCAACAAACATATCATTTTAATCAGTATAACGACGCCGACCTGACGCTGTGTGTAGGTTACTGTGCACAATCCTGTTGACAGGTCCTTTTAAAAACTGCCTATATACTGTGTGTTATAGCTTCAGGAAATAGGTTTCCATTGCTAAGCAGATGCACATAAGCCCATGTGTTAGACTCACAAAGCAGGTACACGGACCCCGAGAGTTGGGGCAGCTGGCAGGTTGGCATGTGGGGAGAGAAGACGTGGCACACTCAGGAATCTTGGGAGCAGCAGGACAAGCATTGACATTGAACATCTTTGGAATGAACAAGAAAGCTAACTGGGAGACAAATTTTACCTTAGATAACAAATGATCTTTTTGGTTGAAAAGGCAACTGCAGAGACGGAATAAGTAATATGCCAGTATCGGCGGGAATCGCACTGCAATGGGGTGACAATAGAGTGCAGTGCAATGTTTCACTCACACCCATAGACTTGTATGAGTGCGAGTGAGCCGAGTCTCGTTGCCAATCGCAGCATGCTGTGATTGTTCTCTAATGCTGAATCGGCATGAGAAAATAATTGCAGATTTGAGCAGCCCCATAGAATAACACTGGGCCGAATGCTATTCGATATTTTATCGCATAGCACTCAGCAGTGTTATACGGTAGTGTGACTCCGGCTTTTCAGTCCCAGAAGCGTACACGCACAGCTTCAGTCACCACTCAGCGGCTGTAACCAAGCCCTGGCACACTGACTGACAGCCGTCTCTGCACTGTTACGCTGCAGAGCTGTCTATCAGTCAGTGCCGGTCTGTGCACAGTGAGCCGCCACTCACTATGTATGGTACCGAGTGGTGACTGAATGCCAGAGGCTGCCTGTAGAAATAAAGTTAATTTCCTGATTTTAGACCGGGGTCACACATGCGAGAAACTCGCACGATTCCAGTGCGAGTCTCTCGCAGGAACACCCGGCACTGCCGCAGGCACTGGTGTCACGCTGTCTAGCAGATATATATATAAATAATGTCAGTAATCTATCAAGTGGGACAACATTCTATATAACATATAAATAGGTAACATTAACATGTATATATAGCATAGTATTACCTGACATAATATCCTGTGGGTCAATACTGAATCCTTTTCACGCTGTCTCTGGCTAGAGGTGGACCGGGGTCTATGCTGACCCTAAACTGGGGTCCTGACTAGTCCCTCTACCTGGAGGTACTGTTAATGGTACAGAGGTCCAGGCCGCCAGCGTAAACCCTGTCTCCTATAAATCCCTGACCACTGTAATCTAGTCCTTAGAAGGACCCTGATTACCACCATAGGGAATGGACAGGTAAAGGTTAACCAACAGTAAAGACAAACGAGACAGACAGGGGATAAAGTAAATACTGTCTTGCATACAACATATAAACACAGAGGGAACACCAAAGGTCTAGGAGATAAACTATAAGCAAGGTGAGGAGAAACAACAAAGGAGCTCTTAGCTTAAGTCTTCTCAGAACCGATCCTATCTGCAGTCTGTATGAATGCTTTCACCGGCATCTAACACACAGACTGGCAGGAATATAAAGGAAGCTAATTAGTACATAATCAAAAGCAGCCGGGCGAGGCTGGACCTAGTCTTAGCAAAGAGCTAGGTAAAATTAACTCCCTCACCACCAAACACAAAGTAACAGCAACTCAGCTGCGAGAAGTCAGAATGTGCAATCGCGACGATCCTCGTGGCGATGCACCCATGACAGTACCCCCCCTTCTACGAGGGGCCTCCGGACCCTCAGGGCCAGGTCTGCCCGGGTAAGTTGTGTGGAAGGTCCGAACCAATCGATCTGCGTTAACCTCCGACGCAGGGACCCACGTCCTCTCCTCAGGACCCCTTCCAATGAACCAGGTACTGAAGGGACCGACGATTCAGACGTGAGTCAATGATCTTCAACACCTGAAACTCCAAGCTACCATTGACCACCACCGGAGGGGGGGGCAGAGGCGACGGTATAACTGGCGCCACGTACCTTTTAAGCAACGATTTGTGGAACACATTGTGGATTTTAAACATAGGAGGGAGGTCCAGACGAAATGCCACAGGATTAACTATAGAACTGATCCTGTATGGACCGATGAACCTGGGACCCAGTTTCCAGGAGGGAACCTTGAGTTTTATATTCTTGGTAGACAACCACACCAGATCGTTCACACTTAGGTCCGGACCAGACACTCTCCTCCTATCAGCCCTCCGCTTGTAACGGTTCCCCATAGCACTCAGACCATTCAGCACTCCTCTCCAAACTGAAGCAAGTGACGATGAGAATCGTTCCTCCTCAGGAACCCCAGACGGACGGGTATGTGGGGTCTTAGAGCGAGCACAAACTCCACATGACGCGACAAAAGTTATTACCTCTTTATTTAAGTTAGGCCACCAAAACCGGCGAGAAAGGAGATCCACAGTTGCTTTACTCCCTGGATGTCCTGCTAAAACAGAATTATGATGTGCCTCGATAACTTTTTGTCTTAACTGATTAGGAACAAACAGTTTCCCTGGAGGTCCTACAGGGGCGTCCCCCTGAGCCTCCAATACCTCCTCCTCAAGCTCAGAGCATACAGCCGACACTACCACTCCCTCCTGTAAGATAGGAACCGGGTCATCCGTCTTTCCGGCCCCTGGGAAACTACGAGATAAGGCATCAGGCGGCAATTTTATTGAGCAGTCATACGCGCGATGAGGAGGCAACTCTTGACACCCCTCCTCTGAGAACACATCCCCCAAGTCCTCCAGAAAAGGAGGCAAGGTCCTAGGCACGACCGCACCGATGACCGTGCTCATGCAGTTATTCTTGCAAAATTCACCCCACTGGCTTATCTCTCTGGATTGCCAATCAATCACTGGGTTATGTTTAGCCAACCAAGGAAGTCCCAACACAATAGGAGTAGGAAGACCCTCCAACACATAACAAGACAACTGTTCTTTATGTATTGCCCTACTCGAAGGTCTATGTTATGAACAGCTTGTACAAAGCTACCTTGACCGAGAGGTCTGGCGTCAATAGAAAGTATAGGGATCGGTTTGGCCAATACACTCAGTTGCTGTAAGGTTCTGTGTATCTGTTTCTGAAACTCAGTTTGTTCGTCGGCCATTTTGCTTTCTGTTTTGCTGCAGCTATCTTGCCCTCAGTCAAAATGGAGTTTTCCAGCTTGCATGTTCCCGCCCTGATTCTCTCCGTTTGCTTCTTAAACAGCCACAGCTGAGCAATCAGTGCTTCAGAATCTAGCCTGCAGTGAACCTGTGTTCTGACTCCTGAAGCCTTGGACCTTGTACTCCAGCCATTCCTACTGAGGAACTCTGAAGCACTTGTGGACTCTGAACTCTGCTCTTGAGAGCCTCACGTTTACATGGACTTGCGGTAACAGAGAAGAAGATCTGAATCTGTTGTGGAGAGTTATTGCTGAGCTTAGATTACTCTGGCCTGCTGTGTCTCCTGCTTCTGTGTTTGCAACCTGTGTGTTTATTTTTGCCAAATTGTATGAAGCAATACAAGACTTTCTTTATCAACCTGTGTCTCAAGTATTTTCATCGCACCCAAGCACAAGACGCTATATGAACTGTACCACATACATTACAAGATTCTGAAGCGAAACGTTAGTGTCTGCTGGGTCTGGAAAGGCTTGTCTGCTGTACTGTGGATATCGGATGTCCGGTTGTACTTTCTGTGATGACAGTGGTTGTGACTTCTCACAACTATTCCAGGTGAGCAATTCCCTTAAGTTTTTTTTTCTGCAGTGTTATCACAGGTAAACACTATTGTTTTTTTTTTTTTCTCTTCTCTTTTTGTCTGTTGAAACTCTGGATATCAGATGTCTGGTTGAAAGCTTTCTGTGATGATAGTGGTTGTGACTTCTCACAACCATTCCAGGTGAGCAGTTCCCTTAAAGTTTTTTCTTTCTTCAGTGTTGCCACAGGTGAACACTATTGTTTTTTTTTTTTTTTTTCTCCCAGTATCCTGTCTTAAAAGATCTGGAAAATGGAGGCCCGCATAAAGGAACTTTGCGGAGTGACTGATAATATCCTTGCAGATTTGCAGAATATAAAGACCCGTTTTACAAATCTTCAGGACCTAAATAATCACAATTTGCAAGTGGTTGGACAGACTACCCAGGATTTGCGAGCCAGGATTGAGGTTCTGGAGGGGCGAGTCCAGGCTCCTGCCGTGGCCCCGAGTTCTGGGATTCCCAAGTTGCCCCCTTTTCGTTTTGGTGGTGAACGTGAAAAATTCAGGGGATTTGTTAATCAATGCAATCTTTTTTTTTCTGCACATGCTTCACAATTTCCTACTGAACGATCTAAGGTGCTTACTATAATTATGTTGCTTACCAACAAGGCTTTGATGTGGGCAAACCCTCTGATTGAGACTGAGGATGATTGTTTGAATCACCTTGATGATTTTATTTCAGCCATGGGGCAGGTGTTTGATGACCCCAATCGAGGTGCAACAGCTGAAGCAGCCATGTTAGCTTTGCGCCAAGGTAAGCACTCGGTAGCTGAATATGCCTTGGATTTCAGGAGATGGGCCCTTGATACCACCTGGGACAATTCCGCCAAAAAATCTATTTTTCGAAAGGGGTTATCCCCACTGATTAAGGATGAACTTGCTCGTGCCGACCCTCCCACTGCGTTAGGTGACTTTATTAACTACTGCATCCGTATTGATACTCGTTTAACTGAACGCAGGCAAGAGAGATGGTTCGAAAACAATCGTACTAACCTTTTCCTACCTTCCTCTCCAGCTAAGGAACCTTTGAATAGGATTACACGGGAACCTGAACCTGAACCCATGCAGGTAGACTCTTTACTACGACGGGTTAGTGATGCACGCAAGGAACATCGTTTTAAGGAGAATCTATGTTTTTATTGTGGTAAGTCAGGGCACTTTATTATTAACTGCCCCAGCCGTTCTTGCAAGACTACTGCAGCACTCATTCATTGTGAGTGTTGCGAGAGGGGATCTGTCAGGTCCGAGCCTCAGGCTCCAGAGAGATCTGCAGCAACAGATCTTGATTTCTCGGACTTAAACTCCGTTACCTCTGAGGACGTTGACTGTGTAAATGCTGCCATCTTTCAAGTTTCCTCAGCGGTGTCCCAGCTGAGTTGTAAAAAAAACAATTCTCACTGTTTTCTTTCCATCAAACTCTGGGTTGACTCAGCCTGGGTGTCTAGCTCTGCTATGATCGACTCAGGTGCAAGTGGAAATTTTATGGATGTCTCCTTTGCTCTGAAACAGGGAATACGTTCAGTGAAGAAGGCTACTCCAGTACAGATGGAAACTGTGGATGGCTCCCTGCTGACCTCTGGACCAGTGGATCAGGAAACAGAGCCTTTAAAGGTTCTTATGGGTAAAGATCATCAAGAGAAACTGTCCTTTATGCTTATCTCTTCTCCTCACTTTCCCATTATTCTAGGGCTACCATGGCTGCAGGCTCAGAATCCTACCATTAACTGGGAGACCAAGGAATTACACTTTCCAGAGAAACAGATGAGTCCAAAAATTTCAGCTTGCTCTGTTCCTAAAGGAACCATGTCAGTCCCTGAACTACCAGCTGTATACCAGGACTATGTGGATTTATGTGACAAGAAGAACGCTGACCAGCTTCCTCCTCACCGTCCATATGATTGTCCAATTGAATTATTGCCTGGAGCAGAGATACCTTTTGGTAAGATCTACCCCCTGGCGGGGCCCGAGCTGAAGGCTTTAAAAGAGTACATAGACGAAAATCTAGCCAAGGGCTTCATACGCCCCTCTTCATCTCCTGCAGGGGCACCCATATTCTTTGTAAAGAAGAAAGATGGATCCCTGAGACCATGCGTAGACTATAGGGAACTCAATAAGGTTACTATTAGAAACCGTTATCCATTGCCTTTAATCCCTGAGTTATTGGAGAGAGTGCGACATGCCAAAATTTTTTCTAAACTAGATCTTCGTGGGGCCTATAACTTAGTCCGTATTAGACCTGGGGATGAATGGAAGACTGCATTCAGGTCACGCTATGGACACTTTGAATATCTAGTTATGCCTTTTGGTCTGAGTACCGCCCCAGCCACTTTCCAACACTTGGTGAATGACATCTTCAGGGATCTCCTGGATACATTCGTGGTAATTTATTTGGATGATATTTTAATTTTTTCTAACTCCACAGAGGAACATCATGGACATGTGAGAATGGTCTTGGAACGTCTAAGACAAAATCATCTTTACATCAAGCTTGAAAAGTGTGAATTCCATAAGACCGAAATTCAATTTCTGGGGTATGTACTGTCTACACAAGGAATTAGTATGGATGGAAGTAAAACCCAAGCCATCAATGATTGGCCAAGTCCTAGAAATGTGAAGGAGGTACAGCGCTTCATCGGGTTTGCAAACTTCTATAGACGTTTCATTAGAAATTTCTCTGAGGTAGTGTCACCTATCACCCAACTTACCCGGAAAGAGTCTAAGTTCTCCTGGACTCCCCAAGCCCAGGAAGCATTTTCCCGTCTAAAAGATAAATTTACCACTGCACCTATCCTAGTACATCCCAACCCAGAGCTTGCCTTCATAATAGAGGTGGATGCTTCAGACTGTGCCGTGGGAGCTATACTCTCTCAGAGAACAGGTGAGAAGAATGTCTTGCATCCCTGTGCCTTCTTTTCCCAGCAGTTGTCTTCGGCTGAGAAGAACTACGATGTGGGCAATAGAGAGTTGTTGGCCATTATTGCCGCCTTCAAAGAATGGAGACACCTTCTTCAAGGAGCTGCACAGCAAATAGTCGTTCTGACAGACCATCGTAATCTTGAGTTTATCAGGTCGGCTAAGTGCCTGACTCCTCGCCAGGCTCGCTGGAATCTTTTCTTAAACCAATTTAATTTTATTATTTCTTATAGACCAGGATCGCGCAATGGAAAGGCTGATGCACTCTCTAGGATTTACTCAGCAGAGACACGTCCAATTACTCCTCCTAAGACTATTCTTCCTGACTCTAGATTCCTAGGAGTGATTCATCATCAAGACCTAATTAAAGACATCAAGGAAGCATACCATGCGGATTCTTTTTTGGCTCAACCCCCAAGGGACGTAAGTCTTGTCTTTAAGAATGGTGTGTGGATTCTGGGACAACGTCTGTATATACCTGAAACAGTCAGATTGAGAGTATTGCAACTCATTCACGATTCCAAAATAGCCGGGCATAGAGGAATTCTAAAGACACAGGAATTTCTTTCTCGTTTCTTTTGGTGGCCCACTTGTAGGAAGGATGTTTTGGACTATGTCACTTCGTGTGAGGTTTGTGCAAGATGCAAAACACCTCGCTCTTCACCAACTGGTCTGTTACAGCCTCTTCCCACCCCGTCCCGCCCGTGGGGATCCATTTCTATGGACTTCATTGTGGAATTACCAACCTCTCAAGGGAAAACACTATTCTAGTGGTGGTTGACCGTCTAACAAAGGCAGCTCATTTTATCCCTTGTGTCGGCTTACCCACTGCAAAACAGACATCAGATTTGATGATTAAAGATGTGTTTCGCTTACATGGAGTACCGGATGAGGTTATTTCGGATCGAGGGGTGCAATTCACTTCTAGGTTTTGGCAAAATTTCTGTGCAGCATTGGACATTAAAGTAAACCTTTCTTCTGCTTTTCATCCCCAGACTAATGGACAAACCGAACGAACCAATCAAACCCTGGAGCAGTATCTCCGCTGCTTTATCTGCCACCTACAGGATGATTGGGTGGATCTACTTCCATTGGCTGAGTTCTCTTACAACAACTCTCAGAGTGCCTCCACTAAACAGTCTCCTTTTTACTCTAATCTAGGTTATCATCCTAACATTCTACCACGATTTCCCATAGAGACGCCTTTGCCAGCAGTGGCTGAAAGAGTCACGACTTTACAGAAGAATATGGATCTTCTAAAGGAGAATCTGGAATCGGCTCAGGAAAGGTACAAGAAGGCAGCAGATAAATTTCGTAAACCTGCACCAGCTTTTAAGGTAGGAGACCTGGTCTGGCTGTCAACCAGAAATCTTAAGTTAAGGATTCCATCGTCTAAGTTGGGACATAAGTACATTGGACCCTATAAAATCAGTAAAATTATAAGTGCCGTTGCTTGTCGTCTTCAATTGCCCAGAACTATGAGAATCACCCTGTCTTTCATGTATCCCTACTAAAGGCTGCGACACCCAATACGTTTCCTGGACGTTCTTCTCCTTGCCCTGACCCAGTGCTAGTCGATGGTCAGGAGGAATTTGTGGTGGAAAGGATTTTAGATTCCAGGTTGTATAGAAATCAGTTACAATATCTGATTAAATGGCAGGGCTACCCAGTGGAGGACAACTCATGGGAGCCAGTCAATAACGTTAATGCTCCTCGCTTGCTCCGTCAGTTTCATCAGAGGTACCCACACAAGCCTGGTCTGAGGTCATCCGGAGGTTGTCCCTAAGGGGGGAGTAATGTAAGGTTCTGTGTATCTGTTTCTGAAACTCAGTTTGTTCGTCGGCCATTTTGCTTTCTGTTTTGCTGCAGCTATCTTGCCCTCAGTCAAAATGGAGTTTTCCAGCTTGCATGTTCCCGCCCTGATTCTCTCCGTTTGCTTCTTAAACAGCCACAGCTGAGCAATCAGTGCTTCAGAATCTAGCCTGCAGTGAACCTGTGTTCTGACTCCTGAAGCCTTGGACCTTGTACTCCAGCCATTCCTACTGAGGAACTCTGAAGCACTTGTGGACTCTGAACTCTGCTCTTGAGAGCCTCACGTTTACATGGACTTGCGGTAACAGAGAAGAAGATCTGAATCTGTTGTGGAGAGTTATTGCTGAGCTTAGATTACTCTGGCCTGCTGTGTCTCCTGCTTCTGTGTTTGCAACCTGTGTGTTTATTTTTGCCAATTTGTATGAAGCAATACAAGACTTTCTTTATCAACCTGTGTCTCAAGTATTTTCATCGCACCCAAGCACAAGACGCTATATGAACTGTACCACATACATTACAGTTGCATACCTTGCACCTGGGCAAACCGAGCGTCCACCATATTAGCCCAGACCCACTATCAAGAAGAAACAGAAATCCTCTAACTCTCGCACCAACCACCACCTCCGCAGGCACGAGAAATTGAGACGGACCTGGGGACGAAATACCTACTCCCAGGTTGTTGTCCACCACACAACCTGGGATTAACAGTTTTTCGGTGACTTTTTTGCTCAATGAGGCACGGAAGGGACACCCCCCAACAAAATGTCCCTCTCTCCCGCAGAAGAAACACCTTCTTGTCTTGCGGCGCACCGCTGATTCCCTCCTACAAAATGATGTCCCTCCCAACTGCATAGGTTCCTCAGAACAGGCCAGGGGAACCTCAATATAAGGGACTTTAGTAGTGGGTGGAGTCATAACAGGGGGCGGAGTTACCTCGCACCTCCCCGAAGCCGTCTATCAATACGAATAGCAAGGGCCATAGCAGCCTCCAGTGACGGAGGAGAATCATACTGAGCCAAAACATCTTTTAATTTGTCAGATAACCCTTGACAAAACTGGCTCCTAAGAGCTGGGTCATTCCACTGAGTATCTGTGGCCCATCTACGGAACTCAGAAGAAAATTCCTCTGCCGGACGATCTCCCTGCTGTATCCTACGTAACTTCGTTTCAGCAAGGGAGACCCGATACGGGTCATCATACACCAGACCCAGGGCAGCAAAAAATCTACTGACTGGAGGGCCGGGGAACCCGGGGAAGAGAGAACGCCCAAGATTGAGGGTCCCCTTGTAAGAGCGAGATGACAATTCCCACCCTCTGCTCTTCACTCCCCGATGACCGAGGCCGCAGCCGAAAGTATAATTTACATGCCTCCCGGAAGGTAAAAAATTTGTCCCGCCCACCAGTGAACCTGTCTGGGAGAGCAACCTTAGGTTCAGACCTGGTTTGCTCCGGGGGGGAAAAAACCTTGGACTTAATGTCCGTAAGCTCCAAGGACAACTTCTGCAACTGCAGGGCAAGCTGGGCCACTGGATCCATGGTAGCTGGGGAGAATCTTTAGTAGGGCCGGTGAAAATATCACGCTGTCTAGCAGATATATATATAAATAATGTCAGTAATCTATCAAGTGGGACAACATTCTATATAACATATAAATAGGTAACATTAACATGTATATATAGCATAGTATTACCTGACATAATATCCTGTGGGTCAATACTGAATCCTTTTCATGCTGTCTCTGGCTAGAGGTGGACCGGGGTCTATGCTGACCCTAAACTGGGGTCCTGACTAGTCCCTCTACCTGGAGGTACTGTTAATGGTACAGAGGTCCAGGCCGCCAGCGTAAACCCTGTCTCCTATAAATCCCTGACCACTGTAATCTAGTCCTTAGAAGGACCCTGATTACCACCATAGGGAATGGACAGGTAAAGGTTAACCAACAGTAAAGACAAACGAGACAGACAGGGGATAAAGTAAATACTGTCTTGCATACAACATATAAACACAGAGGGAACACCAAAGGTCTAGGAGATAAACTATAAGCAAGGTGAGGAGAAACAACAAAGGAGCTCTTAGCTTAAGTCTTCTCAGAACCGATCCTATCTGCAGTCTGTATGAATGCTTTCACCGGCATCTAACACACAGACTGGCAGGAATATAAAGGAAGCTAATTAGTACATAATCAAAAGCAGCCGGGCGAGGCTGGACCTAGTCTTAGCAAAGAGCTAGGTAAAATTAACTCCCTCACCACCAAACACAAAGTAACAGCAACTCAGCTGCGAGAAGTCAGAATGTGCAATCGCGACAATCCTCGTGGTGATGCACCCATGACAACTGGGACCGGAGCGTGCTGCTGCATGTATTTCTATGCATGTAATTCTATGCAGCTGCACACTCCGGTCCGAGTGTCAGCAGCAGTGCCGGGTGTTCATGCGAGAGACTCGCACTGGAATCGTGCGAGTTTCTTGCATGTGTGACCCCGGCCTTAGCAGGACTGTCAGTGCAGCACCTGCACAGTTTTGGCACGCTATTAACCTGCAGATCAACCCCCATATCAGCAAGTTAATTGCATTTGAGAACATAACAGGCTCTAACATCTAGCATCGCGGAAAAAAATGCAGCATGTTCATTCTTTTTCCAGAATCACGGCGATTCCGCTGCCATAAGAATGCATTGAACCGCTTACTTTCCGCATGTGGCTATGCCCACCATGCGAAAAGTAAGCGGTTCAAGTGCGGATGGTACCCAGGATCTGGAGGAGAGGAGACTCTCCTCCAGGCCCTGGGTACCATATCCATGTTAAAACAATAAATCGTGATATTCTCACCTTCCGGCGGCCCCCGCAGCCTTCCCGCTCCTCAGCAACGCTCCCGTTCCCAGGGAGTTGCCTTGCGACAATGACCCCAGATGACGTAGCGGTCTCGCATGATGCTACGTCATCTGGGGTCATTGTCGCTAGACATCCCTGGGAACGGGAGTTGCAGGGAGCATTGCGAGGACCAGGAAGGCTGCAGGGGCCGCCGGAAGGTGAGAATATCACGATTTTTTATGTTTTTTAACATTAGATCTTTTTACTATTGATGCGGCATAGGCAGCATCAATAGTAAAAAGTTTGTCACACTAGTCAAACACTATGTTTGACTAGTGTGACCAACCTGTCGCTCAGTTTTCCAAGTGATGCTACAGATCGCTTGGAAAACTCTAGCATTCTGCAAGCTAATTACACTTGCAAAACGCTAGTTTTTAGAGGGAATACGCATACCTATAAAATGCATATTTCCCGCGGCAGGGAGGTGCAGGATTGCCGCGGAAATTCTGATACGTGTGCACATAGCCTTAATCAATTTGTGCTTCAGCAAGAGAAGCAAAATGGAATAAAAAGTGATCAAAATGTTGTATGCAAAACTATTCATCCAATGATCATTATGTGGCGTTGCTACATTGCAGCATTGTGCAAGTGACTGGGGCGGCATTGTGGCCTGCAAGGTACCACAAGAAGCAAATGTCAGAACCATGTAGACTTTTGGCAAATTGCTTTTTGCGGTCGCAGTACCTTGTGAGTTGTGATACAACCCGGTCCACTTGCATTATGCTGCGATGTAGCAGCCTGAGTCGCAGGCAAAGATTTTGTGCAGCCTGGCCTGGTATATGGGAATGGTCACGTACAATATTATTATGGTCAATGCGCACTTGTTGCAGATTTCCTTTATGGGTTTCCGTGCTGAATATCTGCAGCGTATACAGTTCTGCCATTGTGTCCATTTTCTGCTTAACCTTTAACTAGTACATTGGACCTCAAATGAGTTTGGTTTCGTCACATTTCCGCCAGTATGGAAGGTAGGTAACCCTCAGTTTTGGTAAAACCGAAGGTTAATCGACCTCTGGGGCAGATTTGTGTGGAGCCCACTGCGCACGTCACTGGATAAAATCCCTGATAAAAATCCGCATGTGACACACTGCTGGTTTTTACGGGACAGACTAAAAAGAATGAAGAAAAGGAATGAAGAAAAAGAATGAACATAGTAACTTCTAGGTCCAAAGATATGGAGAGGTATTATAGATTTCTTATGTATCTTGGATATGAAATGACCATAAATTATATGTAGACAATTAGGAAATCAACCCAGATCCCATATAAACAGGAGTATATTATATTCCCTGAGCTTTATAGGTGGGGAATGAACATGAAATATTTGTATATCATAGTAGAATGAACACAGATCCCATATAAACAGGTGCATGTTATATTCCCTGAGCATTATAGGTGGGGAATGAACATAAAATATATGTAGATAATAGGAGAATGAATACAGATCCCATATAGTCCCTGACAGAAGGTATGTATCCATGTTATGTAAATCAAAGCTTATAACCTGATGTTAAATTCATCCATTGGTTTTATAAATTACTCTTTTGAAAGCTGAAACCCTCCCAAATTTGGTTTAGGTTAAGAAAATAAATTGGCATCAATGCTGAAATATTGATCATTTAATGAATATAGAATGGTCAGATTTTGGCACGACAAAAGTTTGTCGCCCACAGAAAGTAATGTGATATTCAAACAAATAATTATCTTAAAATACAAATATATGTTGCATAACATTGGTGAATGAAGTTGTGCTGCTATTAGAGTCATATTTAATATTTTGTGTGACTTCCATGAGCTTGAAGGACTGCATCCATGCGGTTCAACAATGATTCATACAATTTATTAGTGGAGTCATCAGGAATAGCAAAGAATGGCAGGAGGAAGAGATGGCGACGCAAGACGCTTCAGACACAACGACTGACTCCTCTCCTTCCTCCAGCCCTCAGAAGCAAAAACCACGTACGGAGACTCCTGTGGGTGAGTCACAATCAGAACTTAATGCGGCATTCTCTGCTCCAGCTTCTAATCAACCTGCCTCAGAAGCGTATATAAAGGAGCTAATCGTAGCCTTGAGCGGTTCAATACAAGGTAAACTGGATAAACTACAAGCCGCAGTGGAAGCATCTGTAGACAATGTGTCATACAGAGTTAACACAGTGGAACACAAAATGGAGGAGGTAATAGGATCGCACAACGCCCTCATAGACTCCCACTATGCATTACATGACGAAGTGCAATATCTAAAATCTAAGATGGCAGATATCGAAGATAGACATCGCAGAAATAATATTAAAATAAGAGGAGTGCCAGAGTCGGTTCTCTCATCAGACCTTCAGGACTATGTGGTAGATTTGTTCCGCATTTTTATCCCAGAAGCCACCGACCGCGATCTTATTATCGATCGAATACATAGGCTTCCTAGAGCCAAATTTTTGCCGCCAAATGTGCCGAGGGATGTATTGCTCAGAGTACATTTTTTCCATATTAAAGAACGAATATTACTTGCAGCCAGGAAAATGAAGGAATTCCCTACGCCATACTTGGGATTACAGCTATATACTGATTTATCTCAAGCCACCTTGCAAGCACGAAGAAACCTCCAGCCCCTGACCTCCGCTCTCAGAGCAGCTTCTATACAGTACAAATGGGGTTTTCCACTGAAACTCTTGGTGCGCCATGAAGATACCCTACATATCATTCACTCACTGAAGGAAGGATGCGACTTGGCAAAAAGTTGGGGTGTGAAGATTGACCTGCAACTACAGACTGCGATCCAGAAACCTCCTAAACCGACGCAAGATTGGCAAACCCAGAGCTCCCCACGCTGATCCGGTCGAGCTAAAAATCGACGCAGTTCTCTCTACAGCGGCTAGCTACTTGGGACCGTTCCGTCAATACGGGCTAGCCTACTAGTTTTTGAGGCCTCATTAGAATGCCATTTGAACTCCTTCCCCCTGGAGATTTTCGGTCGAGGAGCATATTTGAGTATCGATATGTACCTTCGATTGATCTTTTATGATCTAACTCAGTTACACTGCTTTTGTAATGCCTTTACTCGTTGTGTCCCCCTCCTTATGTTTCTATCCCTAGTATTACCCAAAGATCTACTTCACATCCCAAACCCTTCTTGCGCTGCCGAAATGGAATTACCCAGCATATCTCGCCTTGAGACCGCAATATCCAAATTTCATCTACTCCTAGGTTCGGCCTTGCGGTGCGGTAAGCAAATTATGATATTTCAATATGTCGCTTAATTTGGTATCCCTCAACGTAAGGGGACTGAATTCCCCTTATAAGCGCTCTTATCTTTGGAGAGAGGCAGGTAGACTTAAAGCAGATATACTTTTTCTGCAGGAAACTCACTTTTCTCGTACTAAAATGCCCCTCTTTAGCAGCGTTAAATACACACAGATTTTCCTAGCCTCTCAGGAGAAGAAAAAGGCAGGCGTCGCTATTTTGTTCTCCACTGACGTGTCATTTCAATGCGAATCTTCCTACATTGACCCTGCAGGTCGTTTTATAATATTGGTGGGACTGCTACAGAACAAAATGGTCACTGTGGTTAATATATATGCACCGAATTTGCGACAAATTCGTTTCCTAAACAGGGTAATGCGTAAAGTCCGAGTAATGGCGAAGGGAAGTCTGCTTATGGGAGGGGACTTCAACATGATAGCTGATGGGTCGTTAGATTCTTCCAATCCTAGATCCCGGCATGTCCCATGTCTCCAACAATGGTTAAGATCACACTCCCTATACGATACATACAGATGCCTTAATTCTAGCTCTAGGGCTTACTCCTTCTACTCAGCTCGACATCGCACCTTTTCACGCATTGACATGTTTGTTGTGGATCGTTGGGCATTGCCAGATGCTAAGTCTGCTACGGTAGGGACGGCCGCGTGGTCGGACCATGCGCCGATAACGCTGGAGTGGTCTCCGCGTGCCAATGCATCAACGACGAGGCAATGGCGAAATAACCTGGCACTGTACACCGATTCTTCATATGCGACTCGCATACGACAGCATATAGCAGACTACTTTAGTGTTAATGCTACTCCTGACGTTACTCCCTCGATATTATGGTTAGCTCACAAGGCTGTCATGCGGGGACACCTCATCCAAATGGGAGCTCAGAGGAAAAAGGCACTAACGAGTCAGCTGGATAGTTTATTGCTGAAAGTCCAATTAGCTGAGAATGAAATCACTTCACAACCAACATTGAATAATCATCGAAGTCTGATGACCCATCGACATAATTTACAACTTCATCTGTTTAGCCAACACGATAAATACATACGCACCATGCGTGCAACACACTACGGGTCAATTAATAAAACCTCTCGATACATGGCATCCAAACTAAAACAAAGGCGAATCCGTAGTACGGTGTTCTCACTAAAAAATTCCCAATGCCCTCACTCGTCAATCACACACCCTATGGAAATAGCGGAGTCGTTTCGTAAATATTACGAACAGTTATACAATCTCAAAGATTCCCCGGGAGTTATACAACCTACAGACCTAGCCATTAACTCTTTTTTATCTCAAATTGACCTCCCGAAACTATCCCCTTCATCGGCCTCTATGCTAAATGCCCCAATCTCGGTGACTGAAACCTTGCAATCCATCAATATGTCTAAATTGGGCAAATCACCTGGCCCTGACGGGTACTCGAATGAATATCTCCGAACCTTCTCTGAATTACTTGCGCCGCATTTGACTAACATGCTAAACTCAGCTCGTGAATGCGCTTCTTTCCCGCCTGAGTTTTTAGAAGCGACAGTAACTGCGATTCCTAAACCTGGGAAATCCCCTAACGAACCTGGAAACTTTAGACCCATATCGCTACTGAATTCAGATACTAAGATATACGCTAAAATACTAGCCATCAGGCTATCTAACATTTTACCACTGCTGATCCATACTGATCAGACAGGATTTGTGGCGGGACGCCAAACATCAGACGCAACACGACGTGTCCTCAACTTGCTTCAATTTGCTTCGAGGGGTCGGGCGCCTTCTTTGCTTCTCTCGTTGGATGCGGAGAAGGCGTTCGACAGAATTCATTGGGGATTTATGTTCCACACTTTGCGCAGATTTGGTTTCGAGAACGACTTTTTACACTACATCGAAGCTTTATATTCCTGCCCATCCGCTAAGGTGCTTATTAATGGCACTTTATCGCAACCATTCTACATAACGAACGGCACCCGTCAGGGTTGTCCCCTGTCTCCTCTCCTCTTTGTTCTCATCATGGAACCATTGGCGGAGAGAGTCAGATTGGATCAGACTATTAGAGGTATCCCAATTTCTGGTAGACAACACAAAATAAGTCTGTATGCAGATGATATTGTCCTCCTATTAACCGACCCGTTAACCTCCCTACGATCAGCCTGTAACACCCTAGACGAATTTGGGCGGATATCTCACTACAAACTCAACTACACCAAATCACACCTCATGGGAGTACACATTGATCCCCAACTTAAGGCTGCGATACTCGCTGAGTTCCCCTTCAAATGGCAGGATACTACGATAACGTACCTAGGTATTAAGCTTACCTTACCATTTCACAAGACAGTGTTACAAAATATGAATGGCCTAATACAGGATATTCAGGAGACTTTAGACGCATTCTCAAAAACAGACATATCATGGATGGGTCGGATCGTATCCTATAAGATGATGATCTTACCTAAAATCCTATATATATATAGAACGCTTAACCTCCCGATACCAAAGAAATATATAACAAGGCTCTCATCACAAATGTTGGGGTATATATGGGCAGGGAAGAAACCCAGGGTGGCCTCCTCAGTCTTGAGAATGTCTTGTCACCATGGAGGGGCGGGCGTCCCCAATTTACACGCATATTACCACGCTACGATTATACGTCAAACTAGACACTGGTGGATGCAATCTACACACTCCTCTTGGCCGACCATAGAATTAGTCTTAAATCATTCAAGACCATTACACTTGCATTTGTTAGTTAACATTGTAGACAAAACTCTTCCTCCACCGGCTTCACATGTAGTGAAAGCGTCTCTACGTAGTTGGGTCTTATTAACATCCAAGTTGAGATATGATACACAAGTCTCTGCGACAGCATTACCGATCGCACTTCTTCATCAGTGTATTCCAGACTTAGACACCCGGAGCTGGGGGGAACTTGGCCTGCAAACTTGGGGAGATGTAGCCACAATGCAATTTACAAGACACATGCCACATCTAACCGCATTCCATATTCGAAGGGCTAGATCCTATATCCTCTCTGGTAATAAGCTTGATACGCGGGTTCCTCTGACCCTCTGGAACCTTATCTTGGGTACTAACCCCCAACCTCACTTTGCTACAACTAAGCACTTATATGCAATATTTAACGACTCCATTCACTTTACTAAACGAACCCATATCCTCAGTTGGGAAATTGACCTAGGAGGACTGTATTCTGAGACTCAGTGGGAACTTGCGTTTAAATGGGCTAAAAAAGCGTCGCTCTCCATGACGCTTCAAGAATCGCATATGAAGTGCATGTCACGCTGGTATTACACTCCTGAGAGGCTGGCCAGATTGTTTCCCGGAACCTCTGATTGCTGTTGGAGGAACTGTGGAGAGACGGGCTCCTTATTCCACATATTTTGGAGCTGCCCTAGAGTTTTGTGCTTCTGGGGAGAGGTTTTCAACTTACTAGATTTGGTGACATCTTTGAGAATACAGCGTTCTCCTCACATAGCATTATGCCTGCTGGAGATTGACACGGTACCTCTAAAATTCCGCAGGTTTGTAGCACACACTCTAATGGTAGCTAAAGTAATGTTAGCCCAACGCTGGAAAACTGCTTCCATACCATCGATGCTTGAGCTGACCTCTCGACTTAAAGAACATCACGCACTGGAACGTTTATATGCTATCCGCAATAATTGCGTAACACTATGCAACCGCACTTGGGCCCCATGGTCCAAATATTGCAAAGACTCATTACATCCTGTCTCAACAGGTCACCCTTAAGTGATCTCTAAACGAAACGCAAGAAATGGTTCTTCTTACCGATATTACCTCCCCTTCCTTTCTATTACCAAATCCTTTCCTTATGTTTATTGTTTGTATACCTAGTTAGTCCATATCTTGTCTTGTTTATTCTTACTGTTTTACAACGTATGGTCTCCTGTATGCCCAGTTATATGCTTTATTGTACATGCAATAACCAAAAAATTTTCAATAAAAAACTATTGAACAGGAATAGCAAAGAATGCAGTCTTACATGCCTCCCAGAGTTCATCTAGATTCTTTGGTTTTGTCTTCCAAGCTTCCTCTTTCATCCTACCCCAAACATGCTCAATGATGTTCATGTCTGGTGACTGGGCTGGCTAGTCATTGAGCACCTTGATCTTTTTTGCCTGGAGGAACTTTGTTCTAGAGATGGATGTATGTGATGGAGCACCATCCTGCTGCTAAATTTGACCCCTTTTATGATTTGGAATGTCAGAGGTAGCTAATACTTCTTGATATTTTAGGCTATTGATATTGCCTTCCACCTTGCAAATGTTTCGCACACCCCATACTGAATTTAACCCCAGACCATGATCTTTCCACCATCAAATTTAACTGTTTTCTGGGTGTATTTTGGATCCATATGGGCTCCAGTAGGTCTCCTGCAGTATTTGCGGCGGCTGTGGTGTAATTCTACTGAAGATTGATCAGAGAAATCCACCTTCTGCCACTTTTCCAGCGTCCATCTGTTTAGCAGGCCGTGGGACTTTGCAAATGCCACATGGTTTTTTATTTGCCTTTTGTTTAGCGCTGGCTTCTGGGCTCTGAATGGACCATGGAGGCTATTTCAAGACAGAATCCTACAAACTGTTCTAGTTGACACAGGGACTTGAGGTGACCAGGCTTGTTGGAGCTCTGCTACAGTGGAAGAGGGGCTTGCTTTGGATTTTCTGACAAACAAATGTTCCTCCTGAGCAGTTGTCTTGTGGGGTCTGCCGGACCTGGGCTTGTCAAACCCATCTCCAGTCTCTTCAAATCTTTTTTAATTCTTTGTACTTGACGCTGAGACACACCAAAGGTGCCAGCCACCTCTGCAGTGGATCTGGTCTTCAGCCTCTTGATAATCAAGGATTTGGTAGCAGGGTGGATTTTTGGCATGTTGTCAGAGCTCAAGTTGCAGTTCAAGTGAAGGTCTGGGGTGCTTGGTTTCTTTTTATACACACCCACTAATTAACCAATCATTTACTGAGCACTGGTGAGGATGTAAACTAGGATTGGGTGCATTATATGACCAGGTGACAAAACTTTTGTCTTGCCAAAACCTGAACATTCTGTGTTCATTAAATGATCAATATTTCAGCATTGATGCCAATTTATTTTCTTAACCTAAACCAAATATGGGAGGGTTTCAGCTTTCAAAAGAGTAATATATAAAACCAATGGATGAATTTAACGTCAGGTTATAAGCTTTGATTTACATAACATGGATAAGCGACATAACTTCTGTCAGGGACTGTATATACAGGTGTATATTATATTCCCTGAGCATTATAGGTGGGGAATGAACATGAAAAATTTGTAGATAATAGGAGAATGAACACATATCACATATAAACCGGTGTACATTATATCCCTGAGCTTTATAGGTGGGGAATGAACATAAAATATATGTAGATAATAGGAGAATGAACGCAAATCCCATATAAAAAGGTGTATATTATATTCCCTGAGCTTTAAAGGTGGGGAATGAACATGAAATATATGTAAATAATAGGAGAATGAACACATATCCCATATAAACAGGTGTATATTATATTCCCTGAGCATTATAAGTGGGGAATGAAAATGTAAAATTTGTAGATAATAGGAGAATGAACACATATCCCATATAAAAAGGTGTATGTTTTATTCCCTGAGCTTTACAGGTGGGGAATGAACATAAAATATATGTAGATAATAGGAGAATGAACGCAGATCCCATATAAACAGGTGTATATTATATTCCCTGAGCTTTAAAGGTGGGGAATGAACATGAAATATATGTAGATAATAGGAGAATGAACACATATCCCATATAAACAGGTGTATATTATATTCCCTGAGCATTATAGGTGGGGAATGAAAATGTAAAATTTGTAGATAATAGGAGAATGAACACATATCCCATATAAACAGGTGTATATTATATTCCCTGAGCTTTATAGGTGGGGAATGAAGATGAAGTATTTATAGATAATATGAGAATGAACACATATCACATATAAACCGGTGTATATTATATTCCCTGAGCTTTATAGGTGGGGAATGAACATAAAAAATATATAGATAATAGGAGAATGAACGCAGATCCCATATAAACAGGTGTGCATTATATTCCCTGAGCATTATAGGAGGGGAATGAACATAAAATATATGTTGATAATAGGAGAATGAACACATATCCCATATAAACAGGTGTATATTATATTCCCTGAGCTTTATAGGTGAGGAATGAACATGAAAAATTTAAAGATAATAGGAGAATGAACACATATCCCATATAAAAAGGTGTATATTTTATTCCCTGAGCTTTACAGGTGGGAAATGAACATAAAATATATGTAGATAATAGGAGAATGAACACATATCCCATATAAACAGGTGTATATTATATTCCCTGAGCTTTATAGGTGGGGAATGAAGATGAAGTATTTATAGATAATAGAACTGTTGTGAATGTGCTAGAGATGGTTTCTGAGCAGAGGCTCCCTCTGGTGGTTACAGACAGTACTGAACCTTCCAGCGAGGAATGGCAATCTGGGATCACTGACTGGACTGATATAAGGGAGGTTCCCTCCCATTATGGTCGCGGTGATCAATTGTTCTTGTCTCAATTGTGGTTCCTGGTTCATTTGGAAGTTTGCTGGAGTCTTGCCTGCATCTGCTGCTTTCAGATAAGATATTTTCTGCTTTTCTTTTTGTGCTTGCTTTTTGCATAGTTTTCTGCACTTTTGTGGAGGTCAGCCGGGTCCCCTCCTGGGGCCTGTGCTCCTCTCAGTTTATCTGTAGCCACTGTTATTTGTTCATTTGCTTTTTCCTGTTTTTTCAGTGGCTGCGGCTTGGTTTTGTTACACCAGAGATCTGATTTAGGTGGATGAGATCGTGTGATCTCAGGTTTTTTGGCAATCAGAAGTGTTGGTATTTTTTAGTTTTTTTTTGTTGGATTGCAGTCAGAATTCTTTCCTGTACTTTTCTGTCTAGACAGATTGGGCCCCAGCGTTTGCTCATTCTATTTTCTGTCTGTGTCCGTGCTTTCTTCCTGTCTAACCGCCATTACATGTTTGGGGGCTTCCTATTTTCTTTGGGGATCTGCTCCGGGGCAGATAGCTTTCATCTTTCTGCCTTTAGGTGTAGTTATCTCTCAGGCTGTGACAAGGCGTCTAGGATCAACGTAGAAACGCTCCACGGCTACCTCTAGTTGTGTGGTTAGTTCAGGTTACTGCAATCCAATAGGTTCCAGCCTCTCTGGTGTAATACCGTTTTTGCTATTTCTCCTCAGCTACCTAAACACAACAGAGAACGAACACATATCACATATAAACTGGTGTATATTATATTCCCTGAGCTTTATAGGTTGGGAATGAACATAAAATATATGTAGATAATAGGAGAATGAACGCAGATCCCATATAAACAGGTGTATATTATATTCCCTGAGCTTTATAGGTGGGGAATGAACATGAAAAATTTGTAGATAATAGGAGAATGAACACATAACCCATATAAAAAGGTGTATATTTTATTCCCTGAGCTGTACAGGTGGGGAATGAACATAAAATATATGTAGATAATAGGAGAATGAACACATATCCCATATAAACAGGTGTATATTATATTCCCTGAGCTTTATAGGTGGGGAATGAAGATGAAGTATCTATAGATAATAGGAGAACGAACACATATCACATATAAACCGGTGTATATTATATTCCCTGAGCTTTATAGGTGGGGAATGAACACAAAATATATGTAGATAATAGGAGAATGAATGCAGATCCCATATAAACAGGTGTATATTATATTCCCTGAGCATTATAGGTGGGGAATGAACATAAAATATATGTAGATAATAGGAGAATGAACACATATCCCATATAAACAGGTGTATATTATATTCCCTGAGTTTTATAGGTGGGGAATGAAGATGAAGTATTCATAGATAATAGGAGAATGAACACATATCCCATAAAAACAGGTGTATATTATATTCCCTGAGCTTTATAGGTGGGGAATGAACATAAAATATATGTAGTAATAGGAGAATGAATGCAGATCCCATATAAACATGTGTATATTATATTCCCTGAGCATTATAGGTGGGGAATGAACATAAAATATATGTAGATAATAGGAGAATGAACACATATCCCATATAAACAGGTGTATATTATATTCCCTGAGCTTTATAGGTGGGGAATGAACATGTAATATATGTAAATGGAGAATGGAATACACAATACCATATTAACAGGTGTATATTATATCACTGAGCTTTATTAGGTGGGGAATGAATGAAGTATTCATAATATAGGATGAATGAACACATATCATAAAAACAGGTGTAATTATATTCACTGAGCTTATAAGGTGGGTAATGAAGATGAAGATCAATATAATAGGAGAATGAACCATATCCATATAACAGGTCTGTATTTAATTCCCTGAGCTTTATAGTGGAATGAACATGAAATATATGCAGTACAGGAGAATGAACAATCATCTCATATAAACAGGTTTAATTTATTCCCTGGCATTATAGGTGGGAATGAACGTGAAATATTTTAGATAATGGGAGAATGAAGACAGATCCCATATAAACCGTTGTATATTATATTCCCTAGCTTTATAAGGTGGGGAATGAACATGGATATGTACAGTAGATAATGGGAGAATGAACACATACCATATCAACAGGAGTATATTAATTCCCTGTGCTTTATAGGTGGGGAATGAACATGAAGTTTATATGTATAATAGGAGATGAACAATATCTCATATAAACAGTGTATATTATTCCCTGAGCTTTATAGGTGGGAATGAACATAAAATATATGTAGATAATAGAGAAATGAACCCCACACTTCCCATATAAAAAGGTGTATACTATATTCCTGAGCTTTATAGGTGGGGAATGAAGATGAAGTATTGTAGTGTGAGACAGTGAGTAGATATGTGTGAATGGGGTGTACATTCACCTAGTATAGGGAAATGTGTGGCTTTGTAAACCTCAGTGGTAGAGAAAGGTCACTACACTTCACTTTCTGGCACACACTGCAGCCACAAGCCTGAAACTACTCAGGTCTTAATTAGGAGACAGAAGTTAGGTGTCTGCAAACACAATCTGAGGCTAGTTTAGCCTGGACACAGGGAAGGTGTCTGGCACAAGAAACAGTCTCCAAGAGTGTTAGAGCTGCTTTACCTGGCCAGAGAGGTGTCTAGCACAAGGAAGCAGTCTCCAAGAGTGTTACGAGCTGTCTTAGCTGGCACACGAAGAGGTGTCCTGGCACAAGGAAGCAGTCTCCAAGAGTGTTGAGCTGTCTTTAGCTGGAACAGAGAGTTGTCTGGCACAAGGATGCAGTCTCAAGATGTGTTAGAGCTGTCTTTAGCCTGGACACAGAGAGGTGTCCTGGCACAAGGAAGCAGTCTCCAAGTAGTGTTAGAGTAGTTTAGCCTGGACCAGAGAGTGTCCTGCACAAGGAAGCAGTCTCCAAAGTGTTTGAGCTATTCTCAGTTTGGGTGCAGGAAGGACCGGACATAGGAGTAGTCTCAGTGCGAATCCGTTGAAGAGCGGCTGAATAGAGTGGATCTCTCTTAAGTCTGGACATGGAAGGTGCCTTCAGACACAAGGAGGAGATTGTGAAGCTACAAACTGGGTAACATATGTGTATGTGTTGTTTGGGCACAGACTGGTAGAGTCTGGTCCCGGATAGAGAGGGCATCTATCTAAGATTAATTGAGGCTAGACAAGCCCGGTTTTGTGTTTATGCTTTGTTTTATCTGTTTGCTGTGGACTTTAATAAAGCTGGTTGCGGCCAGTTTTGCACCAGAACTGCTGTCTGAATGAACTGTTTTCATGCCATTCTGTCTACCCAGACAGCGATCCTAGAGCTAAAACCCCCGGAAATGCTACAATTGGCGGAGAATGCTGGGGCAGTGCAGTGGCTGATACAGTTAGTGCTGGAGTGTGCATGCAGCACAGAGGCTTAGAGACAGCAATAAAGGTGAAGTCTGTTGAAATAGCAGCAGAGAAAAAAAAAAAGTGTGTCAGCAGAAACGTCTGTTTGGAGCAGTCTTGGAGAGACAGTGGCCCTGATAGGGTCTGCAGAGAGAAAATGTATGCACAGCAAAGCTGAACTTGTTGTGAAAATGACTGTGGAATGTGCAGCAGCAAAAGAAAAGTCTGTGGAGCAGTCTTAAAGAGACAGGAGCCCTAATAGACTTTGCAAAGAAAAAAAAAAAAAGTGTCTGCACAGCAGAGCTGAAATTTTCTATGGAGAAGACTGTGGAGTGTGTATGTCTTGAGTGAAGACTGCCGTTGTTAAGACAGAAAGGTCTGACAGCATGGATGACAGCATGGAGGCGCTGTTTGAACAAATGGCGCAAGTTATTGTGCAACATAAGACTGCCGTGGTTGAGACAGATAAGTCCGGCAGTGTGAAGGAGCTCATTGAGTACCTGGTCCGGGTCCAGCGGACCATGGAGCTGCAGCACCAGCAGTGCATGCAGCAGTACCAGCAGCAAATCCTGCAGCAGCAGCAGGAGAATAACCGGTTGTTGGAGCAGATTGCAGCTCTCCGCACCTCGTCTCAGAGTAATGTTGTGAAGGTACCTGACTTGTCCGCTGTAAAGAAGGCGGTAAGACGGTCCCTGAAAAAGATGACACCTCGTGATGATGTGGAGGTGTATCTCACTAGATTTGAGGAACTGGCAGAGAAGGAGAATCTGCCCCTATCTGAGTAGGCCATGATGGTCGCACCCTATCTGATTGGAGTGCCCCAGGTGGCCTATGCTGACCTGAGCGAGCAGGACAGCCAAGACTATGCCAAGCTGAAAGCGGAGATTCGTACCCGGCTGGGTGTTGCGGTGACAGCCCGTGCCAGGGGAGTTCGTGACTGGAGATACAGTTGGGAGTCTGCAGTCAGCAAACCTGATTATGGAGTTGAAAAGGTGATAGTGAACCGCTACACCCGAGCATGTCCTCCTGAGGTACAGCCGTCTGAGAGGTCGTCACTTCAGAGTTCCCGGACGCTGAACTCTCCCGGTAAGAGCGTTCCAGCTGTTGGGGACATGGGGTATGCTGATAAGCGGGTTCAGGCCCGAGCGGACATATGGGAGGGTGATTGTGGTGGACAGTGTTGGAGATGTCGTGAAATTGCAGCCGGCTGTTCACTAGAGGGGGAGCCTATGTGCCGTGATGTTGGCAGGTCCCTCTCTCCCTGCGCAGAACCTGTGTGTGTGTCCACCTCAGCCGAAGAGACTGGACCACAGGTGTCCCCGGTGGTTGTAAGTGAATGCCCAGCACAGGCCCTCTTGGACTCAGAGAGTCCAGTGACTTCCGTATGTGACAGCCTGATTGATAGGGAATTCATCCCTGATAAGCACCTGAGTGTGGTGTGCATCCATGGAGACACCAAAGTCTACCCAGAGACTGCCGTGGACTTGGTCCCTAAACTCGGGGAGGTTTCATATGAAGTGGGGGTAGTGAAGAGCCTGGTGCACCCCGTCATATTGGATAATGACTTTCCCCGGTCTGAGGATCTCTGGGGGAAAAATGTTTCTGATGGACAGTGTGATGAAGCTCCTACTGAGGGTGCGCGGTCCCGAGGGGCGGAACACAATGCTAGTGGGACGTTAAACTTATGTGATAATGATGATGATGATGATCATGATAATGATGATGACCATGATAATGATGATGATGATCATGATAATGATGATGACCATGATGGTGATGCTGATGCTGATAGTGATAATGATGATGATCATGATAGTGATGATAATACTGATCATAGTCATGATAATGATGTTGATAATAATGATGACTGTGATAGTGATGAAATTCCTTTGCAGGTGATGTTGGGAGACGAGGATGGTGGTTCTCGGGAACCGAGTGTCCCTGACTTGCCTGTGTCCTGTGACAATTTTGAGAGTGAGCAGTGGCGAGACCCCATTCTTGAAACAGCACAGGAAAATATGATTGTTCTAAATGAGGTTTCCCAGGAGCCTGGTTCTGAGAAGAGGTTTCCTCATGCTGCCGTGGACAATAGCCTGTTGTATAGGGACACTGAAGTCCAGGGAGAGGTAGTGAGCCAGCTCCTAGCACCTGAGCTATATGGAAGCATAGTGCTGGGGTTGTCACATAGTCACATACTTGAGGGACCAGATGGTGAAGTTAATGTTGTGGATGACATGTTAACTAAGGTTCCAGATCAGGATGTGAATGAAAATGAATTGTATAGCCCTGACGGTGAGCGGGATGTGAGTGAAACTGAATTGTGTGACACTGACAGTGAGCAGGATATGAATGAAAATGAAGGGTATAGCCCTGACAGTGAGCCAGAAGAGCCTGAAAGTGGGGAACTGGAGAAAAGTGAAAAACCCCCTATACCTTCTGTGATAGTTGGTGACACATGGTCAGTGCACCAGGGACAGGAGGTACGTGAGTTTCTGAGGAAGAGTCAGCAGAAGTGTTCTGATGTGTCGGGTCGTACTTCTCTGGCCAGGCACTATATCGAAAATGAGCCCGGCCCTAAGGTCAAGATGAAACCGTGCAGGATACCCGAGGCCCGCAGAGAGTATAGGCCTAGGAGGGTACAGGGTAGTGCGGATGCTTCAGATGAAGAGAAAACTGATGTTGGCTATGACAGTGGTGAGGATGAAGCTGATGAGGGCCATGACTGGTCCAGAGTTCACTGTCTCTGTTGGATTGTTGACCAGCCCTCCGGTCTGGATGACCAGCCCTCCGGTCTGGAGAAGAGGGAGGGATATGTGAGACAGTGAGTGAATATGTGATGAATGGGGTGTACATTTCACCTAGGTATAAGGGAAATGTGTGGCTTTGTAAACCTAGTGGTAGAGAAAGGTCACTACACCTCACATTCAGCACACACTTGCAGCACAAGCCTGAAACTACTCAGGTTTTAATTAGGAGACCAGAAGTAGGTGTTTGCAAACACAATCTGAGAGCTAGTTTAGCCTGGACACAGGAAGGTGTCCTGGCACAAGAAACAGTCTCCAAGAGTGTTAGAGCTGTCTTAGCCTGGACACAGAGAGGTGTCCTGCACAAGGAAGCAGTCTCCAAGAGTGTTAGAGCTGTCTTTAGCCTGGACACAGAGAGGTGTCCTGGCACAAGGAAGCAGTCTCCAAGAGTGTTAGAGCTGTCTTTAGCCTGGACACAGAGAGGTGTCCTGGCACAAGGAAGCAGTCTCCAAGAGTGTTAGAGCTGTCTTTAGCCTGGACACAGAGAGGTGTCCTGGCACAAGGAAGCAGTCTCCAAGAGTGTTAGAGCTGTCTTTAGCCTGGACACAGAGAGGTGTCCTGGCACAAGGAAGCAGTCTCCAAGAGTGTTAGAGCTAGTTTAGCCTGGACACAGAGAGGTGTCCTGGCACAAGGAAGCAGTCTCCAAGAGTGTTTGAGCTATCTCAGTTTGGGTGCAGGAAGGACCCCGGACATAGGAGTAGTCTCAGTGCGAATCCGTGTGAAGAGAAGCTGAATATGAGTGGATCTCTCTCAAGTCTGGACATGGAAGGTGCCTTCAGACACAAGGAGGAGTATCTGTGAAGCTCCAAACTGGTAACATATGTGATATGTGTTGTTTTGGCACAGACTGGTAGAGTCTGGGTCCCGGATAGAGAGGGCCATCTATCTAAGTGTAATTAGAGGCTAGACAAGCCCAGGTTTTCTGTTTATGCTTTGTTTTATCTGTTTGCTGTGGACTTTAATAAAGCTGGTTGCGGCCAGTTTTGCACCAGAACTGCTGTCTGAATGAACTGTTTTCATGCCATTCTGTCTACCCAGACAGCGATCCTAGAGCTAAAACCCCCGGAAATGCTACAGTAGATAATAGGGGAAGGATCACAGATCCCATATAAACAGGTGTATATTATATTCCCTGAGCATTATAGGTGGGGAATGAACATGAAATATATGTAGATAATGGGAGAATGAACACATATCCCATATAAACAGGTGTATATTATGTTCCTTGAGCTTTATAGGTGGGGTATGAACATGTAATATATGCAGATAATAGGAGAATGAACACATATCAAATATAAACAGGTGTATATTATATTCCCTGAGCATTATAGGTGGGGAATGAACATGAAATATATGTAGATAATGGGAGAATGAACACATATCCCATATAAAAAGGTGTATACTATATTCCCTGAGCTTTATAGGTGGGGAATGAAGATGAAGTATATGTAGATAATAGGGGAAGGATCACAGATCCCATATAAACAGGTGTATATTATATTCCCTGAGCATTATAGGTGGGGAATGAACATGAAATATATGTAGATAATGGGAGAATGAACACATATCCCATATAAACAGGTGTATATTATATTCCCTGAGTTTTATAGGTGGGGAATGAAGATGAAGTATTCATAGATAATAGAAGAATGAACACATATCCCATAAAAACAGGTGTATATTATATTCCCTGAGCTTTATAGGTGGGGAATGAAGATGAAGTATTCATAGATAATAGGAGAATGAACACATATCCCATAAAAACAGGTGTATATTATATTCCCTGAGCTTTATAGGTGGGGAATGAAGATGAAGTATTCATAGATAATAGGAGAATGAACACATATCCCATATAAACAGGTGTATATTATATTCCCTGAGCTTTATAGGTGGGGAATGAACATGAAATATATGCAGATAACAGGAGAATGAACACATATCCCATATAAACAGGTGTATATTATATTCCCTGAGCATTATAGGTGGGGAATGAACGTGAAATATTTGTAGATAATAGGAGAATGAAGACAGATCCCATATAAACCGTTGTATATTATATTCCCTGAGCTTTATAGGTGGGGAATGAACATGGAATATATGTACAGTAGATAATGGGAGAATGAACACATATCCCATATAAACAGGAGTATATTATATTCCCTGTGCTTTATAGGTGGGGAATGAACATGAAGTTTATATAGATAATAGGAGAATGAACACATATCTCATATAACAGGTGTATATTATATTCCCTGAGCTTTATAGGTGGGGAATGAACATAAAATATATGTAGATAATAGGAGAATGAACACATATCCCATATAAAAAGGTGTATACATATTCCCTGAGCTTTATAGGTGGGGAATGAAGATGAAGTATATGTAGATAATAGGGGAAGGATCACAGATCCCATATAAACAGGTGTATATTATATTCCCTGAGCATTATAGGTGGGGAATGAACATGAAATATATGTAGATAATGGGAGAATGAACACAATCCCATATAAACAGGTGTATATTATGTTCCTTGAGCTTTATAGGTGGGGTATGAACATGTAATATATGCAGATAATAGGAGAATGAACACATATCAAATATAAACAGGTGTATATTATATTCCCTGAGCATTATAGGTGGGGAATGAACATGAAATATATGTAGATAATGGGAGAATGAACACATATCCCATATAAAAAGGTGTATTGTTGTGAATGGGTTTGAGATGAGTTCTGAGCAGAGCCTCCCTCTGGTGGTTACAAGCGGTACTAGTGAGGATTGTGAAGACTGGGAATCAGGTGTTACTGATTGGTCTTATTTAAGGGAATCATTTTCCCATCAGGGTTGCCGGTGATCAATTGTTCTGGTCTGAATCCTTCTTTCCAGTTTCCCTTGTAGCCTGCTGTGTCGTGTCTGCATCTCCTGCTACCAGATAAGACAATTTCTTATTTTGTGTTTGTGCTATATTTTTGCATTTTGTCCTGCACTTCTGTGGGGGCCTTCAGGGTCCCCTCCGGGGGCTTTTGCCCTCTCAGTTTAGTCCAGCCACTGTGTTTTGTACTTTTGCTTTTTCCAGTTTTTTCAGTGGCTGCTGTTTTTGTTACACCAGAGAACTAATTTAGGTGGTAGAGGTCGTGTGATCTCAGGTGATTTTGAAATTAGTAGAGTTGGTGTTTTTCAGGGTTTTCTGGGATTGCAGTAAGTGCCCTTCCTATCCTTTTCTATTTAGATAGTTTGGGCCCCAGCGTTTGCTCATACTATTTTCTTTCTGTGTCAGTATTTCCTCTTGTCTAACCGCCATTACATGTTTGGGGGCTTTCTATTATCTTTGGGGTTCTGCTCCGGGGCAGATAGCTTTCCTATTTCTATCTTTAGGTGTAGTTAGTTTCTCAGGCTGTGACGAGGCGTCTAGGACCAACGTAGGAACGCTCCACGGCTGCCTCTAGTTGCGGTGGTTAGTCAGGGTACTGCAATCTCATAGATTCCAACTGCTCTGGTGTATTTCCTTTTTTGCCTGCACTCCTCAGCTACCGTAACATAACAGTGTATACTATATTCCCTGAGTTTTATAGGTGGGGAATGAACATGAAATATATGTAGATAATGGGAGAATGAACACATATCCCATATAAACAGGTGTATATTATATTCCCTGAGTTTTATAGGTGGGGAATGAAGATGAAGTATTCATAGATAATAGAAGAATGAACACATATCCCATAAAAACAGGTGTATATTATATTCCCTGAGCTTTATAGGTGGGGAATGAAGATGAAGTATTCATAGATAATAGGAGAATGAACACATATCCCATATAAACAGGTGTATATTATATTCCCTGAGCTTTATAGGTGGGGAATGAACATGAAATATATGCAGATAACAGGAGAATGAACACATATCCCATATAAACAGGTGTATATTATATTCCCTGAGCATTATAGGTGGGGAATGAACGTGAAATATTTGTAGATAATAGGAGAATGAAGACAGATCCCATATAAACCGTTGTATATTATATTCCCTGAGCTTTATAGGTGGGGAATGAACATGGAATATATGTACAGTAGATAATGGGAGAATGAACACATATCCCATATAAACAGGAGTATATTATATTCCCTGAGCTTTATAGGTGGGGAATGAACATAAAATATATGTAGATAATAGGAGAATGAAACACATATCCCATATAAAAGGTGTATACTATATTCCCTGAGCTTTATAGGTGGGGAATGAAGATGAAGTATATGTAGATAATAGGGGAAGGATCACAGATCCCATATAAACAGGTGTATATTATATTCCCTGAGCATTATAGGTGGGGAATGAACATGAAATATATGTAGATAATGGGAGAATGAACACATATCCCATATAAACAGGTGTATATTATGTTCCTTGAGCTTTATAGGTGGGGTATGAACATGTAATATATGCAGATAATAGGAGAATGAACACATATCAAATATAAACAGGTGTATATTATATTCCCTGAGCATTATAGGTGGGGAATGAACATGAAATATATGTAGATAATGGGAGAATGAACACATATCCCATATAAAAAGGTGTATACTATATTCCCTGAGTTTTATAGGTGGGGAATGAAGATGAAGTATATGTAGATAATAGGGGAAGGATCACAGATCCCATATAAACAGGTGTATATTATATTCCCTGAGCATTATAGGTGGGGAATGAACATGAAATATATGTAGATAATGGGAGAATGAACACATATCCCATATAAACAGGTGTATATTATATTCCCTGAGCTTTATAGGTGGGGAATGAACATAAAATATATGTAGATAATAGGAGAATGAACACATATCCCATATAAAAAGGTGTATACTATATTCCCTGAGCTTTATAGGTGGGGAATGAAGATGAAGTATATGTAGATAATAGGGGAAGGATCACAGATCCCATATAAACAGGTGTATATTATATTCCCTGAGCATTATAGGTGGGGAATGAACATGAAATATATGTAGATAATGGGAGAATGAACACATATCCCATATAAACAGGTGTATATTATGTTCCTTGAGCTTTATAGGTGGGGTATGAACATGTAATATATGCAGATAATAGGAGAATGAACACATATCAAATATAAACAGGTGTATATTATATTCCCTGAGCATTATAGGTGGGGAATGAACATGAAATATATGTAGATAATGGGAGAATGAACACATATCCCATATAAAAAGGTGTATACTATATTCCCTGAGTTTTATAGGTGGGGAATGAAGATGAAGTATATGTAGATAATAGGGGAAGGATCACAGATCCCATATAAACAGGTGTATATTATATTCCCTGAGCATTATAGGTGGGGAATGAACATGAAATATATGTAGATAATGGGAGAATGAACACATATCCCATATAAACAGGTGTATATTATATTCCCTGAGTTTTATAGGTGGGGAATGAAGATGAAGTATTCATAGATAATAGAAGAATGAACACATATCCCATAAAAACAGGTGTATATTATATTCCCTGAGCTTTATAGGTGGGGAATGAAGATGAAGTATTCATAGATAATAGGAGAATGAACACATATCCCATAAAAACAGTGTATATTATATTCCCTGAGCTTTATAGGTGGGAATGAAGATGAAGTATTCATAGATAATAGGAGAATGAACACATATCCCATATAAACAGGTGTATATTATATTCCCTGAGCTTTATAGGTGGGGAATGAACATGAAATATATGCAGATAACAGGAGAATGAACACATATCCCATATAAACAGGTGTATATTATATTCCCTGAGCATTATAGGTGGGGAATGAACGTGAAATATTTGTAGATAATAGGAGAATGAAGACAGATCCCATATAAACCGTTGTATATTATATTCCCTGAGCTTTATAGGTGGGAATGAACATGGAATATATGTACAGTAGATAATGGGAGAATGAACACATATCCCATATAAACAGGTGTATATTATATTCCCTGAGCTTTATAGGTGGGGAATGAACATAAAATATATGTAGATAATAGGAGAATGAACACATATCCCATATAAAAAGGTGTATACTATATTCCCTGAGCTTTATAGGTGGGGAATGAAGATGAAGTATATGTAGATAATAGGGGAAGGATCACAGATCCCATATAAAAGGTGTATATTATATTCCCTGAGCATTATAGGTGGGGAATGAACATGAAATATATGTAGATAATGGGAGAATGAACACATATCCCATATAAACAGGTGTATATTATGTTCCTTGAGCTTTATAGGTGGGGTATGAACATGTAATATATGCAGATAATAGGAGAATGAACACATATCAAATATAAACAGGTGTATATTATATTCCCTGAGCATTATAGATGGGGAATGAACATGAAATATATGTAGATAATGGGAGAATGAACACATATCCCATATAAAAAGTTGTATACTATATTCCCTGAGCTTTTATAGGTGGGGAATGAAGATGAAGTATATGTAGATAATAGGGGAAGGATCACAGATCCATATAAACAGGTGTATATTATATTCCCTGAGCATTATAGGTGGGGAATGAACATGAAATATATGTAGATAATGGGAGAATGAACACATATCCCATATAAACAGGTGTATATTATATTCCCTGGTTTTATAGGTGGGGAATGAAGATGAAGTATTCATAGATAATAGAAGAATGAACACATATCCCATAAAAACAGGTGTATATTATATTCCCTGAGCTTTATAGGTGGGGAATGAAGATGAAGTATTCATAGATAATAGGAGAATGAACACATATCCATAAAAACAGGTGTATATTATATTCCTGAGCTTTATAGGTGGGGAATGAAGATGAAGTATTCATAGTAATAGGAGAATGAACACATATCCATATAAACAGGTGTTATTATATTCCCTGAGCTTTATAGGTGGGGAATGAACATGAAATATATGCAGATAACAGGAGAATGAACAATATCCCATATAAACAGGTGTATATTATATTCCCTGAGCATTATAGGTGGGGAATGAACGTGAAATATTTGTAGATAATAGGAGAATGAAGACAGATCCATATAAACCCTTGTATATTATATTCCTGAGCTTTATAGGTGGGGAATGAACATGGAATATATGTACAGTAGATAATGGGAGAATGAACACATATCCCATATAAACAGGAGTATATTATATTCCCCGTGCTTTATAGGTGGGGAATGAACATGAAGTTTATATAGATAATAGGAGAATGAACACATATCTCATATAAACAGGTGTATATTATATTCCCTGAGCTTTATAGGTGGGGAATGAACATAAAATATATGTAGATAATAGGAGAATGAACACATATCCATATAAAAAGGTGTATACTATATTCCCTGAGCTTTATAGGTGGGGAATGAAGATGAAGTATATGTAGATAATAGGGGAAGGATCACAGATCCATATAAACAGGTGTATATTATATTCCCTGAGCATTATAGGTGGGGAATGAACATGAATATATGTAGATAATGGGAGAATGAACACATATCCATATAAACAGGTGTATATTATGTTCCTTGAGCTTTATAGGTGGGGTATGAACATGTAATATATGCAGATAATAGGAGAATGAACACATATCAAATATAAACAGGTGTATATTATATTCCCTGAGCATTATAGGTGGGGAATGAACATGAAATATATGTAGATACAGGAGAATGAACACATATCCCATATAAAAAGGTGTATACTATATTCCCTGAGTTTATTAGGTGGGGAATGAAGATGAAGTATATGTAGATAATAGGGGAAGGATCACAGATCCCATATAAACAGGTGTATATTATATTCCCTGAGCATTATAGGTGGGGAATGAACATGAAATATATGTAGATAATGGGAGAATGAACACATATCCCATATAAACAGGTGTATATTATGTTCCTTGAGCTTTATAGGTGGGGTATGAACATGTAATATATGCAGATAATAGGAGAATGAACACATATCAAATATAAACAGGTGTTATATTATATTCCCTGAGCATTATAGGTGGGGAATGAACATGAAATATAGTAGATAATGGGAGAATGAACACATATCCCATATAAAAGTTGTATACTATATTCCCTGAGCTTTATAGGTGGGGAATGAAGATGAAGTATATGTAGATAATAGGGAAGGAACACAGATCCCATATAAACAGGTGTATATTATATTCCCTGAGCATTTATAGGTGGGGAATGAACATGAAATATATGTAGATAAGGAGAATGAACACATATCCCATATAAACAGGTGTATATTATATTCCCTGAGTTTTATAGGTGGGGAATGAAGATGAAAGTATTCTAGATAATAGAAGAATGAACACATATCCCATAAAACAGGTGTATATTATATTCCCTGAGCTTTATAGGTGGGGAATGAAGATGAAGTATTCATAGATAATAGGAGAATGAACACATATCCCATAAAACAGGTGTATATTATATTCCCTGAGCTTTATAGGTGGGGAATGAAGATGAAGTATTCATAGATAATAGGAGAATGAACACATATCCCATATAAACAGGTGTATATTATATTCCCTGAGCTTTATAGGTGGGGAATGAACATGAAATATATGCAGATAACAGGAGAATGAACACATATCCCATATAAACAGGTGTATATTATATTCCCTGAGCTTATAGGTGGGGAATGAACGTGAAATATTTGTAGATAATAGGAGAATGAAGACAGATCCCATATAAACGTTGTATATTATATTCCCTGAGCTTTATAGGTGGGGAAATGAACATGAATATATGTACAGTAGATAATGGGAGAATGAACACATATCCCATATAAACAGGAGTATATTATATTCCCTGTGCTTTATAGGTGGGGAATGAACATGAAGTTTATATAGATAATAGGAGAAATGAACATATCTCATATAAACAGGTGTATATTATATTCCCTGAGCATTATAGGTGGGGAATGAACATGAAATTATATGTAGATAATGGAGAATGAACACAATCCCATATAAAAAGGTTTATACTATATTCCCTGAGTTTTATAGGTGGGGAATGAAGATGAAGTATATGTAGATAATAGGGGAAGGAATCACATGATCCCATATAAAAGGTGTATATTATATTCCCTGAGCATTATAGGTGGGGAATGAACATGAAATATATGTAGATAATGGGAGAATGAACACATATCCCATATAAACAGGTGTATATTATGTTCCTTGAGCTTTATAGGTGGGGTATGAACATGTAATATTGTAGATAATGGAGAATGAAACAATCCCATATAAAAGGTGTATATATATTCCCTGAGCTTTATAGGTGGGGAATGAACATGAAATATACAGGATAAGGGAGAATGAACACATATCCCATATAAACAGGTGTATATTATATTCCCTGAGCTTATAGGTGGGAATGAACTGAAATATTTATAGATAATAGGAGAATGAACACATATCCCATATAAACAGGTGTATATTATATTCCCTGAGCTTTATAGGTGGGGAATGAACATGAAATATATGAGATAAAGGAGAATGAACACATATCCCATATAAAACAGGTGTATATTATATTCCCTGAGCTTTATAGGTGGGGAATGAAATGAAATATATGAGATAATAGGGAAGGAACACATATCCCATATAAACAGGTGTATATTATATTCCTGAGCATTATAGGTGGGGAAGAACTGAAATATTTGTAGATAATAGGAGAATGAAACATATCCCATATAAACAGTGTATATTATATTCCCTGAGCTTTATAGGTGGGGAATGAACATGAATATATGTACAGTAGATAATGGGAGAATGAACACATATCCATATAAACAGGAGTATTATATTCCCTGGCTTTATAGGTGGGGAATGAACATGAATTTATATAGATAATGGGAGAATGAACACATATCTCATATAAAAGGTGTATATTATATTCCTGAGCTTTATAGGTGGGGAGAATGAATGAAATATATGTAGATAAAAAAGAACACATATCCCATATAAAAAGTGTATACTATATTCCCTGAGCTTTATAGGTGGGGAATGAAGATGAAGTATATGTAGATAATAGGGGAAGGATCACAGATCCCATATAAACAGGTGTATATTATATTCCCTGAGCATTATAGGTGGGGAATGAACATGAAATATATGTAGATAATGGGAGAATGAACACATATCCCATATAAACAGGTGTATATTATATTCCCTGAGTTTTATAGGTGGGGAATGAAGATGAAGTATTCATAGATAATAGAAGAATGAACACATATCCCATAAAAACAGGTGTATATTATATTCCCTGAGCTTTATAGGTGGGAATGAACATGAAATATATGTAGATAATGGAGAATGAACACATATACTATAAAAAGGTGTATACTATATTCCGAGTTTATAGGTGGGGAATGAAGATGAAGTATATGTAGAGTAATAGGGGAAGTGATCACAGATCCCATATAAACAGGTGTATATTTATTCCCTGAGCATTATAGGTGGGGAATGAACATGAAATATATGTAGATAATGGAGAATGAACACATATCCATATAAACAGGTGTATATTATGTTCCCTGAGCTTTATAGGTGGGGATGAACATGAAATATATGTAGATAATAGGGAATGAACACATATTCCATATAAAAAGGTGTATACTATATTCCTGAGCTTTATAGGTGGGGAATGAACATGAAATATATGTAGATAATAGGGGATAACACATATCCCATATAAACAGGTGTATATTATATTCCCTGAGCATTATAGGTGGGGAATGAACATGAAATATGTAGATAATAGGAGAATGAACACATATCCCATATAAACAGGTGTATTTATTCCCTGAGCTTTATAGGTGGGAATGAACATGAAATATATGCAGATAATAGGAGAATGAACACATATCCCATATAAACATGTGTATATTATATTCCCTGAGCTTTATAGGTAGGGAATGAACATGAAATATGCAGATAATAGGAGAATGAACACAGATCCCATATAAACAGGTGTATAATACTGTAGATACAGACTGTATGGGCTCCTGTCAGGTATATATTACTGTAGATATAGACTGTACGGGATCCTGTCAGGTATATATTACTGTAGATATAGAATGTACGGGATCCTGTCAGGTATATAGTACTGTAGATATAGAATGTACGGGCTCCTGTCAGGTATATATTACTGTATGGGCTCCTGTCAGGTATATATTACTGTAGATATAGACTGTATGGGCTCCTGTCAGGTATATATTACTGTAGATATAGACTGTACTGGCTCCTGTCAGGTATATACTGTAGATATAGACTGTACGGACTCCTGTCAGGTATATATTATTGTAGATATAGACTGTATGGGCTCTTGTCAGGTATATATTACTGTATGACTGTATGGGCTCCTGTCAGGTATATATTATTGTAGATATAGACTGTATGGGCTCCTGTCAGGTATATATTACTTGTGATATGACTGTATGGGCTCCTGTCAGGTATATATGTAACTGTATGGGCTCCTGTCAGGTATATATTATGATGTAGTTATATATATGAATGATGTATGGGCTCCTGTCAGGTATATATTACTGTATGACTGTATGGGCTCCTGTCAGGTATATATTATGTGATATAGACTGTATGGGCTCCTGTCAGGTATATATTACTGTAGATATAGACTGTACGGGCTCCTGTCAGGTATATATTACTGTAGATACAGACTGTATGGGCCCTGTCAGGTATATATTACTGTAGATATAGACTGTATGGGCTCCTGTCAGGTATATATTACTGTAGATATAGACTGTATGGGCTCCTGTCAGGTATATATTACTGTAGATATAGACTGTATGGGCTCCTGTCAGGTATATATTACTGTAGATATAGACTGTATGGGCCCCTGTCAGGTATATATTACTGTAGATATAGACTGTATGGGCTCCTGTCAGGTATATATTACTGTAGATATAGACTGTATGGGCTCCTGTCAGGTATATATTATGTAGATATAGACTGTACGGGCTCCTGTCAGGTATATATTACTGTAGATATAGACTGTATGGGCCCCTGTCAGGTATATATTACTGTAGATATAGACTGTACGGGCTCCTGTCAGGTATATATTACTGTAGATATAGACTGTATGGGCCCCTGTCAGGTATATATTACTGTAGATAAGACTGTACGGGCTCCTGTCAGGTATATATTACTGTAGATATAGACTGTAGGGCCCTGTCAGGTATATATTACTGTAGATATAGACTGTATGGGCTCCTGTCAGGTATATATTACTGTAGATATAGACTGTACGGGCTCCTGTCAGGTATATATTACTGTAGATACAGACTGTATGGGCCCCTGTCAGGTATATATTACTGTAGATATAGACTGTATGGGCTCCTGTCAGGTATATATTACTGTAGATACAGACTGTATGGGCTCCTGTCAGGTATATATTACTGTAGATATAGACTGTACGGGCTCCTGTCAGGTATATATTACTGTAGATAAGACTGTAGGGCTCCTGTCAGGTATATATTATTGTAGATACAGACTGTATGGGCTCCTGTCAGGTATATATTACTGTAGATATAGACTGTACGGGCTCCTGTCGGTATTACTATATTATTTAATACAGACTGTATGGGCTCCTGTCAGGTGTATATACTGTAGATACAGACTGTATGGGCTCCTGTCAGGTATATATTACTGTAGATATAGACTGTATGGGCTACTGTCAGGTATATATTACTTGTAAGACTGTAGGGCTCCTGTCAGGTATATATTACTGTAGATACAGACTGTATGGGCTCCTGTCAGGTATATATTATTGTAGATACAGACTGTATGGGCTCCTGTCAGGTATATATTACTGTAGATACAGACTGTATGGGCTCCTGTCAGGTATATATTACTGTAGATATAGACTGTATGGGCTCCTGTCAGGTATATATTACTGTATAGACTGTACGGGCTCCTGTCAGGTATATATTACTGTAGATACAGACTGTATGGGCTCCTGTCAGGTATATATTATATGTAGATATAGACTGTAGGCTCCTGTCAGGTATATATTACTGTAGATAAGACTGTATGGGCTCCTGTCAGGTATATATTACTGTAGATATAGACTGTATGGGCTCCTGTCAGGTATATATTACTGTAATAGACTGTACGGGCTCCTGTCAGGTATATATTACTGTAGATAAGACTGTATGGGCTCCTGTCAGGTAATATTATTGTAGATATAGACTGTATGGGCTCCTGTCAGGTATATATTATTGTAGATACAGACTGTATGGGCTCCTGTCAGGTATATATTACTGTAGATAAGACTGTACGGGCTCCTGTCAGGTATATATTATGTAGATATCAGACTGTATGGGCTCTGTCAGGTATATATTACTGTGATATAGACTGTACGGGCTCCTGTCAGGTATATATTATTGTAGATACAGACTGTATGGGCTCCTGTCAGGTATATATTACTGTAGATAAGACTGTATGGGCTCTGTCAGGTATATATTACTGTATAGACTGTACGGGCTCCTGTCAGGTATATATTACTGTAGATACAGACTGTATGGGCTCCTGTCAGGTATATATTATTGTAGATACGACTGTATGGGCTCCTGTCAGGTATATATTACTGTAGATACAGACTGTATGGGCTCCTGTCAGGTATATATTACTGTAGATATAGACTGTATGGGCTCCTGTCAGGTATATATTACTGTGTATAGACTGTACGGGCTCCTGTCAGGTATATATTACTGTAGATACAGACTGTATGGGCTCCTGTCAGGTATATATTATTGTAGATATAGACTGTATGGGCTCCTGTCAGGTATATATTACTGTAGATATAGACTGTATGGGCTCCTGTCAGGTATATATTACTGTAGATATAGACTGTATGGGCTCCTGTCAGGTATATATTACTGTATAGACTGTATGGCTCCTGTCAGGTATATATTACTGTAGATACAGACTGTATGGGCTCCTGTCAGGTATATATTATTGTAGATATAGACTGTATGGGCTCCTGTCAGGTATATATTATTGTAGATACAGACTGTATGGGCTCCTGTCAGGTATATATTACTGTAGATACAGACTGTATGGGCTCCTGTCAGGTATATATTACTGTAGATATAGACTGTACGGGCTCCAATCAGGTATATATTACTGTATAGAATGTATGGGCTCCTGTCAGGTTATATACTGTAGATATAGACTGTACGGGCTCCTGTCAGGTATATATTATTGTAGATATAGACTGTATGGGCTCCTGTCAGGTATATATTACTGTAGATACAGACTATAGGGCTCCTGTCAGGTATATATTACTGTAGATATAGACTGTACGGGTTCCTGTCAGGTATATATTACTGTAGATACAGACTGTATGGGCTCCTGTCAGTTATATATTACTGTAGATATAGACTGTATGGGCTCCTGTCAGGTATATATTACTGTATAGACTGTACGGGCTCCTGTCTTTGTTGTTTGGCTGCATTGGTGACATCATTTCTACTTTAATGCAGCCAATCACTGAGCTGATGCGGATGGCACGAGCCGTTCTGCTCAGTGTCGTCACTGTTGGGGCCGATCAACAAAAACCAGAGTAGGCAGAAGGCAGCGCTGGACTTTGGGAGTAGGCAGAAGGCAGCGCTGGACTTTGGGGAGTAGGCAGAAGGCAGCGCTGGACTTTGGGGAGTAGGCAGAAGGCAGCGCTGGACTTTGGGGAGTAGGCAGAAGGCAGCGCTGGACTTTTGGGAGTAGGCAGAAGGCAGCGCTGGACTTTGGGAGGGTGAAAAAAAAAAGTTTGATGTTTGATACATCATTGAGCCTACAGACTAATAACCTTTAAAACCAGACAACTCCTTTAAAAAAAAGACTTGTCACCCGGTCAAAAGTCACCAGTTTTTACTGTTATTTGATTCCCTCTGCTCCTCTGAGTATTCTGTGTTTGCTTAAAGAGAATCCTGTGACCACAACCCCTTGGTAAAGACCATAAACATGATCACTGACTGAAAATAATAAAGGGTTGATTGTGACTTGTAGGATCGCTACTTCCAATAGGTGGCGCTATAGAGTACAAGTCCTCTTTGTTTGAAGAGGCAATTTGCATATGAAAATAATAAAGGGAGTAATCGAGGGAGAAATATACAGTGTATATATATATATATATATATATATATATATATATATATATATATATATATATATATATATATACAGGTGCTTCTCACAAAATTAGAATATCATCAAAAAGTTAATTTATTTCAGTTCTTCAATACAAAAAGTGAAACTCGTATATAGAGTCATTACCAACAGAGTGATCTATTTCAAGTGTTTATTTCTGTTAATGTCTATGATTATGGCTTACAGCCAATGAAAGCCCAAATATATAATACTAGATGGAGGCCTGATGCTATCGCATCGGGAGGGCGGTAATGTCACGATGGAGGCAGGCTTTGCAGCTTTGAGAATCTCTCCCCCATGTGCTCACCCACCTATCCATTCCCCTTCCCCATGTGCTATCCCCCTTGTCTGCTGTCTCTCTCCTTCCTGTGCTGTGTTCTCCCCTCGTACTGTCCCGTTTGAGCTGTCTCCCCCCTGTGCTCTGTCTCTCTCACCCCTGTGAGCTTTCTCTCTTCCCCATGTGCTGACTTCTCCCATCTGTGCTCTCTTCTTTGACCTGTCTACCCCATGTGCTATCCCCCTTGTCTGCTGTCTCTCTCCTTCCTGTGCTGTGTTCTCCCCTCATGTGCTGTCCCGTTTGAGCTGTCTCCCCCCTGTGCTCTGTCTCTCTCCTTCCTGTGCGCTTTCTCTCCCCATCTGCTGTCTTCTCCTCTCATGTGATCTCTTCTTTGACCTGTGTACCCCATGTGCTATCCCCCTTGTCTGCTGTCTCTCTCCTTCCTATGCTGTCCCGTTTGAGCTGTCTCCCCCCTGTGCTCTGTCTCTCTCACCCCTGTGCGCTTTCTCTCTCCCCCATCTGCTGTCTTCTCCTCTCATGTGATCTCTTCTTTGACCTGTGTACCCCATGTGCTATACCACAGCTCTTGGGCAGGGGAGGAAGCAAAAGACAATACTGACATTATAGCAGGGGATCACAGAAGATACATTTTGTGAGGTAAAATATCGTTTAAAAACAGTCAGTGAAATATTTTACCTCACAAAATGAATCCTCTGTGATCCCCTGCTATAATGTCAGTATTGTCTTTTGCTTCCTCCCCCGCACAAGAGGCTGCGTGAGTGTGTGTGTGTGTGAGTGTGTGTGGTGCGTACGGCGTATAGAGTGTGTGTGAGTGGTGTGACGGTGTTCCTCTGGTGGTACCGCGCAATAGGTTGGTACCAGCAGCAGTTTCCATATTGAGACACCCATCACTTGGGTGTCCTAATATGGCGGTCGGTAAACTTCCTCCGCTTGGAATTTTGGGATACGGTGACATCTGGATGGAACAGGAAATGAAAACATTACAAGGCAATTATATAAATAGATATACACATAGGTGTAAAAACTTTTGAATTGCCCTATTGTGACCTACCCCATACAATGGAGTTGCAATGTGGCCATGTACATGTGCCCTTTTGAGTCGATTGTGTATATTTTAAGCCATATTGCTATTAGATCATTTAATAGAGTATAATAATATCAATCTTTGCTGCCTCCGATAATTATTCTGCTTTTAATTCAGTACGTTGCTATAAAACTTCGATTTCTTACCTATTATGTGGTCTTCTAACTCTGTCCATTTTGCATTACTTCTGATTATTCACTTTATCTTTTGTTCTTAGCTTGCATCTGACCATGAGAATCGTACCACCATCTTGTTTAATGTGTCAAAGAACGAGAGTGGAGGGTACAAGGCTCTACAGAAAAGACTCCGGGCCAACTGGAAAATCCAAAGGTAAGTATTTCCAGATAGTTTAGCACCAAGACATATCACTTTAAATGGGTTATCAAATCTAGACTTAGGCTACTTTCACACTTGCGTTTTTTGCGCAGCGCATCGTGCGCTATCGGACGCATGCGCAATGTTCCCCTATCTTTAACATGGCGGGCGCAGGGTCTAGCGCTTGCACGCGTTCATCTGCGTTTGACGTGCGCTGCGCATTTTCCAGGTGTGCGCCCATATGCGCTAGACGCTACATGTTGCATTTTTTTTTCCGCCCAACCGCTTAAAAAAAAAGCATGCGCACGTGTGCGCATGCTATGCGCAAAAATAACATTGCAGTCTATGGCTTTGCGCTCGTCAGTGCTTTTGCGCGCACGCGATTTTGGAGTAAATAATGTCTAAATACTTGTTTAAACAACCCCCTACACAAGCAACATTGTGAGGAGTTTAGATAAAAAGGTGTTAGAGACAGATGATAGAGACAGATGATAGAGAAAGATGATAGAGACAGAGATGATAGAGACAGAGATGATAGAGACAGAGATGATAGAGACAGAGATGATAGAGACAGAGATGATAGAGACAGAGATGATAGAGACAGAGATGATAGAGACAGAGATGATAAAGACTGAGTTGATAGAAATGTGACACGTAGACAACCCATGCGCCGAAAAAACGCAAACGCATGCAAAAACGCTTGAAATCGCATACAAACGCTGTTTTTTGGTCGTAATGCGCACGCTGATGCGACTAAATATCGCAGCATTTATAAGCGTTTGCATGCGTTTTTTTAATGCGTTTCATGTGCGCACGATGCGCTGCGCAAAAAAACACAAGTGTGAAAGTAGCCTTAGAATGAATAAGTCCTGGGCAGACCTGGGCAAAGTGTGGACCGAGACAGTCGGGGACTGAAAACAGTGGCCCACGGGCCGCACCGTGCCCTCCTGCTCACTGTCTCCATCAGCGCTGACTTCTTTGGTGGAGGAGGGACCTCTGGCCACTTCCTGCACCAATCAGCGTGTGAAACAGCTGACGCGATGACGTCATTTCATCTTGTCAGATGTGTACTGCGGAGAGTCAGCACACCGGAGACACCCTGACAGGTACAGAAGCAGAGCGCCTGGGGAACGGGACAGGGGTGAGTCTGTGGTGGTTTTTTTTTTTTTTTAGTTATGTATGTATATGGGATGTTTGGCTGCACATTGGGAAGGCTATGGGGGTCTTAATCGGGAACATGGGGAGGCTATGAGGGTCTCATCGTGGACAGGGGAGGTTTATAGCTTATCGAGATCTCATACATGCCATGTGGAGGCTGCGTGGGCCTCATATGCTGGACATGGGGAGTCTGCGTGGGCCTCATGCTGGACATGGGGAGGCTGCGTTTGCCTCATATGCTGGACATGGGGAGGCTGCTTTTGCCTCATATGCTGGACATGGGGAGGCTGCGTGGGCCTCATGCTGAACATGGGGAGGTTGCGTGGGCCTCATTCTAGACATGGGGAGGCTGCGTGGGCCTCATGCTAGACATGGGGAGGCTGCGTGGGCCTCATATGCTGGACACGGGGAGGCTGCGTGGGCCTCATATTCTGGACATGAGGAGGCTGTGTGGGTCTCATGCTGGACATTGGGAGGCTGTGTGGGTCTCATATGCTGGAAATGGGGAGGCTGTGTGGGCCTCATGCTGGACATGGGGAGGCTGTGTGGGCCTCATATGTTGGACATGGGGAGGCTGTGTGGGCCTCATATGCTGGGCATGGGGAGGCTGTGTGGGCCTCATATGCTGGGCACGGGGAGGCTGTGTGGGCCTCATATGCTGGGCATGGGGAGGCTGTGTGGGCCTCATATGCTGGGCATGGGGAGGCTGTGTGGGCCTCATATGCTGGACATGGGGAGGCTGTGTGGGCCTCATATGCTGGGCATGGGGAGGCTGTGTGGGCCTCATATGCTGGGCATGGGGAGGCTGTGTGGGTCTCATATGCTGGGCATGGGGAGGCTATGTTGGCCTCATACGATGTATAGAAGAGGCTGTATTCGGGTTCAAACGGTATATACAGTGGGTACGGAAAATATTCAAACCCTTTTAAATTTTTCACTCTTTGTTTCATTGCAGCCATTTGGTAAATTCAAAAAAGTTCATTTATGTCTCATTAATGTACACTCTGCACCCCATCATTGCTGAAAAAAAACAAATGTAGAAATTTTTGCAAATTTATTAAAAAAGAAAAACTGAAATATCACATGGTCATAAGTATTCAGACCCTTTGCTCAGTATTGAGTAGAAGCACCCTTTTGAGCTAGTACAGCCATGAGTCTTCTTGGGAATGATGCAACAAGTATTTCACACCTGGATTTGGGAATCCTCTGCCATTCTTCCTTGCAGATCCTCTCCAGTTTCATCAGGTTGGATGGTGAACGTTGGTGGACAGCCATTTTCAGGTCTCTCCAGAGATGCTCAATTGGGTTTAGGTCAGGGCTCTGGCTGGGCCAGTCAAGAATGGTCACAGAGTTGTTCTGAAGCCACTCCTTTGTTATTTGAGCTGTGTGATTAGGGTCATTGTCTTGTTGGAAGGTGAACCTTTGGCCCAGTCTGAGGTCCAGAGCACTCTGGAAGAGGTTTTCATCCAGGATATCTCTGTACTTGGCCGCATTCATGTTTCCTTCAATTGCAACCAGTTATCCTGTCCCTGCAGCGGAAAAACACCCCCATAGCATGATGCTGCCACCACCATGATTTACTGTTGGGATTGTATTGGGAAGGTGATGAGCAGTGCCTGGTTTTCTCCACACATACCGCTCAGAATTAGAGTTCTATCTTCATCTCATCAGACCAGAGAATCTTATTGCTCATAGTCTGGGAATTCTTCATTTGTTTTTTTTTTTTTTTTAGCAAACTCTGTGCGGGCTTTCATATGTCTTGCACTGAGGAGAGGCTTCCGGTGGGCCACTCTGCCATAAAGGCCCCACTAGTGCAGGGCTGCAGTGATAGTTAACTTTGTGAAACTTTCTCCCATCTCCCAACTGCATTTGTGGAGCTCAGCCACAGTGTTCTTGGGGTTCTTTACCTCTCTCACAAAGACTCTTCTCCCACGATTGCTCAGTTTGGCTGGACAGCCAGGTCTAGAAAGACTTCTGGTGGTCCCAAACTTCTTCCATTTAAGGATTATGGAGGCCACTGTGCTCTTAGGATCCTTGAGTACTGCAGAAATTTTTTTGTAACCTTGGCCGGATCTGTGCCTTGCCACAATTCTGTCTCTGAGCTCCTTGGTCATTTCCTTTGACCTCATGATTTTCATTTGGTCTGACATGCACTGTGAGCTGTGAGGTCTTAAGCCCCCGTCTCACACAACGATCTCGCTAGCGAGATCGCTGCTGAGTCACTAGTTTTGTGACGCAGCAGCGAGCTCACCAGCGATATCGCTGTGTGTGACATTCAGCGACGATCAGCCCCCCTGCCGGGTATCGCTGATCGTCGCTGAAAGGCCAGGACATTTTTTTGATCGCTGGTCTCCCGCTGACAGGCACGCATCGCTGCGTGTGACAGGCGGGAGACCAGCGATCCGCTGGTAACCAAGGTACACAACGGGTTTCCAGGCGCGGGGCTGTGCCTAGAAACCCGCTGTGTACCTTGGATACCAGCTCCCTGAAGCAGGGAGCTGGTAACCAAGGTACACAGCGGGTTTCCAGGCAAAGCGCAGTGCCTGGAAACCCGATGTGTACCTTGGTTACCAGCTCCCTGCATCAGGGCGCTGGTATCCAACGTACACTGCGGGTAACTAAGCGATGTTACCCGCAGTGTCGCTGTCCCAGATCGCTGCCTGAGCTGCCTGTTTGGCAGCTCAGCAGCGATCATGTAGCGATACACCAGCGATCCTGACAAGTGCATATCGTTGTCGGGATCGCTGGTGTATTGCTATGTGAGACCCAGGCTTTATATACAGTCATGGCCAAAAGTTTTGAGAATGACACAAATATTATATTTTCACATGATCTGCTGCCCTCTGGTTTTTATGTGTGTTTGACAGATGTTTTTATCACAGACAGAAATATAATAATTGCAAACATATGAGTAACAAAAACTTATATTGACAGAATGAGTTAATGCAGCAAGTCAATATTTGCAGTGTTGACCCTTCTTCTTCAGGACCTCTGCAATGCTCCCTGGCATGCTCTCAATCAACTTCTGGACCAAATCCTGACTGATAGCAGTCCATTCTTGCACAATCAATGCTTTCATTTTGTCAGAATTTTTAGGTTTTTGTTTGTCCACCCGTCTCTTGATGATTGACCACAAGTTCTCAATGGGATTAAGATCTGGGGAGTTTCCAGGCCATGGACCCAAAATCTCTATGTTTTGTTCCCTGAGCCATTTAGTTATCACCTTTGCTTTATGGCAAGGTGCTCCATCATGCTGGAAAAGGCATTGTTGATCGCCAAACTGCTCTTGGAGGGTTGGGAGAAGTTGCTCTTGGAGGACATTCTGGTACCATTCTTTATTCATGGCTGTGTTTTTAGGCAAGACTGTGAGAGAGCCGATTCCCTTGGCTGAGAAGCAACCCCACACATGAATGGTTTCAGGATGCTTAACAGTTGGCATGAGACAAGACTGGTGGTAGCGCTCACCTTGTCTTCTCCGAATGAGGTGTTTTCCTGATGTCCCAAACAATCGAAAAGGGGATTCATCAGAGAAAATAACTTTACCCCAGTCCTCAGCAGTCCGCTGCCTGTACCTTTTGCAGAATATCAGTCTGTCCATGATGTTTTTTCTGGAGAGAAGTGGCTTCTTTGCTGCCCTCCTTGAGACCAGGCCTTGCTCCAAGAGTCTAGCTGGTCCTTTTAAGGCAGGGCTGCAATGATGTTGAAATGTGTTTTGGGGGATAAAGTTAATTTTCTAGCCAAATATTGACTTTGCAAGTAATTGCTGTTAAGCTGATCACTCTTTATAACATTCTGGAGTATATGCAAATTGCCATTAGAAAAAGTGAAGCAGTAGACTTTGTAAAAATTAATATTTGTGTCATTCTCAAAACTTTTGGCCATGACTGTAGACAGGTGTGTGCCTTTACAAATCAAGTCCTGTCAGTTTAAATAATCACAGCTGGACTCACATGAAAGAATAGAACCATCTCAAGGAGGATCACAAGGAAATGGACAGCATGTGACTTAAATACTGAACAAAGGGTCTGAATACTTATGACCATGTGATATTTCAGTTTTTCTTTTTTAATACATTTGCAAAAATTTCTACATTTCTGTTTTTTTTCAGTCAAGATGGGGTGCAGAGTGTACATTAATGAGAAACAAAAATGAACTTTTTTGAATTTACCAAATGGCTGCAATGAAACAAAGACTGAAAAATGTAAAGGGGTCTGAATACTTTCTGTACCCACTTTTGGGGAATGTCAACATACTTAATTCTGCTCAATATTGAGTGATATAATTAATATTAATTATATTAATAATTATATGTTGATATTAATATTAAGCTTAATTAATTTCAGTCTATGGTTCGACCCTCCACAACAGTCACAGTCGCTCATGTGGCTCCTCGGGAAAAATAATTGCCCACCCCTGGTCCAGGGGATTATTTGATTGCTGTGAGTACAGCAGGGAAATATAGTTTTGTGTGGCAAATAGAGGACAACAATGTTACACACCGCAATGGTGTATTCCCAAAAAAGGAGCCATTTCTTGCAGTGTCTCTTCTCTGATAGTATATATACCTCAATGACATTCATTTGCCTTCATAGAGAGTTCAATATGAATAGTGATTTATAGAATATTGTTAGTATATGGGAGCAATATGTGCTGGTTCAGATATTGGTTCCTGCGCCTGGGGGGCTGCTGTGTTGTATTGTTCTCAAGTGTAACTATACTACATTCACTTAAAGTGAACCTGTCACCATGAATATGCAGTACAATCTGCAGGCATCATGTTATGTGGCAGTGGGGGTTGAGTAGATTAATATATAGTTTTGTGTGATTTAATATTAGGGCTCGCTCACACAAGCAATTATTCTCTCTTTCAAGAGAATCGGATTGATTATGGTAATGACACTCTGATCAATCTCCGATCAACGTTTGAGCCGAGAGAATCGTATTGCAGGTGCGGAGAAGATGGAGAACTTAATTTCTCCATCTTCTCCATTGTCTGTGTCCACATTAATCGGATTGCACTCGGATGACATTCAAGTGCTGTCCGGTGTTTAACTTGCACCCATAGACTTAAATGGGCATGCAAGATCAGATTTGCTGAGTCACTTGCAGTATACTATAATTTTTTTTTCTACAGACCAACTCTGTCTGCAGAAAAATATGCAGATTTGCACTCCTCCATAGTAAAACATCGGATAGCACTCAGCCGTGTGAGCAAGCCCTGATTTGTGTTTTCATCACCAAAAATTTCAGAAAGAGATAATGATTAAATAATGGAAACATAAGTTACACTGATTTTTCTCTTTCACAAAACTATATAATAATCTACTCTGCTTCCCCTGCTCTATAACATAGTGCCTGCAGATTGGACTGCATATTTATGGTGACAGGTTCCCTTTAAATGAGGCAGAGCTGCAATACCAGACACAGCACAGGGATGATGATGGCTCTGTGTTTGCTAGAAGCCAAAGAGGCAGCAGTGCTTCACTGAGCTACTTATTCTAGTATTCAGTGAGTAACTTTGTTAGATCTGCGCCGAAAACGTATGGATGGCATAATCTATGGACCCAATAATTATTGATAATAATACACTCTCCTAGTGTATCCTCACCCATCCCCTGTAGATTGTGAGCCTTTGCGGGTACTCCTTCTGTACTTATGTGTGTCCTGTATTGCTCATATTTATTGTACTTGTCTATATTCGCCCCCTCTCACATGTAAAGCGCCATGGAATAAATGGCGCTATAAAAATGAATAATAATAATAATAAAGTATTCATTCCATAGGACGTTTTATTAATTGTATTTTGTTTGTATTGGTGACCTCATGCTATCGAAAATCTATAAGCCACAACATCACATCTCATCTGTTGAAGCACAGCTTATTTTTCAGATCCTTAATGTATGGGTCTTTGGCAGCTTTTTCTTTTCTTTTTAGTTTGAAAGAAGATATTACGTCTGAGAAGTTGTCAGGTGTCAAGCTGTGGATCACTGCTGGACCCAGGGAGAAATTTACAGCAGCTGAGGTAAGCTTTACAGAAACATTCCTATACGCTAAGTTTATCATTAGCAAAGAAAAGTTCTATATATAAGGGGTTTTCGGGCCAGGCAACAAATTCAGCAATGACTTTATCATGCCGAATCATAACAGGTATGTTGTATGCTCATAGTTAGGATTTCGCTCTATAGTATCCTCACTCTTAGGATTTCGCTCTGTACGAGTAATTCACTCACTCTTAGGATTTTGCTCTATAAAATCCTCACTCTTGGGATTCCACTCTGTAATATCCTCAGTCTTAGGAGATTCTCAATCTTAGGTTTCTGCTCTTTAATACCCTCACTCTTAGGATTCCATTCTGTAATACCCTCACTCTTCAGATCCTGCTCTGTAATACCCTCACTCTTCTGATTCCGCCCTGTGATATCTTCACTCTTAGGATTCTGCTCTGTAATGCCCTCACTCTTAGGATTCTGCTCTGTAATGCCCTCACTCTTAAGATTCTGCTCTGTAATATCTTCACTCTTAGGATTCTGCTCTGTAACACCCTCACTCTTAGGATCCTGCTCTGTAATACCCTCACTTTTAGGATTCTGCTTTGTAATGCCTCACTCTTAGGATTCTGCTCTGTAATATCTTCACTCTTAGGATTCTGCTCTGTAGCACCCTCACTCTTAGGATCCTGCTCTGTAATACCCTCACTCTTAGGATCCTGCTCTGTAATACCCTCACTCTTAGGATTCTGCTCTGTAATACCCTCACTCTTAGGATTCCATTCTGTAATACCCTCACTCTTAGGATTCCATTCTGTAATACCCTCACTCTTAGGATCCTGCTCTGTAATACCCTCACTCTTAAGTAATCCTGCTCTGTAATACCCTCACTCTTAGGATTCCATTCTGTAATACCCTCACTCTTAGGATTCCATTCTGTAATATCCTCACTCTTAGGATCTTGCTCTGTAATACCCTCACTCTTAGGATCCTGCTCTGTAATACTCTCACTCTTAGGATTCTGCTCTGTAATACCCTCACTCTTAGGATTCCATTCTGTAATACCCTCACTCTTAGGATCCTGCTCTGTAATACCCTCACTCTTTGATTCCGCCTGTAATATCTCACTCTTAGGATTCTGCTCTGTAATGCCCTCACTCTTAGGATTCCTCTCTGTAATCCCTCACTGTTAGGATCTGCTCTGTAATGCCCTCACTGTTAGGATTCTGCTCTGTAATGCCCTCACTCTTAGGATCTGCTCTGTAATGCCCTCACTCTTAGGATTCCGCTCTGTAATGCCCTCACTCTTAGGATTCCGCATCTGTAATGCCCTCACTCTTAGGATTCCGCTCTGTAATGCCCTCACTCTTAGGATTCCATTCTGTAATACCCTCACTCTTAGGATTCCGCTCTGTAATATCCTCACTCTTAGGATCCTGCTCTGTAATACCCTCACTCTTCTGATTCCGCCCTGTGATATCTTCACTCTTAGGATTCTGCTCTGTAATGCCCTCACTCTTAGGATTCTGCTCTGTAATGCCCTCACTCTTAGGATTCTGCTCATAATATTCTCACTCTTAGGCCGAGTCACACTACTGTAATACGAACAGTGCTATGCGAGAAAACATCGCATAGCACTCGGCCCTGTTACTATTTAGGGCAGCTCACATCACCATTTATTTTCTCGGGCGTATTCAGCTTGCGTGTAAAATCCGCAGCATGCTGCGATTGTCGCCGAGACTTGCCAATGCAAACCTATGGGTGCGAGAATAAAATCGCACAGCACTCGGACCATGCGAATGCTGTCCAATTTGTACGCACCGTTGTCCTTTGAAAAGCCGCAATTCTTGTGCCGCATGCAGTAAAATCACACTGACAGGTTAGAAAAATAATCATAGAATAGGTATATGCACGCAGAATACATAGATATATATATGTTAGTGACACACACATATTTGTATTTTATATTGCATAGATAGAAGAAAAGCCGGTAATTCATCTGCCGTGTTCTGTAAAATCACTGCAGGAGCCGACAGGATCGAAGAGATGGATTACATATAGTAAATACAAATAGAATAGGTAGATCTATAGATGTCAGTGACAAAATACAATTAGTACAGTGTGTGTGCAAATTACTGTACATGTATTTAATTAATAAAAGATTATTTTTCAGAAAAAATGGTGTGAGCTCCCGTGCAGTTTTCGTAACCAGCAGAAGGAAAGCCGACGGCTGGGGCAGATGTTTATAAGCCTGGGAATGGGGTAATACCCATGGAGCTTCCCAGTGCTATTATTATCAGCTCACAACTGTATACTTAGCTTTTACTATCTATTAAAATGGGGACCCCAAAAAAATGATGTGGTGTCCCCCTATAAATTAACCCCTTCCCGACCTGTGACACAGCGTATGTGTCATGAAAGGATCGCGTTCCTGCGGGTCAGGTGACCGGGGTCACTGAAAGGTCACCCGACCCGCAGGCACAAGACCCTTTGTGCTTCACCACAGGGGGGTTGGCTTAACCCCACGTGGCTACAATCGCTCTGATTGGCTGTTAAAAGTGAAACAGCCAATCAGAGCAATCTGTAATATTTCACCAATGAAATTTGGTGAAATATTACAATCCAGCCATGGCCGATGCTGCAATAGCAATCTGCCATGGCTGGAGACCGAGATCCGACCCCCCCACACTGAGTCACGGCGGCGATCGGCCGCCGCCACTAAATGCTCCCCTCCTCCGATGTCCCGGCGTCCGTCCTGGATGTTTCATGGTGATCAAAATAAAAAAAAAGTTAATAAACGCCCCATTTAATCACCCCCGCGGTATAACGCAGTGTAACGCAGTCCGTTAACGCTGCCATTCACCCCCATTTGCGAGCACATTCAGTGACGGAGCCTTGGACGCGGCCTGCTCCGTCACCGCTAGCGCAGATGAATCATCTGCTGATTCATCTGCGCTAGCGGGTATAGCATAACGCGATCGCGTAATGCTATACCGTTACCCGCCCGTCAACGCTATGTGTTGAACGGGCTGGTAAAACGCAATATGAACCCAGCCTTAGGGTTAGGGTTAGAACTAGGGTTAGGGTTAGAACTAGGGTTAGGGTTAGCCTTAGGGTTAGAATTAGGGTTGGGATTAGGGTTAGTGGTGTTGTGGTTAGGGTTAGAGTTAGGATAAGTGTTAGGGGTGTTCTGTGGTTAGGGTTGGGATTAGGGTTAGGCTTGTGGTTAGGGTATGGTTAGAGTTGGGATTAGGTTAGGGGTGTGTAGGGGTAGGGTTGGGGTTAGAGGTGTGTTGGGGTCAGGGTTGGAGTTAGAATTGAGGGGTTTCCACTATTTAGGCACATCAGGGGGGTGTCCATACACGACATGGCGCCACCATTGATTCCTGCAAATTTTGCGTTCAAAAAGTCAAATAGTGCTCCTTTATTCCGAGCCCCGACGTGTGCCCAAACAGTGGTTTACCCCCACATATGGGGTATCAGCGTACTCAGGAAAAAATGCACAACTTTGGGGGTCTAA
>JARQOD010000003.1:217294309-217367845 GCA_033576555.1 Oophaga sylvatica | reverse complement strand
TCCATCAGCGCTGACTTCTTTGGTGGAGGAGGGACCTCTGGCCACTTCCTGCACCAATCAGCGTGTGAAACAGCTGACGCGATGACGTCATTTCATCTTGTCAGATGTGTACTGCGGAGAGTCAGCACACCGGAGACACCCTGACAGGTACAGAAGCAGAGCGCCTGGGGAACGGGACAGGGGTGAGTCTGTGGTGGTTTTTTTTTTTTTTTTTAGTTATGTATGTATATGGGATGTTTGGCTGCACATTGGGAAGGCTATGGGGGTCTTAATCGGGAACATGGGGAGGCTATGAGGGTCTCATCGTGGACAGGGGAGGTTTATAGCTTATCGAGATCTCATACATGCCATGTGGAGGCTGCGTGGGCCTCATATGCTGGACATGGGGAGTCTGCGTGGGCCTCATGCTGGACATGGGGAGGCTGCGTTTGCCTCATATGCTGGACATGGGGAGGCTGCTTTTGCCTCATATGCTGGACATGGGGAGGCTGCGTGGGCCTCATGCTGAACATGGGGAGGTTGCGTTGGCCTCATTCTAGACATGGGGAGGCTGCGTGGGCCTCATGCTAGACATGGGGAGGCTGCGTGGGCCTCATATGCTGGACACGGGGAGGCTGCGTGGGCCTCATATTCTGGACATGAGGAGGCTGTGTGGGTCTCATGCTGGACATTGGGAGGCTGTGTGGGTCTCATATGCTGGAAATGGGGAGGCTGTGTGGGCCTCATGCTGGACATGGGGAGGCTGTGTGGGCCTCATATGTTGGACATGGGAGGCTGTGTGGGCCTCATATGCTGGGCATGGGGAGGCTGTGTGGGCCTCATATGCTGGGCACGGGGAGGCTGTGTGGGCCTCATATGCTGGGCATGGGGAGGCTGTGTGGGCCTCATATGCTGGGCATGGGGAGGCTGTGTGGGCCTCATATGCTGGACATGGGGAGGCTGTGTGGGCCTCATATGCTGGGCATGGGGAGGCTGTGTGGGCCTCATATGCTGGGCATGGGGAGGCTGTGTGGGTCTCATATGCTGGGCATGGGGAGGCTATGTTGGCCTCATACGATGTATAGAAGAGGCTGTATTCGGGTTCAAACGGTATATACAGTGGGTACGGAAAATATTCAAACCCTTTTAAATTTTTCACTCTTTGTTTCATTGCAGCCATTTGGTAAATTCAAAAAAGTTCATTTATGTCTCATTAATGTACACTCTGCACCCCATCATTGCTGAAAAAAAACAAATGTAGAAATTTTTGCAAATTTATTAAAAAAGAAAAACTGAAATATCACATGGTCATAAGTATTCAGACCCTTTGCTCAGTATTGAGTAGAAGCACCCTTTTGAGCTAGTACAGCCATGAGTCTTCTTGGGAATGATGCAACAAGTATTTCACACCTGGATTTGGGAATCCTCTGCCATTCTTCCTTGCAGATCCTCTCCAGTTTCATCAGGTTGGATGGTGAACGTTGGTGGACAGCCATTTTCAGGTCTCTCCAGAGATGCTCAATTGGGTTTAGGTCAGGGCTCTGGCTGGGCCAGTCAAGAATGGTCACAGAGTTGTTCTGAAGCCACTCCTTTGTTATTTGAGCTGTGTGATTAGGGTCATTGTCTTGTTGGAAGGTGAACCTTTGGCCCAGTCTGAGGTCCAGAGCACTCTGGAAGAGGTTTTCATCCAGGATATCTCTGTACTTGGCCGCATTCATGTTTCCTTCAATTGCAACCAGTTATCCTGTCCCTGCAGCGGAAAAACACCCCCATAGCATGATGCTGCCACCACCATGATTTACTGTTGGGATTGTATTGGGAAGGTGATGAGCAGTGCCTGGTTTTCTCCACACATACCGCTCAGAATTAGAGTTCTATCTTCATCTCATCAGACCAGAGAATCTTATTGCTCATAGTCTGGGAATTCTTCATTTGTTTTTTTTTTTTTTTTAGCAAACTCTGTGCGGGCTTTCATATGTCTTGCACTGAGGAGAGGCTTCCGGTGGGCCACTCTGCCATAAAGGCCCCACTAGTGCAGGGCTGCAGTGATAGTTAACTTTGTGAAACTTTCTCCCATCTCCCAACTGCATTTGTGGAGCTCAGCCACAGTGTTCTTGGGGTTCTTTACCTCTCTCACAAAGACTCTTCTCCACGATTGCTCAGTTTGGCTGGACAGCCAGGTCTAGAAAGACTTCTGGTGGTCCCAAACTTCTTCCATTTAAGGATTATGGAGGCCACTGTGCTCTTAGGATCCTTGAGTACTGCAGAAATTTTTTTGTAACCTTGGCCGGATCTGTGCCTTGCCACAATTCTGTCTCTGAGCTCCTTGGTCATTTCCTTTGACCTCATGATTTTCATTTGGTCTGACATGCACTGTGAGCTGTGAGGTCTTAAGCCCCCGTCTCACACAACGATCTCGCTAGCGAGATCGCTGCTGAGTCACTAGTTTTGTGACGCAGCAGCGAGCTCACCAGCGATATCGCTGTGTGTGACATTCAGCGACGATCAGCCCCCCTGCCGGGTATCGCTGATCGTCGCTGAAAGGCCAGGACATTTTTTTGATCGCTGGTCTCCCGCTGACAGGCACGCATCGCTGCGTGTGACAGGCGGGAGACCAGCGATCCGCTGGTAACCAAGGTACACAACGGGTTTCCAGGCGCGGGGCTGTGCCTAGAAACCCGCTGTGTACCTTGGATACCAGCTCCCTGAAGCAGGGAGCTGGTAACCAAGGTACACAGCGGGTTTCCAGGCAAAGCGCAGTGCCTGGAAACCCGATGTGTACCTTGGTTACCAGCTCCCTGCATCAGGGCGCTGGTATCCAACGTACACTGCGGGTAACTAAGCGATGTTACCCGCAGTGTCGCTGTCCCAGATCGCTGCCTGAGCTGCCTGTTTGGCAGCTCAGCAGCGATCATGTAGCGATACACCAGCGATCCTGACAAGTGCATATCGTTGTCGGGATCGCTGGTGTATTGCTATGTGAGACCCAGGCTTTATATACAGTCATGGCCAAAAGTTTTGAGAATGACACAAATATTATATTTTCACATGATCTGCTGCCCTCTGGTTTTTATGTGTGTTTGACAGATGTTTTTATCACAGACAGAAATATAATAATTGCAAACATATGAGTAACAAAAACTTATATTGACAGAATGAGTTAATGCAGCAAGTCAATATTTGCAGTGTTGACCCTTCTTCTTCAGGACCTCTGCAATGCTCCCTGGCATGCTCTCAATCAACTTCTGGACCAAATCCTGACTGATAGCAGTCCATTCTTGCACAATCAATGCTTTCATTTTGTCAGAATTTTTAGGTTTTTGTTTGTCCACCCGTCTCTTGATGATTGACCACAAGTTCTCAATGGGATTAAGATCTGGGGAGTTTCCAGGCCATGGACCCAAAATCTCTATGTTTTGTTCCCTGAGCCATTTAGTTATCACCTTTGCTTTATGGCAAGATTCTCCATCATGCTGGAAAAGGCATTGTTGATCGCCAAACTGCTCTTGGAGGGTTGGGAGAAGTTGCTCTTGGAGGACATTCTGGTACCATTCTTTATTCATGGCTGTGTTTTTAGGCAAGACTGTGAGAGAGCCGATTCCCTTGGCTGAGAAGCAACCCCACACATGAATGTTTCAGGATGCTTAACAGTTGGCATGAGACAAGACTGGTGGTAGCGCTCACCTTGTCTTCTCCGAATGAGGCGTTTTCCTGATGTCCCAAACAATCGAAAAGGGGGTTCATCAGAGAAAATAACTTTACCCCAGTCCTCAGCAGTCCGCTGCCTGTACCTTTTGCAGAATATCAGTCTGTCCATGATGTTTTTTCTGGAGAGAAGTGGCTTCTTTGCTGCCCTCCTTGAGACCAGGCCTTGCTCCAAGAGTCTAGCTGGTCCTTTTAAGGCAGGGCTGCAATGATGTTGAAATGTGTTTTGGGGATAAAGTTAATTTTCTAGCCAAATATTGACTTTGCAAGTAATTGCTGTTAAGCTGATCACTCTTTATAACATTCTGGAGTATATGCAAATTGCCATTAGAAAAAGTGAAGCAGTAGACTTTGTAAAAATTAATATTTGTGTCATTCTCAAAACTTTTGGCCATGACTGTAGACAGGTGTGTGCCTTTACAAATCAAGTCCTGTCAGTTTAAATAATCACAGCTGGACTCACATGAAAGAATAGAACCATCTCAAGGAGGATCACAAGGAAATGGACAGCATGTGACTTAAATACTGAACAAAGGGTCTGAATACTTATGACCATGTGATATTTCAGTTTTTCTTTTTTAATACATTTGCAAAAATTTCTACATTTCTGTTTTTTTTCAGTCAAGATGGGGTGCAGAGTGTACATTAATGAGAAACAAAAATGAACTTTTTGAATTTACCAAATGGCTGCAATGAAACAAAGACTGAAAAATGTAAAGGGGTCTGAATACTTTCTGTACCCACTTTTGGGGAATGTCAACATACTTAATTCTGCTCAATATTGAGTGATATAATTAATATTAATTATATTAATAATTATATGTTGATATTAATATTAAGCTTAATTAATTTCAGTCTATCGGTTCGACCCTCCACAACAGTCACAGTCGCTCATGTGGCTCCTCGGAAAATAATTGCCCACCCCTGGTCCAGGGGATTATTTGATTGCTGTGAGTACAGCAGGGAAATATAGTTTTGTGTGGCAAATAGAGGACAACAATGTTACACACCGCAATGGTGTATTCCCAAAAAAGGAGCCATTTCTTGCAGTGTCTCTTCTCTGATAGTATATATACCTCAATGACATTCATTTGCCTTCATAGAGAGTTCAATATGAATAGTGATTTATAGAATATTGTTAGTATATGGGAGCAATATGTGCTGGTTCAGATATTGGTTCCTGCGCCTGGGGGCTGCTGTGTTGTATTGTTCTCAAGTGTAACTATACTACATTCACTTAAAGTGAACCTGTCACCATGAATATGCAGTACAATCTGCAGGCATCATGTTATGTGGCAGTGGGGGTTGAGTAGATTAATATATAGTTTTGTGTGATTTAATATTAGGGCTCGCTCACACAAGCAATTATTCTCTCTTTCAAGAGAATCGGATTGATTATGGTAATGACACTCTGATCAATCTCCGATCAACGTTTGAGCCGAGAGAATCGTATTGCAGGTGCGGAGAAGATGGAGAACTTAATTTCTCCATCTTCTCCATTGTCTGTGTCCACATTAATCGGATTGCACTCGGATGACATTCAAGTGCTGTCCGGTGTTTAACTTGCACCCATAGACTTAAATGGGCATGCAAGATCAGATTTGCTGAGTCACTTGCAGTATACTATAATTTTTTTTTCTACAGACCAACTCTGTCTGCAGAAAAATATGCAGATTTGCACTCCTCCATAGTAAAACATCGGATAGCACTCAGCCGTGTGAGCAAGCCCTGATTTGTGTTTTCATCACCAAAAATTTCAGAAAGAGATAATGATTAAATAATGGAAACATAAGTTACACTGATTTTTCTCTTTCACAAAACTATATAATAATCTACTCTGCTTCCCCTGCTCTATAACATAGTGCCTGCAGATTGGACTGCATATTTATGGTGACAGGTTCCCTTTAAATGAGGCAGAGCTGCAATACCAGACACAGCACAGGGATGATGATGGCTCTGTGTTTGCTAGAAGCCAAAGAGGCAGCAGTGCTTCACTGAGCTACTTATTCTAGTATTCAGTGAGTAACTTTGTTAGATCTGCGCCGAAAACGTATGGATGGCATAATCTATGGACCCAATAATTATTGATAATAATACACTCTCCTAGTGTATCCTCACCCATCCCCTGTAGATTGTGAGCCTTTGCGGGTACTCCTTCTGTACTTATGTGTGTCCTGTATTGCTCATATTTATTGTACTTGTCTATATTCGCCCCCTCTCACATGTAAAGCGCCATGGAATAAATGGCGCTATAAAAATGAATAATAATAATAATAAAGTATTCATTCCATAGGACGTTTTATTAATTGTATTTTGTTTGTATTGGTGACCTCATGCTATCGAAAATCTATAAGCCACAACATCACATCTCATCTGTTGAAGCACAGCTTATTTTTCAGATCCTTAATGTATGGGTCTTTGGTAGCTTTTTCTTTTCTTTTTAGTTTGAAAGAAGATATTACGTCTGAGAAGTTGTCAGGTGTCAAGCTGTGGATCACTGCTGGACCCAGGGAGAAATTTACAGCAGCTGAGGTAAGCTTTACAGAAACATTCCTATACGCTAAGTTTATCATTAGCAAAGAAAAGTTCTATATATAAGGGGTTTTCGGGCCAGGCAACAAATTCAGCAATGACTTTATCATGCCGAATCATAACAGGTATGTTGTATGCTCATAGTTAGGATTTCGCTCTATAGTATCCTCACTCTTAGGATTTCGCTCTGTACGAGTAATTCACTCACTCTTAGGATTTTGCTCTATAAAATCCTCACTCTTGGGATTCCACTCTGTAATATCCTCAGTCTTAGGAGATTCTCAATCTTAGGTTTCTGCTCTTTAATACCTTCACTCTTAGGATTCCATTCTGTAATACCCTCACTCTTCAGATCCTGCTCTGTAATACCCTCACTCTTCTGATTCCGCCCTGTGATATCTTCACTCTTAGGATTCTGCTCTGTAATGCCCTCACTCTTAGGATTCTGCTCTGTAATGCCCTCACTCTTAAGATTCTGCTCTGTAATATCTTCACTCTTAGGATTCTGCTCTGTAACACCCTCACTCTTAGGATCCTGCTCTGTAATACCCTCACTTTTAGGATTCTGCTTTGTAATGCCCTCACTCTTAGGATTCTGCTCTGTAATATCTTCACTCTTAGGATTCTGCTCTGTAGCACCCTCACTCTTAGGATCCTGCTCTGTAATACCCTCACTCTTAGATCCTGCTCTGTAATACCTCACTCTTAGGATTCTGCTCTGTAATACCCTCACTCTTAGGATTCCATTCTGTAATACCCTCACTCTTAGGATTCCATTCTGTAATACCCTCACTCTTAGGATCCTGCTCTGTAATACCCTCACTCTTAGATCCTGCTCTGTAATACCCTCACTCTTAGGATCCTGCTCGTAATACCTCACTCTAGGATTCCATTCTGTAATACCCTCACTCTTAGGATTCCATTCTGTAATATCCTCACTCTTAGGATCCTGCTCTGTAATACCCTCACTCTTAGGATCCTGCTCTGTAATACTCTCACTCTTAGGATTCTGCTCTGTAGCACCCTCACTCTTAGGATCCTGCTCTGTAATACCCTCACTCTTAGGATCCTGCTCTGTAATACCCTCACTTAGGATTCTGCCTGTAATACCCTCACTCTTAGGATTCCATTCTGTAATACCCTCACTCTTAGGATTCCATTCTGTAATACCCTCACTCTTAGGATCCTGCTCTGTAATACCTCACTCTTAGGATCCTGCTCTGTAATACCCTCACTCTTAGGATCCTGCTCTGTAATACCCTCACTCTTAGGATTCCATTCTGTAATACCTCACTCTTAGGATCCATTCTGTAATATCCTCACTCTTAGGATCCTGCTCTGTAATACCCTCACTCTTAGGATCCTGCTCTGTAATACTCTCACTCTTAGGATTCTGCTCTGTAATACCCTCACTCTTAGGATTCCATTCTGTAATACCCTCACTCTTAGGATCCTGCTCTGTAATACCCTCACTCTTCTGATTCCGCCCTGTGATATCTTCACTCTTAGGATTCTGCTCTGTAATGCCCTCACTCTTAGGATTCTGCTCTGTAATGCCCTCACTGTTAGGATTCTGCTCTGTAATGCCCTCACTGTTAGGATTCTGCTCTGTAATGCCCTCACTCTTAGGATTCTGCTCTGTAATGCCCTCACTCTTAGGATTCGCTCTGTAATGCCCTCACTCTTAGGATTCCGCTCTGTAATGCCCTCACTCTTAGGATTCCGCTCTGTAATGCCCTCACTCTTAGGATTCCGCTCTGTAATGCCCTCACTCTTAGGATTCCATTCTGTAATACCCTCACTCTTAGGATTCCGCTCTGTAATATCCTCACTCTTAGGATCCTGCTCTGTAATACCCTCACTCTTCTGATTCCGCCCTGTGATATCTTCACTCTTAGGATTCTGCTCTGTAATGCCCTCACTCTTAGGATTCTGCTCTGTAATGCCCTCACTCTTAGGATTCTGCTCATAATATTCTCACTCTTAGGCCGGAGTCACACTACTGTAGAATACGAACGAGTGCTATGCGAGAAAACATCGCATAGCACTCGGCCCAGTGTTACTATTTGGGCAGCTCACATCACCATTTATTTTCTCGGGCGTATTCAGCTTGCGTGTAAAATCGCAGCATGCTGCGATTGTCGCCGAGACTTGCCAATGCAAACCTATGGGTGCGAGAATAAAATCGCACAGCACTCGGACCATGCGAATGCTGTCCAATTTGTACGCACCGTTGTCCTTTGAAAAGCCGCAATTCTTGTGCCGCATGCAGTAAAATCACACTGACAGGTTAGAAAAAAATCAATAGAATAGGTATATGCACGCAGAATACATAGATATATATATGTTAGTGACACACACATATTTGTATTTATATTGCATAGATAGAAGAAAAGCCGGTAATTCATCTGCCGTGTTCTGTAAAATCACTGCAGGAGCCGACAGGATCGAAGAGATGGATTACATATAGTAAATACAAATAGAATAGGTAGATCTATAGATGTCAGTGACAAATACAATTAGTACAGTGTGTGTGCAAATTACTGTACATGTATTTAATTAATAAAAGATTATTTTTCAGAAAAAATGGTGTGAGCTCCCGTGCAGTTTTCGTAACCAGCAGAAGGAAAGCCGACGGCTGGGGGCAGATGTTTATAGCCTGGGAATGGGGTAATACCCATGGAGCTTCCCAGGCTATTATTATCAGCTCACAACTGTATACTTAGCTTTTACTATCTATTAAAATGGGGGACCCCAAAAAAATGATGTGGGGTCCCCCTATAATTAACCCCTTCCCGACCTGTGACACAGCGTATGTGTCATGAAAGGATCGCGTTCCTGCGGGTCAGGTGACCGGGGTCACTGAAAGGTCACCCGACCCGCAGGCACAAGACCCTTTGTGCTTCACCACAGGGGGGTTGGCTTAACCCCCACGTGGCTACAATCGCTCTGATTGGCTGTTAAAAGTGAAACAGCCAATCAGAGCAATCTGTAATATTTCACCAATGAAATTTGGTGAAATATTACAATCCAGCCATGGCCGATGCTGCAATAGCATCTGCCATGGCTGGAGACCGAGATCCGACCCCCCCACACTGAGTCACGGCGGCGATCGGCCGCCGCCACTAAATGCTCCCCTCCTCCGATGTCCTGATCCGTCCGCGTCCGTCCTGGATGTTTCATGGTGATCAAAATAAAAAAAAGTTAATAAACGCCCCATTTATCACCCCCGCGGTATAACGCGTGTAACGCAGTCCGTTAACGCTGCCATTCACCCCCATTTGCGAGCACATTCAGTGACGGAGCCTTGGACGCGGCCTGCTCCGTCACCGCTAGCGCAGATGAATCATCTGCTGATTCATCTGCGCTAGCGGGTATAGCATAACGCGATCGCGTAATGCTATACCGTTACCCGCCCGTCAACGCTATGTGTTGAACGGGCTGGTAAAACGCAATATGAACCCAGCCTTAGGGTTAGGGTTAGAACTAGGGTTAGGGTTAGAACTAGGGTTAGGGTTAGCCTTAGGGTTAGAATTAGGGTTAGGGGTGAATTAGGGTTAGGGTTGGATGGTTAGGTTGTGTTAGAGTTAGGATAAGTGTTAGGGGTGTTCTGTGGTTAGGGTTGGGATTAGGGTTAGGCTTGTGGTTAGGGTTATGGTTAGAGTTGGGATTAGGGTTAGGGGTGTGTAGGGGTTAGGGTTGGGGTTAGAGGTGTGTTGGGGTCAGGGTTGGAGTTAGAATTGAGGGGTTTCCACTATTTAGGCACATCAGGGGGTGTCCATACACGACATGGCGCCACCATTGATTCCTGCAAATTTTGCGTTCAAAAAGTCAAATAGTGCTCCCTTTATTCCGAGCCCCGACGTGTGCCCAAACAGTGGTTTACCCCCACATATGGGGTATCAGCGTACTCAGGAAAAATTGCACAACTTTGGGGGTCTAATTTCTCCTGTTACCCTTGGGAAAAAAAAAATTGGGGACTAAAAAAGTATTTTTGTGGAAAAAAAAATGTTTTTTATTTTCACAGCTCTGCGTTATAAACTTCTGTGAAGAACTTGGAGATTCAAAGTGCTCACCACACATCTAGAGGAGTACCTTGGGGGATCTAGTTTCCAAAATGGGGTCACTTGGGGGGGTTTCTACTGTTTAGGCACATCATGGGCTCTGCAAACGTAACATGATGCCCCAGACTATTCCATCAAGTCGGCTTTTCAAAACGTCACTACTTCCCTTCCGAGCCCCGACGTGTGCCCATACAGTAGTTTTCTCCCACATATGGGATATCAGCTTACTCAGGACAAATTGGACAACAACTTTTGGGGTCTAATTTCTCCTGTTACCCTTGTGAAAATAAAAAATTGCGGGTTAAAAAAAGTTTTTGAGGAAAAAATGATTTTTTATTTTTACGGCTCTGCATTATAAACTTCTGTGAAGCATGTGGGGGTTCAAGGTGCTCACCACACATCTGGATAAGTTCCTTGGGGGTCTAGTTTACAAAATGGGGTCACTTGTGGGGGGTTTCTACTGTTAAGGCACATCAGGGGCTCTGCAAACGTAACAAGATGCCCGCAGACCATTCGATCAAGTCGGCATTTCAAAGCGTCACTACATCCCTTCCGAGCCCTGACGTGTGCCCAAACAGTGATTACCCCCCACATATGGGGTACCAGCGTACTCAGGACAAACTGGACAACAACTTTTGGGGTCCAATTTCTCCTGTAACTATTGTGAAAATAAAAAATAAGGGGCTAAAAAATCATTTTTTGAGAAAAAAAAATCATTTTTTTATTTTCTGGGCTCTGCGTTATAAACTTCTGTATAGCACCTGGGGGTTCAAAGTGCTCACTGTGCATCTAGATAAGTTCCTTAGGGGGTCTTGTTTCCAAAATGGGGTCATTTGTGGGGAGCTCCAAAGTTTAGGCACACAGGGGCTCTCCAAACACGACATGGTGTCCACTAACTATTGGAGCTAATTTTCCATTAAAAAAGTCAAATGACGCTCCTTCCCTTCTGAGCCCTGCCGTGCGCCCAAACAGAGGTTCCCCCCACATATGGGGCACCAGCGTACTCAGGAAAAAATGGACAACAACTTTTGGCGTCCAATTTATCCTGTTACCCATGGGAAAATAAAAAATAGCGGGCTGAAAATGATTTTTGAGAAACAAAAATTATTTTTTTTATTTTCACTGCTCTGCGTTTATAAACTTCTGTGAAGCACTTGGGGGTTCAAAGTGCTCACTACACATCTAGATAAGCTCCTTGGGGGGTCTAGTTTCCAAAATGGGGTCACTTGTGGAGAGTTTCTACTGTTTAGGCACATCAGGGGCTCTGCAAATGCAACATGACGCCCGCAGAACATTCCATCAAGTCTGCATTCCAAAATGGCGCTCCTTCCCTTCTGAGCTCTCCCATGCGCCAAAACAGTGGTTCCCCCCCACATATGGGGTATTGGTGTACTCAGGACAAATTGCACAGCAACTTTTGTGGTCGAATTTCTCCTGTTACCCTTGTGAAAATAAAAAATAGCGGGCTAAAAAATATTTTTGAGGAAAAAAATGATTTTTTTATTTTCACTGCTCTGCGTTATAAACTTCTGTGAAGCTCTTGGGGGTTCAGAGTGCTGACAACAAATCTAGATAAGTTCCATAAGAGGTCTAGTTTCCAAAATGGTGTCACATGTGGTTTTTTTTCACTGTTTAGGTACACGGGCTCTCCAAACGCGTCATGGTGTCCGCTAACGATTGGAGCTAATTTTCCATTCAAAAAGTCAAATGGCGCTCCTTCCCTTCTGAGCCCTACCGTGCGCCCAAACAGTGGTTTATGACCACACATGAGGTATCTGTGTACTCAGGAGAAATTGCCCAACAAATTTTAGGAGTCATTTTATCCTGTTGCCCATGTGAAAATGAAAAAACTGAGGCTAAAGTAAAATGTTTGTAAAAAAAAAGTACTTTCTTTTTTTTACGGATCAATTTGTGAAGCACCTGGGGGTTCAAAGTGCTCACTATGCATCTAGATGAGTTCCTTGGGGGGTCTAGTTTCCAAAATGGGGTCACTTGTAGGGAGCTCAATGTTTAGGCACACAGGGACTCTCCAAATGCGACATGGCAACCGCTAAATATTCTAGCATATTTTCCATTCAAAAAGTCAAATGGCGCTCCTTCCCTTCTGAGCCCTGCCGTGCACCCAAACAGTGGTTTATGACCACATATGAGGTATCTGTGAACTCGAGAGTAATTGCCCAACAAATTTTAGTATCCATTTTATCCTGTTGCCCATGCAAAAATGAAAAAATTGATGCTAAAATAAAATTTTTGTTGGAAAAATTAAAATGTCCATTTTTTCCTTCCATGTTGCTTTAGTTCCAGTGAAGCACCTGAAGGGTTAATAATCTTCTTGAATGTAGTTTTGAGTAGCTTTTGGGTATTTTCTACCATATAGACCCCTCAAAGTGACTTCAAATGTAAGGTGGTCCCTAAAAAAAATGGTTTTGTAAATTTTGCTATAAAAATGAGAAATCGCTGGTCAACTTTTAACCCTTATAACTTCCTAACAAAAAAATTGTTGTTTCCAAAATTGTGCTGATGTAAAGTAGACATGTGGGAAATGTTATTTATTAACTATTTTGTGTCACATAAGGCCTCTTTCACACATCCGTTTTGCGCCTGACGGCGCCCCCGGCGTTCTGCCGGATCGCCGCATTTGGCAACTAGTATGTAAAACCAGATGAGACGCATCCGGTTTTTCGCCGGATCCGTTTCTGTCCTCCGGAAAAAAAACTGATCCGTCTCATCCTGTGTATCCGTTTTTTTATCCGTTTGACAGATTGCGCCGGATCCGGTTTTTAAACGCCCTTTTTTGGGGTTCCAAACATGATTGGCTCCTATATATACACTGTTCCTACAGCCCATCTTTGACAGGTTGTAGAGGAGCAAGTGCAGGTTGGAGAGAAGAGCAAGTAGCAAGTGACTGGCGAACATGGATGTGATTATTGGCAATATCTTCAAGAATCTTGTGGATTTTACTGCGGAGGCGAATCGCTTGAGGTTTATAGTTATGGAGACGGAGAGAAAGATTGAGCAGCGCATTATGCGTCAGCCCATCGAAGACGACGCCGTATGTGGATCCACCCCATCACAGCACAGAGATTAACCCGTGGTGTGTATAGTACATTAAACATGGAGCTGCGACAAAATCCGGATAAATTTTTTGCCTATCTTCGGATGAATAAAGAAAATTTTGACTGTTTGCTGGAGCGTGTTGGAGACCAAATCAGAAAATCGGACACCTATTGTCGCTTTTCGATTTCTCCGGTGGAGCGTCTCATGGTCACTATAAGGTAAGCTATATGTATTGGATCTGTTTGCTTGAGCACACTTGTAATGTTATAATTTTTTTAACATCACAGGACAACAAGGGAACCATATCACTACACTAAAACATGTTCAAAAACAGTGTTTTTCATTGATTTTATTATTTTTGGTATCTCCAATAGTTATAGCTGAGTTCTGGTATGTAATGCTGTGTTTGTGAAATAATTTTTATTTTCTATTTTGTTTTCAGATTTCTGGCAACTGGCGAAACGCTGTCATTGCTGCATTTCCAGTATCGCCTGGGAATTTCAACGCTATCCGGCATCATCAAGTACACTTGTCGTGCTCTGTGGGACTGTTTGGTTGGAGAATTTCTTCCAGAGCCAACTACAGACCGGTGACTTGAAATAGCGGACCAGTTTCTCTGTATCTGCCAGTTCCCCAATTGCCTGGGCGCTGTTGATGGCAAACATATACGCATTCAAAAGCCTTCAGGAAACGGATCAGAATTCTTTAACTACAAAAAATATTTTTCGGTTGTCCTGATGGCTATTGCTGATGCGGAGTACAAGTTTATTGTTGTGGACATTGGGTCTTATGGACGGTCCAATGACTCGCAAGTGTTTAAACTTTCTGCTATGGGGCGGAAACTGTACGGAAACACTTTTCAGTTTCCACCCCCTAGGCCACTGCCTCAAACCTCAGGCCCACCGATGCCATTCGTGTGTGTAAGTGATGAGGCATTCCAGCTGTCCGAACACCTCTTGAAGCCGTACGCCAGCAGAGGATTGACCCATACAAAGCGAATATTTAACTACCACCTCACAAGAGCCAGACGGATGGTGGAGTGTGCGTTTGGGATAATGACAGCCGAATGGTGTGTCCTTTTGACTGCGATAAACTTGAAGACAGAGACTGTGGATGATGTTGTTAAAGCGTGCGTGGTCCTACATAATTTTGTCATCACCAAGGAACTGATTTCTATGGAGGACCACAATCAAGAAACAACTTTGCACGACTACAGCAACATTACCACTCGGAGTACACTGGCGGTTTCAAGAATGAAGGACCATTTTGCCCAATACTTTGTGTCACCAGAAGGTAGAGTTGACTGGCAGGATGACAAGAGTGTGATAAATTGATTTGTTCTTTTAAACCTCTTTCTGTACCCACAATAAACCTTTAAAAGGAAACTTGTCTACCTTCTTGTGTGTTTTCTACTGTATGTAACCTTTTGGCCATAGTTGTGTCCCTGGCTGGGTTTTTTTACCAAAAGTATTTCACCTTTTGTCAAAAAATGTGTACCTTGTAGGGGATAACCTAACAAAGTACACAAGTTTTGGAAAAAGGTAAGATACTTTGGATACTACACAACCTGGGACACAACTTTGGCAAAAAGGTTAAATTTATGTACCTTTTACCCAAAGTTAGGTAGGTGTTTTTTGCATATGGTGTTTGTGTACCCAAATAGGTTTACCTGTTTTACTACATTTTTAACTTAACATCCTATAAAGAAATGACAGACAACAATTGTAAACCAATGAAACATTTATGGAAAATATATTTTTTGTAAAATCTTTTGCAAATTTTAACTTTTAAATATAATTTCTTTATTCAAAACTTTTTTTTTTTTTTTTTTTAGAAAATCAACACACATTAGAGTTGGGTGTAGTGTGGGGTGGAAATACTGCTGGAGGGGCTGCGGGACACTTCAACCGTGGGAGTGTGGAGGGACGACCGGGATGGTGGTGTGGAAGGAACAGGAAGAGGTGAAGGGGTGGAAAGACTGAAAGAATGGGAAGACAATGCAGAACAGGTGGGTGGTGGAGTGGAGGGTTGGGCAGGAGGAGCAGGTGACATGGTAGGGAATTGGAAGGGGGAAGGAGATCTGTAAGAGGTAGGAGTGTGGTACGGGGTAGGTGGCTGGTAGTGGGGAGGTTGCTGGTACTGGGGAGGTGACTGCAGTTGGGGAGGTGGGTGGTACTGGGGAGGTTGCTGTAATTGGGGAGGTTGATGGAGCTGGTGAGGTGGCTGGTATTGAATAGGAGGGGGAGGAGGGACGGCGGCTGGAGGGGGGGAGGATGGACGGCGGCTGGAGGGGGGGGAGGTGGAGGAACGACTGGGGTGGATGGAGATGGTTGGGTGGTAGCCTGCACTACAGCAGCGTGGCACATATGCATTACATACATCTGCTGGTCAAGAGATAGCGTATCTATGCGCTCCGCCACAGACCTAAAAAAGCTGTGATTAGGTGATGCTCTTGCTTCCGACTGCATGGTTTCCAGAAGTGTCTTTACCTCCAAAACTGCGGAGGTTATCTGATTAATGCCTGCGGCAAGTTGTTCAGTTAATACTTTAAGACATTTCTGGAAAGATGCATTCAAATGCAAGAACTCGGGCGCATAGTTCCTTTCCTGACCCCTCTGACGCTGCCGCCCAGTACCCGCAGCTGTACTAGAGGTGGCAGGGTCAGAAGGGTGGGGTAAAGGGAATGCTATATCCTCACCAGCAGCTGCATGTAATGCAGGCGGCCACGATGCTGCAGCGCTGGTGGAGGGGACTGCGGGATCGAATGTGTGGGAAGGTGCAGATGTACCGGGCCGGTCGAAGTGTCCTTCGGTGTCGGTCTCCTGAGGGATCGCCCTAGAAGGCGCCAACTCTACGGGCGCCCGAGTGCTGGTCACCGTGCTGTGGAAGAAAGAAAAAACATACAATGAATATACAGATGTGGAATGGCCCTGGCTGCAAAAAAACATTGGATAGATGTTAACATTTTATGGTAATATTTACCTTCTGGTGACCATAGTTTCCCGCAGGAACGCCAGGGCTCGTGCGTACTTGTACTTGCTGTGGCGTCCTGAAGAACCACTCGGGGCCCGCATCTCCTTATTGAACTCCTTCTTAAAGCAATCCCTCACAGACCGCCACCGCTTCACAATTCTCTCCCCTGAAACGAGAAAGCACACATTGGTTACTATACAACATCAGTGTTTCCCAAACTTCATTCCTCGTGTCCCCCAGAGGTCATGTTTTCAGTATTTCCATAGTGTTGCACAAAAGGAAATCCTGAAAACATGAACCGTGGGGGACACGAGGACTGAAGTTTGGGAAACACAGCTTTACAGTCAGCAACCTGAACTATACTTACGGTGTTTAGTCTGGGACCTAACATCGAGGTCCTCCCAGTGGTCCACCATTGCCGATGCCACTTCCTCCAGAGCCGTCGGGTCACAACTTGATCAGAATGCCGGTGGTCCCCCATGTTCCACAGCGGCTTCCTTTCTCTGACCAGATCAATGAGGAGGTCGACATCGATACCCTCCTCACCGTCCGAATTGGGAGCACGCTGTGAAGCCTGTGAAATTAAAATAGAAAAAAAAAAATATTACCCTCCACATTAGCATGTGAAAATGAAAAAAAGATACATGTTAACCCCTTCACCCCCAAGGGTGGTTTGCACGTTAATGACTGGGCCAATTTTACAATTCTGACCACTGTCTCTTTATGAGGTTATAACTCTGGAACGCTTCAACGGATCTTCGATAGTGGTAAAATTTCTTCGATATAACTTGCGTTTATTTTTGAAAAAACCGCAAATATGGCAAAAATTTTGAAAATTTTGCAATTTTCAAACTTTGAATTTTTATTCCCTTAAAACAGAGAAATATGTCACACAAAATAGTTAATAAATAACATTTCCCACATGTCTACTTTACATCAGCACAATTTTGGAACCAAAATTTTTTTTGTTAGGAAATTATAAGGGTTAAAAGTTGACCAGCGATTTCTAATTTTTACAACAAAATTTACAAAGCCATTTGTTTTAGGGACCACCTCATATTTGAAGTCACTTTGAGGGGTCTATATAGCAAAAAAATACCCAAAAGTGTCACCAGTCTAAAAACTGCACCCCTCAAGGTACTCAAAACCACATTCAAGAATTTTATTAACCCTTCAGGTGCTTCACAGGAGCTGAAGCAACGTGGAAGGAAAAAATGAATATTTTAACTTTTTAGCCACAAAAATGATATTTACAAACATTTTTTTTATGTTCACAAGGGTAAAAGGAGAAAATGGACAGATAAAGTTGTTGTGCAATTTCTCCTGAGTACGCCAATACCCCATATGTGGGGGAAAACCACTGTTTGGGCGCACGGCAGCGCTCGTAAGGGAAGGAGCGCCGTTTGACTTTTTCAAACTAAAATTGGCTGGAATTGAGATTGGACGCCATGTCGCGTTTGGAGAGCCCCTGATGTGCCTAAACAGTGGAAACCCCCCACAAGTGACACCATTTTGGAAACTAGACCCCATAAGGAAATTATCTAGATCTGTTGTGAGCACTTTGAAACCCAAAGTGTTTCACAAAAGTTTATAATGCCTGGGTATGAAAAAAAAACAAACAATTTTCCACAAAAATTATTTTTTAGTCCAAAATTTTTGATTTTTCCCTAGAAAATTGGACCCCAAAAGTTGTTGTCCAATTTGTCCTGAGTACGCTGATACCCCATATGTGGGGGGGGGGAACTGTTTGGGCGCACGGCAGGGCTTGGAAAGAAAGTAGTAATGTTTTGGAATGCAGACGTTGATAGGGGTCATGTTCCGTTTGCAGTGCCCCAGATGAGCCTAAACAGTGGAAATCCCCCACAAGTGACCCCATTTTGGAAACTAGACCCCCTAAGGAACTTATCTAGATCTTTGGTGAGCACTTTGAACCCCCAAGTGCTTCACACAAGTTTATAATTCCCGGCATGAAAATAAAAAAATCCTATTTTTTTCCCACAAAAATGATCTTTTAGTCACTATTTTTTTATTTTCCCAAGGGTAACAGGAGAAATTGGACCACAAAAGTTGTTGTCCAATTTGTCCTGAGTACGCTGATACCCCATATGTGGGGGGGGGGGACCACAGTTTGGGCGCACGGCAGAGCTCGTATGGAAGGAGCACCATTTGACTTTTTCCAACCAAAATTGCTGGAATTGAGATTGGATGCCATGTTGCATTTGGAGAGCCACTGATGTGCCTAAACGGTGGAAATCCCCACAAGTGACCCCATTTGGGAAACTAGACCCCCTAAGGAACTTATCTAGATCTTTGGTGAGCAATTTGAACCCCCAAGTGCTTCACACAAGTTTATAACGTAGAGCCGTGAAATTAAAAAATCATATTTTTTCCACAAAAATGATCTTTTCACCCCAATTTTTATTTTCCCAAGGGTAACAAGACCCCAAAAGTTATTGTGCAATTTGTCCTGAGTACGCAGCTGATCGCCCTGGACGTACTATTCCGTCCATGGGAATGAGGTCCAGGGTCACATGGATGGAATATTACGTCCAATGGAATAAAGGGGTTAAACAAAATCAAATTAAGAAAAAAAAAATATAGATATCAAATTTTTTTAAAAAAATGTATAAAAAATATATTAAATGTTACCAAAAAAGGTAAATAGGGTAAATAGTAAAAAAATGAAAATCAAAGCTAAAAATTAAAATTTAAAAATGCACCCCAACAAAGAAAAAAAATTGGGGAAAAAAAACAATTACATTGGAATCCAAAAAAAAACCAAAAAAACTTACATGTTGGGAACCGCCGACAGTCTCACGACGACGACTCTGGGAGGCGCTATAAGGACCCCTTTCTTGGCTCCCAGATCCGAGAGACTAAAAAGAAAAAAAAAATTAGGATATAGGCATGTGTTGTCCGCTGTGTCAAGTATGTACTAAATGGTTTTCTATGTGTTGTGTGTAGTGTGATGTGTTTTATGCGATTGATGCAGGATACTTACGAATTGTGAGCCCACTCCGGGTATCTCTCCACCCCGTCCTTCTTCCTCTGGGAGCTCTTCCTCATCTTGCGATTCCTGTTATTAAAAAAAGACAATCAATACATATATCCCACAGATGGATTGTGGAGAAAAAAAAAATTAAGATATTTTTACCGCCAATTGCTGACGATGGGATGGAGGGCTCCCAGAAGAAGATGTGTCCCGATCACCCTGCATCTCCACTGACTTGGAGGGAGGAGCTGCTGCTGCCGTCGCTTCCTCCACTAAAGCCGCCAGTGCGGCAGCTGCTGCAGCTGTTTGACGGTCTCTGCTGTGGAAGAAAGACACAAAAAGGGCCAGTGAATATATGTATATTCCTTGGCCGTGGCTGAAAGAGAAAAACAAACATTGAATTTTTAGGGAAATGGGGGATGTCATAGTTACTTTCTGCTGCCTGTCCTGTCTGCCCGTCTATCCTCCTCTCCACTTGCTGCTGCTGCTTCGCCGCCGCCGCCTCTCTTTGACTTCTTCTGCTGTTGAGTAAGGACACAAAAAGGGACAGTGAATATATGTTTATTCTTTGGCTCTGGCTGAAAGAGAAAAAAAAAAGATTAAATATTTTTGGAAATGCTGGATGTCAGATTTACTTTCTGCTGGCTGTCCTCCTGGCTTCGAGGATGTCAACTCCCCTTGCTGCTGCTGCCGCTGCCTCCTCTCTTTCAAATCTTCTGCTGTGGAATAAACAGACAAAAAGGGACTGTGAATATATGTATTCATTATCCCTGTTTGAAAAAATAAAAGTCAACATGGACAGGAGTGAGCTTTATGGTGTACGGAACACAACATCCCGTCATTAATTGGACCCATAAACAGTAGCAGGGGTACCCACCCTATCACTGGAAAAAATGCACACTTGATACAGTACCAGGGGGAACAACTTCATCACAGGGAAACCATGGTGACGCACAACATCACTTGCAAAACATGCACATTATAAACATTACAAGGGGATACACTTCAACACAGTGGAAACATGCACATTTCATACAGTAGCAGGAGGACCAACCCCATCACAGCCAAAAAAAAACCCATTCTACAGTACCAGTAGATCCACATTATGAATGAAAAACATGCACATTTCATACAGTAGCAGGAGGACCAACCCCATCACAGCCAAAAAAAATAAAAAATACAGTACCAGTAGATCCACATTATGAATGGAAAACATGCACATTTCATACAGTAGCAGGAGGACCAACCCCATCACAGCCAAAAAAAAAAAACATACCAGGAGATCCACATTTTGAATTTAAAACATGCACATTTGATACACTACCAGGGGAACAACTTCATCACAGGGAAACCATGGTGATGCACAACATCACTTGCAAAACATGCACATTATAAACATTACCAGGGGATACACTTCAACACAGTGGAAACATGCATATTTCATACAGTAGCAGGAGGACCAACCCCATCACAGCCAAAAAAAAAAAAATACAGTACCAGTAGATACACATTATGAATGGAAAACATGCACATTTCATACAGTAGCAGGAGGACCAACCCCATCACAGCCAAAAAAAAATACAGTACCAGTAGATCCACATTATGAATGGAAAACATGCGCATTTCACACAGTAGCAGGAGGACCAACCCCATCACCAGGGGGAACAACTTCATCACAGGGAAACCATGGTGATGCACAACATCACTTGCAAAACATGCACATTATAAACATTACCAGGGGATACACTTCAACACAGTGGAAACATGCATATTTCATACAGTAGCAGGAGGACCAACCCCATCACAGCCAAAAAAAAAAAATACAGTACCAGTAGATACACATTATGAATGGAAAACATGCACATTTCATACAGTAGCAGGAGGACCAACCCCATCACAGCCAAAAAAATAAAAAATACAGTACCAGTAGATCCACATTATGAATGGAAAACATGCGCATTTCACACAGTAGCAGGAGGACCAACCCCATCACAGCCAAAAAAAATAACATTCTACATTACCAGTAGATCCACATTATGAATGGAAAACATGCACAATCCATACAGTAGCAGAAGGACCAACCCCATCACAGCCAAAAAAAATAAAAAATACAGTACCAGTAGATCCACATTATGAATGGAAAACATGCACATTTCATACAGTAGCAGGAGGACCAACCCCATCACAGCCCAAAAAAAAAAAACATACCAGGAGATCCACATTTTGAATTTAAAACATGCACACTTGATACAGTACCAGGGGGAACAACTTCATCACAGGGAAACCATGGTGACGCACAACATCACTTGCAAAACATGCACATTATAAACATTACCAGGGGATACACTTCAACACAGTGGAAACATGCACATTTCATACAGTAGCAGGAGGACCAACCCCATCACAGCCAAAAAAAAAAAAATACAGTACCAGTAGATACACATTATGAATGGAAAACATGCACATTTCATACAGTAGCAGGAGGACCAACCCCATCACAGCCAAAAAAAATAAAAAATACAGTACCAGTAGATCCACATTATGAATGGAAAACATGCACATTTCATACAGTAGCAGGAGGACCAACCCCATCACAGCCAAAAAAAAAAAACATACCAGGAGATCCACATTATGAATTTAAAACATGCACATTTGATACAGTACCAGGGGGAACAACTTCATCACAGGGAAACCATGGTGATGCACAACATCACTTGCAAAACATGCACATTATAAACATTACCAGGGGATACACTTCAACACAGTGGAAACATGCATATTTCATACAGTAGCAGGAGGACCAACCCCATCACAGCCAAAAAAAAAAAAATACAGTACCAGTAGATACACATTATGAATGGAAAACATGCACATTTCATACAGTAGCAGGAGGACCAACCCCATCACAGCCAAAAAAATAAAAAATACAGTACCTGTAGATCCACATTATGAATGGAAAACATGCACATTTCACACAGTAGCAGGAGGACCAACCCCATCACAGCCAAAAAAAAAACATACAGTACCAGTAGATCCACATTATGAATGGAAAACATGCACATTTCATACAGTAGCAGGAGGACCAACCCCATCACAGCAAAAAAAAAAAAAAACCGTACCAGGAGATCCACATTATCAATTTAACACATGCACATTATACAGTAGCAGGGGATACACATTATAACTTGAAAAAATGCACATTATAAAGTACCAGGGGATACACATTATCACTTGAAAAACATGCATATTTGAAACAGTACCAGGGGGACCCACCCCATCAGTGGAAAAATATGAACATTTCATACAGTACCAGGGGAACCAACCCCATCACAGCAAAAACATGATTTTGAAACTGTACCAGGGTGCAAGCACACTGCAGTAGCTCAGGCAGCAGTGGTGACAGATGCGTGGTAAAATTTGGGGTGGGTGATGTGATATTTACCGTCTACTGTCCTGGGCTCTATTGCCGTATCTGCTGGTAGGGCTGGTGTTGGTGCTTTGGCTTGTCTTGCTCTCTGCATGGTATGTCTGAGAGTGTCCCACTGCATGCTTTTTATATGTTTGCTGTGGGCTGGTATATCAATTGAAAAACTGGATCCGGCCACCGAATCCAGCTTTTGCCGAATCCGCCGCATTGCGGCGTTCATAGACTTTCATTGTAACAAAATTCGGTGCTTCCGGCTTTTTCGCCGGAGACAAAAAGCGTTACATGCCACGTTTTTGCCAGACCCGGACTGCGACCAGACACCGGATCCGGCAAAAACTGGACACGCCACAGGGACATGCGGCGCCATCCGGCAATAATGTTACTCTATGGAAAAAAAAACTGATCCGGCATTACATTTCGGCAGATGCGGTTTGACAAAAAAAGGCCGGAGCGCGCCTCAGGCGCAAAACGGATGTGTGAAAGAGGCCTAACTCTCTGGTTTAACAGAATAAAAATTCAAAATTTGAAAATTGCGCAATTTTCAAAATTTTCACCAAATTTCCATTTTTTTCACAAATAAACGCAAAAATGATCGACCTAAATTTACCACTAACATGTAGCCCAATATGTCACGAAAAAACATTCTCAGAATCGCTAGGATCCGTTGAAGCGTTCCTGAGTTATTACCTTATAAAGGGACACTGGTCAGAATTGCCAAAAATGGCAAGGTCATGAAGGGGTTAATAACCAGCAAAGGCTATGCAGTCAACTGCAGGCTGATATTAATAGCCTAGGAAGGGGCCATGGATACTGCTCCACCAATCCTGGCTAAAAACATCACCTCTCAGCCTCCCGAGAAAAGGCACATCTCTAAGATGCGCCAATTCTGGTACTTAGCCTCGCTCTTCTTACTTGCCCTGTAGCGGTGGCAAGTGGGGTAATAGTTTGGGGGGGTTGATGTCACCTTTGTATTGTCTGGTGACATCAAGTCCCGAGATTAGTAATGGAGAGGCATCTGTAAGACGCCCCCATTACTAACCCCATTTTCACATTGTAAGAAAACACAGCTACCCAGGAAAAGTCCTTTAATTGAAAGAAAGACACAGACTCCTTTAATATTCTTAATTAAACCATATTTACGACTCGCCCATTCCCTCAATGCCCTCGTCATTTGCAAAAGAGGTAAAAAAAACAAACAACAAAATTCCTCACCTTTCCGCACAGATGCTTTTAATTCATTAGTCCCACGACGGATTCAGCTCTGCTACATCTAGATGGCAGGCTGCATGATGCGACCATGCAGCCTGTCATCCAGTGGAGAAACTGAGCACCGTGTGCAGTGTCTCTCTATGAACTGCTATTCCCTGTCTGAGGGCATTGGAAATGTGAGAAAGTTCCCCTGCTCGCGGTGCCATCTGACAGGTCCTGCGAGTTCATGGCCAATGAACTCACTTCACCTATGTGACATCGGTGTGAGCGCCGTGGGAAATTTTAGATATATTCTATCTATCTATCTATCTATCTATCTATCTATTCTATCTATCTATCACTATCTATCTATCTATCTACTATCTATCTATATGTGTGTGTTTTAAAGAATATTTCCTTTGAAAACGATGTGTAAATGACATAGAGAATTCCTGTAGTAAAAGCTCATGTTAAAAACACATTGCAATTGGATAGCAATCTCACTGCATTCAGATGTCAATCGGATGCTAGGTGTGAGAAATCGGATTGTACTCGCATGACACTCACATGACACTTGCATTACACTCCTGCGATCTCCGGCAGGGAGACTCGGACCGATTTTTCATACGTTTATTGTGACTTTTAGGATTTCGCTCTGTAGAATCCTCACTCTTAGGATTTCGCTCTGTAATATATGTAGTATATGTTGTATTGTTCAACATCTTTATCAATGATTTAGATGAAGGAATTGAGGGTAAACTGATCAAATTTGCTGATGACACAAAGCTAGGAGAGGTAGCTAATACTAGAGAAGAGAGAGAGAGGATTCAAAAAGATATAAATAAACTGGAGCAGTGGGCAGCAACTAACAGAATGGTTTTAACAGGGAAAAATGCAAAGTACTACATGTGGGCAATAAAAATGAAAAAAGCATATACAAAATGGGAGGAATAGGGCTAAGTAACAGCACATGTGAAAAAGACTTGGGTATACTAATTGATCACAGACTGAACATGAGTCAACAGTGTGATGCAGCAGCAAAAAAGGCAAATACAATTCTAGGATGTATCAACAGAAGCATACAGTCTAGATCACGTGAGGTCATTATTGCACTCTACTCCTCTTTGGTCAGACCTCATCTGGAATACTGTGTCCAGTTTTGGGCACCACATTTTAAAAAAGACATCAACAAACTGGAGCAAGTTCAGAGAAGAGCGACCAGAATGGTGACTGGCCTGCAAACCATGTCCTATGAGGAACGGTTGCAGGATTTGGGAATGTTTAGCTTGCAAAAAAGAAGACTGAGAGGAGACTTAATAGCTGTCTACAAATATCTTAAGGGTTGTCACATTGTAGAAGGATCATCTTTATTCTCCTTTGCACAAGGAAAGACTAAAAGCAATGGGATGAAACTGAATGGGAGGAGACACAGATTAGATATTAGAAAAAACTTTTTGACAGTTAGGGTGATCAATGAGTGGAACAGGCTGCCACGAGAAGTGGTGAGTTCTCCTTCAATGGAAGTCTTCAAACAGAGGCTGGACAGACATCTGTCTGGGATGATTTAGAGAATCCTGCTTTGAGCAGGGGGTTGGACCAGATGGCCCAGGAGGTCCCTTCCAACTCTACCATTCTATGATTCTATCCTCACTTTTAAGATTCCGCTCTGTAATATCCTCACTCTTAGGATTCCGCTCTGTAATATCCTCACACTTAGGATTCCGCTCTGTAATATCCTCACTCTTCGGATTCTGCTCTGTAATATCTTCACTCTTAGGATTCCGCTCTGTAATGCCCTCACTCTCAGGATTCCGCTCTGTAATATCCTCACTCTTAGGATTCCCCTCTGTAATATCCTCACTCTTAGGATTCCGCTCTGTAATATCTTCACTCTTAGGATTCCGCTCTGTAATAACCTCACTCTTAGGATTCCCCTCTGTAATACCCTCACTCTTAGGATTTTGCTCTGTAATATCCTCACTCTTAGGATTCCGCTCTGTAATATCCGAACTCTTCGGATTCCGCTCTGTAATATCCTCACTCTTAGGATTCCGCTCGGTAATATCCTCACTCTTAGGGTAGAGACAGACTGCTGTATAACGTGTGCGATGATCGCACGACTGACCCGGCACCTCTCCTGACCTGAGCATGACAGCGTGAAGTATTTCTATGCAGCTGTCAAGCTTGGGTGAGGAGAGCAGACAACCAATACGAGGATTACGATGCAAACCTCGCACGAGAAGTACGTCAGTCTGTCTCTGCCCTAAGGACTCTTCTCGGTAATACCCTCACTCTTAGGAAATCCTCACTCTTAGTATTCAGCTCTGTAATATCATCACTGTTAGGATTATGTTCTGTAAAACCCTACGCTTAGGAAATCCTCACTTTTATGATTCAGTTGTCATGATCGCATCTGGCGCACATGGTTTGTGGACCCACTGTGCCACGGGGCTGGGCTTGACTAGGAGGGGCATAGCTAATCAGCTATATGTTGTTCACTGGAGCTCCTGATGGTGCAGTCAGGCTTGAGCAGCACGTAGCCACTAGGTAGCACTCCTTGGCAGTCCCCAGGACCGCAGGTGCCGATCCCAGGGTTCGCTGGATGGGGACACGGGAGCGAAGTCACAGACATGCAGGATTCGGAGACTGACGCACAGTCCACATGGACTTCGGGCATAGGTTCTTGTTCAGACACACGGGTCTTGGGAAATGGTTCAGGTACCGCCAAAGCGGCTTCAGGGTCACGAATAAACTACACAAGGCTACAAGGGCGATACTGAATAAGGAAGTAACTATATTAGACTGAGGACCGGGGACCTGGCAAAATACAGTTCTGAAAACCCTTTAAGAACAATAGTAGTAAAGCAGATCGTTTTCCTAAACATTTCGTAGTACATCAGTTGTAGCTTACACATTTATCATTGTCTTTTTCATTTCATCCCATCTCACAGTTTGAGGCGCTGAAGCAGTTTCTGGAGAAAGGTGGTGACATCCTGGTGATGCTGGGAGAGGGTGGAGAGACCAAATATGATACCAACGTCAACTTTCTGCTTGAGGAGTATGGGATAATGGTAAACACTGGTAAGGATCCACTGCCTTTTTTTTTTCTTAATATTTCTGTAGTGTTATTACACATAGTATTTATGTCTATACTTTTTTTGTGCTGATTTTTATATTGAAATATCAATTATCCATGGGATCTTGGGTTATTTTTTTGCTTTGCGTTTAAGGGGAACACATTAAAAGGGTTTTCTTGGACTATACTGTATGTACAGCTCCGGCAAAAATTAAGAGACCACTTCAAAATTTTGCAGTTTGTCTGATTTTTCTCTTTATAGGTGTATTTTTGAGTAAAATGTAAATTGCTCTTTTATTCTATAAACTACTGACCACGTCTCCGAATTTCCAAGCAATAAATTTTGTATTTTCAGAAAATAAGAAATAGTTAAAATAACAAAAAAATTCAGTGCTTGCAGACCTCAAATAACGCTAAGAGAACAAGTTCATAATCATTTAGAAACAACAATACTAATGTTTTCACTCAGGAAGAGTTCAGAAATCAATATTTTGTGGAATAACCAAGATTTTTAATCACACCTTTCATGTCTTGGCATGGTTTCCACCAGTCTTTCACACTGCTTTTGGGTGACCTTATGCCACTCCCGGTACAAAATTAAGCATTTCTTCTTTGTTTGATGGCTTGTGACTATCCATCTTCATCTTGATTACATTCGAGAGGTTTTCAATTGGGTTCAGGTCTGGAGATTGGGCTGGCCATGACAGGGATTTGATGTGGTGGTCCTTCATCCTCACATTGATTGACCTACAGTAGCTGTGTCGTATGGCGCATTGTCCTGCTGGAAAAACCAGTCCTCAGAGTTGGGGAAGGAACATTGCCTGAGCAGAAGGAATCAACTGTTTTTCCAGGATAACCTTGTATGCGGCTTGATTAGTACGTCCTTTGCAAAGATTAACCTGCCAATTCTAGCCTTGCTGAAGCATCGCCAGATCATCAGCAATCCTCCACCAAATTTCACAGTGGGTGCAAGACAGTGTGGCTTGTACGCCTCTCCAGGTCTCTGTCTAACCATTAGACGACCAGCTGTTGGGCAAACCTGAAAATTTGACTCATTAGAGAAGATTACCTTACTCCAGTCCTCTATGGTCCAATCCTTATGGTCTTTGGCAACCTTCAGCTTGGCTCTCCTTTGCTTCTCATTGATGAAAGGCTTTTTTCTAGCTTTACATGACTTGAACCCTGCCTCCAGGAGCCTGTTACGAACTGTTCTTGCCGTGCACTTCACCGCAGCTGCCATTTGCCATTTCTTTTGTAGGTCAGTTGATGTCACCCTGCGGTTGCTGAATAAGATGATGGTCATCTCGGTCAGTGGAGAGTCGTTTTTGCCCTCTGCTGGTCTGTAGCTTTGTTGTCCCCAATGTCTGCTGCTTGACCTTGTTGTAATGGACTGCCGTCTTAGAAATTTTAAGGATGGAGGCAACATGACGCTCAATGTATCCCTTTGCTAGTAAAGCCAGAATTGACCCCTTCTTTTCCTCACTCAAGACTTTTTTTTTCTACTCCTTTGGCATGGTTGAAAGTTATTTTCTCTAATCCCCTCCACGACAGCACACAGGAAGTTACTTCCTCATCCTAATTAAGGACAGGAAACAAGAGGTTAAATAACCCTCCCCTTCCCCTAATCCCCAGTGTTTTCCTGTCCCTAATCAGGATGAAGAGGTTCCGTGTGCTCCATGGACGTGCTGGCAAAATCCCTGGGTGTACCTTGAGCCGGGCAGCTGGGGTCGATCGCCCCGAACCTTCCTCCCCGTGCGCTGCTCCTGCTGCTGGTGGGACCCGTGCCATCCTCAGGCGCTTCGGCAATGCTGGATGGTGAATTTTGGGCTGGGGGCCTACCGTAGCTCCCCAGCCCAAGAAACGCTTTCCCCCTCGCCCCGCATGCCAGCACATCCGAATGGCATGCATAGGAAGTGATGTACACCGCCGACTCAGAAGGTGCGACGTCACTTCCGCCCTGCGTTCTAGGGTGGAACGCACTGCCATTTGGCGGGAAATTTGAAATTTAAAAAAAAAGTTCAGGATGGCGCCAGGAAGCTTCTTACCTGAGGGGGAGAGACCTTATCCGATTGGATGGGGGGAAAAAACGCTGGATCTCAGTTTCTATATAAGGACCCTGATGGAAGACTCCTTAAGGTAGGACTAAGGTCTGCATGATGGATGTGTCTTCCTTGAGAGCTTCTTCTGCAGAGCCCAGCGGAAACCCTGGCCCAGTGAGTACACTTAGAAAAGGGTATATAGTCTTTGGTTCAGGACCCATTCCTATGTGACCCCCCCCCTTCTCCTCTCTTTCAGGGAGACAAGGATCCTGCACCAAAAACAAAGGGAAAGACTACAAGGCGCAAGTGCGCCATCTGTAGTAAAAAGCTTCCCTCCAATTACAAAAAAACCCTGTGCTAGCTGTGCACAGAAAAAATTGTCCGGCAGGAACAACCATCCCTGATAGATGAAGTAAGAGGGGTGGTGCGACAAGAGATTCAGTCATCCCTGGCTACATTTTCCCAGTCATTCACAAGGGGCCCACAGTCTCAAAGAAGAGAAAATACGCCCCTGAAGACATAGACTCAGAACCTGAGTCATCGGGTTCTGTGGATTGGAGGGAAGAAGGTGAACTGACCCCAAGCCAGACGGAGAAGGATACGAAGTTGTTCTTTTCCTCAGAAGATATGGAGGAGCTGCTTTCAGCAGTCAGGAACACGATGGAAGTTGAGGAGGAGAAACCGTCCCGTTCAGTTCAGGATGATTTGGCGGTCTAAAATCTAGGAAGAAAATTTTTTTTCCTATCCATGATAATGTCCAGAATCTAATCTTGGAAGAATGGAAGTTCCCGGAAAGGAAATTGAGTATCTCAAGCGAGATGAAAGATCGGTTTCCCCTGGACGAAGAGACCGCAAAGTGTTGGACTAAAGTCTCTAAAGTAGATATCTAGGTAGCTAGGGTAGTCAAAAAAACTACACTACCCTTAGAAGATTCCTCTCAGCTCAAGGACCCTCTTGACCGCAAAATGGATAGTTTACTGAGGAAGTCCTGGGAGGCTTCAGCAGCCTCCTTAAAAAAAAAAATGTGTACCTCTGGCTACAGCAAGTGGAGGACCATATTAGAAGTGGAACTCCGAGGGAAGATCTTAAATCCTCTCTACCGCTCCTTCAGAAGGCAGCAGGTCTTTTGGCGGATGCCTCGACAGTGTCAGTTCGAATTGCGGCAAGAATATCAGTATTTTCCAACACTACCCGAAGGACTCTGTGGCTGAAGATGTGGAGCGGAGACATTCTATCAAAATCCAAACTATGCTCTGTTCCTTTCAAGGGAGAATACGTATTCAGCCCTGTACTGGACGAATTACTAGAGAAGGTAACCGATAAGAAGAAAAATCTTCCCGAACCAAAACCACCCGAGAAGAAGCCTTTTTGCCTACCCCAGGCTCAGACCCCTCAAGGGGGAAAGGGAAAACGGGGCAATGGAGTTACCCTAAAGGTGGAAAGGCAGAAATATTTTTCACATCTCAAGCACAGACAGAGACAGAAAATGACGCCAAGCAGGTAGGGGGCAGGATTTCAAACTTCTTCCCAAGCTGGCAGGGGATAACATCAGATCGGGGAATCCTAGACTCAGTCAAAAAGGGAATAAAAATTTTCCCCTTCCCCCCCCCTTAAAGACTAGATGTAACGCAGCTCTCCTCAGTAAAGCTTCAAAAAATTCTGCATACAGAACTCCAACAGATGCTGTTGTCGGCAGTAATATCACCGGTTCCAGAAGCAGAGCTGGATCAGGGTCACTACACCCAGCTGTTCCTAGTAAAAAAAGCCAAGTAGGAAATACCGGGTCATCATCAACCTAAAGAAGCTGAACGAGCATATCCGGTACCAACACTTCAAGATGGAGTAAATAAAGTCCACAATACCATTGATCGGGAAAGATTTTGCCATGGCCACCATAGATCTCCAAGAGGCATATTACCATGTACCCATCCACCACCCGTCCTATCAGCGGTATCTGAGGTTTGCAGTTGCTCTAGACGAAGAAGTACACCACTTCCAGTTCAAGGTTCTGCCCTTTGGCATATCATCGGCACCCCGAACATTTACAAAAAATAATAGCAGCACTCTTCAGGAAACGGGACATATGTGTCGTTCCTTACCTGTACGACCTTCTTGTCATGGCTAAGAGCATCTTCGATCAGTCCTGCATACCTTGGCATCTTTAGGCTGGATGGTAAATCAGGAAAAATCAGACTGAATCCCTCAACCAGGAAAGTCTTTCTAGGGATCCTCCTAGATTCCCAGAACCAAAAATCGTTTCTTCCGCCCACCAAACAGGTATGCGTAAGACAGGGTTCGACAAACCCGGGCGCCAGGTCGCCAGCGGCGCCTAGAAAATCATGCCTGGCGCCCGGGTTTGTCGGGGCCCTGAGCAGGCGGGGGGGCCCACTCGCCGTCGGGCACTGGGGCGCCCGTTAGCGGAGGAGAGCGGTGTCAGCGCCGCCACTGGCCCCCCCCCCCCGCTTGCTCAGGGCCCCGGCAGCAGCTGGCACAATACTCACCGCTCCCCGTGCCTCCGCTGACGCAGCTCCGGGCTCCAGGGGGTGCCTGCGCTTCCTCTCACAGCAGCGCCGCTGAATGAGGTCATCATTCAGCGTCCGGCTGTGGCAGAGAGCGCGCGGACGCCTGACAGGTGAGATGTGTGTCTGTGTGTGTGTGTATGTACTGCGGTGCTTTGTGTGTGTATGTGAGAGAGTGCTTGTATGCTGCGGTGCTGTCTGTGTGATGGTGGGGGGAGGGCAGTGATGATGATGATGGGGAGGCATTGATGATAATGGGGAGGCATTGATGATGATGGGGAGGCATTGATGATAATGGGGAGCATTGATGATGATGGGGAGGCACTGATGATGATGGGGAGGAATTGATGATGATGGGGAGGCATTGATGATGATGGGGAGGCGATGATGATGATGGGGAGGCGATGATGATGATGGGGAGACAATGATGATGATGGGGAGGCGATGATGATGATGGGGAGGCATTGATGATGATGGGGAGGCATTGATGATGATGGGGAGGCATTGATGATAATGGGGAGGCATTGATGATGATGGGGAAGCATTGATGATGGGGAAGCATTGATTATGGGGAGGCATTGATGATGATGGGCAGGCATTGGTGATGATGGGGAGGCATTGATGATGATGGGGAGGCATTGGTGATAATGGGGAGGCATTGATGATGATGGGGAGGCATTGATGATGATGGGGAGTATTGATGATGATGGGGAGGCATTGATGATGATGGGGAGGCATTGATGATGATGGGAGGCATTGATGATGATGGGGAGGCACTGATGATGATGGGAGGCATTGATGATGATGGGGAGGCGATGATGATGGGGAGGCATGATGATGATGGGGAGACATTGATGATGATGGGGAGGCATTGATGATGATGGGGAGGCACTGATGATGATGGGGAGGCATGATGATGATGGGGAGGAATTGATGATGATGGGAGGCGATGATGATGATGGGGAGGCATGATGATGATGGGGAGGACGATTGGATTGATGATGATGGGGAGGCATTGATGATGATGGGAGGCATTGATGATGATGGGGAGGCATTGTGATAGATGGGGAGGCATTGATGATGATGGGGAGGCACTGATGATGATGGGGAGGCACTGATGATGATGGGGAGGAATTGATGATGATGGGGAGGCGATGATGATGATGGGGAGGCACTGATGATGATGGGGAGGCATGATGATGATGGGGAGGAATTGATGATGATGGGGAGGCACTGATGATGATGGGGAGGCACTGATGATGATGGGGAGGAATTGATGATGATGGGGAGGCATTGGTGATGATGGGGAGGCATTGGTGATGATGGGGAGGCATTGGATGATGATGGGGAGGCATTGGTGATGATGGGGAGGCATTGGTGATAATGGGAGGCATTGATGATGATGGGGAGTATTGATGATGATGGGGAGGCATTGATGATGATGGGGAGGCGATGATATGATGAGGTGAGACGCTTCCTCTCACAGCAGCGCCGCTGAATGACGTCATCATTCAGCGGCCGGCTGTGGCAGAGAGCGCGCGGACGCCGGAAAGGTGAGATATGTGTGTGTGTCTGTGTGTGTGTCTGTATCAGTGTGTGTATGTATGCGGTGCTTTGTGTGTGTATGTGAGAGAGTGCTTGTGTGCTGCGGTGCTGTCTGTGTGATGGTGGTGGGGGGAGGGCAGTGATGATGATGATGGGGAGGCATTGATAATGGGGAGGCATTGATGATGATGGGGAGGCATTGATGATAATGGGGAGGCATTGATTATGATGGGGAAGAATTGATGATAATGGGGAGGCATTGATGATGATGGGAGACACTGATGATGATGGGGAGGCACTAATGATGATGGGGAGGCATTGATGATAATGGGGAGGCATTGAGATGATGGGGACGCACTGATGATGATGGGGAGGCACTGATGATGATGGGGGGCATTGATGATGATGGGGAGGCATTGATGATGATGGGGAGGCACTGATGATGATGGGGACGCACTGATGATGATGGGGAGGCACTGATGATGATGGGGGGCATTGATGATGAATGGGGAGGCACTGATGATGATGGGGAGGCACTGATGATGATGGGGAGGCATTGATGATGATGGGGAGGCATGATGATGATGGGGAGGCGATGATGATGATGGGGAGACATGATGATGATGGGGAGGCATTGATGATGATGGGAGGCATTGCTGATGATGGGGAGGCATTGATGATGATGGGGAAGCATTGATGATGAATGGGGAAGCATTGATGTGATGGGGAGACATTGATGATGATGGGAGGCATTGATGATGATGGGGAGGCATTGATGATGGTGGGGAGACATTGATGATGATGGGGAGGCGATGATGATGATAGGCAGGCATTGGTGATGATGGGGAGGCATTGGTGATGATGGGGAGGCATTGATGATGATGGGGAGGCATTGGTGATGATGGGGAGGCATTGGTGATAATGGGGAGGCATTGATGATGATGGGGAGTATTGATGATGATGGGGAGGCATTGATGATGATGGGGAGGCGATGATATGATGAGGTGAGACGCTTCCTCTCACAGCAGCGCCGCTGAATGATGTCATCATTCAGCGGCCGGCTGTGGCAGAGAGCGCGCGGACGCCGGAAAGGGAGAAGTGTGGTTTATATGTGTGTGTGTCTGGTGCTTGTGTTGTATCAGGTGTGTTGTAGCTGCGGTGCTTTGGTGTGTGTATGTGGAGAGTGCTTGTGATGCTGCGGTGCAGGTCTGTGATGGTGGTGGGGAGGCAGTTGATGATGATGGGAGGCATTGATAATGGGGAGGCATTGATGATGAAATGGATGGGGAGGCATTGATGATAATGGGGGGGCACTTGTTTATGATGGGGAGGAAATTGATGATATGGGGAGGCATTGATGATGAATGGGGAGACATGATGATGATGGGGAGCACTAATGATGATGGGGAGGCATGATGATATGGGGGGCATTGATGATGATGGGGACGCATGATGATGATGGGAGGCACTGATGATGATGGGGGCATTGATGATGATGGGGAGGCATTGATGATGATGGGGAGCGAATGATGATATGGGGAGGCATTTATGATGATGGGAGCACTGATGATGATGGGGAGCACTGATGATGATGGGGAGGCATTGATGATGATGGGGAGGCATTGATGATGATGGGGAGGCGATGATGATGATGGGGAGGCGATGATGATGATGGGCAGGCATTGATGATGATGGGGAGCATTGATGATAATGGGGAGGCATTGATGATGATGGGGAGTCATTGATGATAATGGGGAGGCATTGATGATGATGGGGAGGCGATGATGATGATGGGCAGGCATTGATGATGATGGGGAGCCAGATGATGATGATGATGGGAGGCGATGATATGATGAGGAGGCAATGATGATGATGGGCAGGCATTGATGATGATGGGGAGGGCATGATGATGATGGGGAGGCAATGATGATGAAATGAAAAAAAAATTCTGGCTCCTAAATTTTTTGGCTGGCTCCTAGATTCTGAACAACTTTGTCGACCCCTGGCGTAAGATCAAAAGTTCGGGCGCTAAAAAGTGTGAGAAGGGTGACCATAAGATTCACCATGTCAACATTGGGGTCAATGACTTCTTGCATCCAGGCAGTTACCTGGGCCCAGGCCCACTCAAGAATACTTCAAAAGTTTATTCTATACCGCTGGAACAAAGACCCAGAGACCCTCAATGTGAGAATCTCTCTACCTCAACACGTAAAGGTATCCCTCAACTGGTGGCTCTGCCAGGGAAACCTTGCAAAAGGGCTACCCTGGATACAATATCCTATGACGTCAATTACAACAGACGCCAGCAAATGCGGATGGGAAGCAATAATGTCTCAGGGAGTCTTTCAAGGAGTCTGGCCCAAAAAGATGGAGAACCAGTCTTCCAATTACAGAGAATTGAGAGCAGTAGAATAAGCCCTAAGGGCGGCAGAGTCATTAATCCAGGGAACCCATGTCCGAAATTACTCCGACAACATGACCGCCATAGCTCTTCTACGTCATCAGGACAGCACAAAATACGGAAGTCTGCAACAGATCTCGGCAAGAATATTTGGTTGGGCAGAATGTCATCTCCAGTCTTTATCGGCTCTCCACCTGAAAGGATCCGACAACGTCGAAGCAGACTTCTTGAGCAGGACAGACCTAGATCCAGGGGAATGGAACCTCAATATGAGAGTATTCCAGACCATAACCAAAAAAATGGGGTCTCCCGGAGGTGCACGTGTTTGCAAATTGAGAGAATGCCAAAACAAAACAGTACTTCTCCATAGTTCTAAACGAAACATATTCAAGGGTGGATGCCTTCGCTCACCCATGGGATTTCGGACTGGCATATGCATTTCCGCCAATTTCTTTAATACCAATAACTCTGCAAAAGGTCAGGACAGACAGGGTCAGAACTATCCTGATCGCCCCTCTCTCGCCAAAAAGGAGCTGGTTCGGAGCCATAAGGCTAATGAACTCGGAGGGTCCTCTGATCCTACCTCTGTACCACGACCTACTACATCAAGGTCCCATCTTTCACCTGGCTCCCCACAGCTTAAACTTGGCATCCTGGCTTCTGAAACCACAATCCTGAAAGCCAGAGACCTCTCAGATGCAGTAATATCCACCTTACCAAAGAGTAGGAAGCTGATCACAAATGCTATATATTCCAAAATATGGAAAACCTTCTCGGCATGGTATGGATCCACTCCTATTGAACCTTTCCACCCCGACGGTGCAAAGATCTTAGATTTCCTACAGGACGGCTTATCCAAAGGTCTAAGTCCAAGTACCTTGAAGGTCCAAGTATCAGCCCTGAGTTCCTACTTCGACCAAAATCTAGCAGACCATCGATGGATAAAGAGGTTGATGTCAGCCACCTCCAGAATCCGTCCAAAGAAATCCTGTATGGTCCCAGCTTGAAACTTGAATGTAGTGCTACAAGGTCTAACGATCCCTCCATTTGAGCCTATGGACCAGATCCAGATAGATAAACTATCCTGGAAAACAGCACTTCTCGTAGCCATTACAACGGCAAGAAGGGTGGGCAAGATTCAGGCTCTATCCATCAGAGAGCCTTATCTAAGAATTCTGGACGATAGATTAATATTCCTTCTAGACCCGTCTTTTGTACCAAAGGTGTCTTCTGATTTCCACAGGTCCCAGGAAATAATTCTGCCCTCCTTCTGTGATAATCCGAAAGATGAGAGAGAAGCAGGATTCCATTCTCTAGATCAGGGATGTCAAAGTCAAACACCCGAGGGCCAAAAAAAAAAATTGCTACAAGCCGAGGGCCGGACTGACGCCGGCTCAAACGGTGCATTGTGGGAAATGTAGTGTGGTGCAGGGCCGGCTCAGTTTTATGGCCCGGGCAAGAGCCTCAGTGGCCCTTTAACACAGACCACGATTCATGATGCACAGATACAGCAGAGAAATATGGGTACAGTAACAATGCCAAATACTTCTCTTCTTCCATTACATGAGTGATATCTATTGTAAATTGTACAATAGCTCAAAAACCGCCAAATCCTCACAGCGCACAGTACAGACTGGACAGTACAGTCCTCATACAATATTATGGCACCACAGTCTCCCCTCATCACCCATATAATACCCATGCAGGATGTCCCCCCTATAATGCTCCATACAGAATACTGGACCAATATAATGCTCCATACAGGATACTGGACCCAATATAATGCTCATACAGGATACTGGTCCCCTATAATGCTCCATACAGGATACTGGTCCCCATATAATGCTCCATACAAAATATGGAGCTCTCCTCTGCGCTGTACTGCGTTCTGCACTGTTACAGCTCAGGAAAGGGTGTTGGAAAGACTCCCCATTATCATCATCATTGCCTCACCATCATCATCATGGCCTCCCATTATCATCAATGCCTGCCATCATCATCATCATCTCCTCCCATCATCATCAATGCCTGCCCATTATCATCAATGCCTGCCCATTATTCATCTTCTCCCCATCATCATATGCTGCCCATTATCATCATCTTCTCCATCATCATCAATGCCTGCCATTATCATCATCTTCTCCCATCATCATCAATGCCTCCCCATTATCAGCAATGCCTGCCCATCATCATCTCCTCCCCATCATCATCATGTCTGCCATCATCATCTTCTCCCATCATCAATGCCTGCCCATTATCATCATCTTCTCCCCATCATCATCAATGCCTCCCCATTATCAGCAATGCCTGCCCATCATCATCTTCTCCCCATCATCAATGCCTCCCCATTATTAGCAATGCCTGCCAATCATCATCTTCTCCCCATTATCAATGCCTCCCCATTATCAGCAATGTCTGCCCATCATCATCTTCTCCCCATCATCAATGCCTGCCCATTATCATCATCTTCTCCCCATCATCATCAATGCCTGCCCATTATCATCATCTTCTCCCCATCATCATCAATGCCTCCCCATTATCAGCAATGCCTGCCCATCATCATCTCCTCCCCATCATCATCTTCTCCCCATCATCAATGTCTGCCCATCATCATCTTCTCCCCATCATCAATGCCTGCCCATTATCATCATCTTCTCCCCATCATCATCAATGCCTACCCATTATCAGCAATGCCTGCCCATCATCATCTTCTCCCCATCATCAATGCCTCCCCATTATTAGCAATGCCTGCCAATCATCATCTTCTCCCCATTATCAATGCCTCCCCATTATCAGCAATGTCTGCCCATCATCATCTTCTCCCCATCATCAATGCCTGCCCATTATCATCATCTTCTCCCCATCATCATCAATGCCTGCCCATTATCATCATCTTCTCCCCATCATCATCAATGCCTCCCCATTATCAGCAATGCCTGCCCATCATCATCTCCTCCCCATCATCATCTTCTCCCCATCATCAATGTCTGCCCATCATCATCTTCTCCCATCATCAATGCCTGCCCATTATCATCATCTTCTCCCCATCATCATCAATGCCTACCCATTATCAGCAATGCCTGCCCATCATCATCTTCTCCCCATCATCAATGCCTCCCCATTATTAGCAATGCCTGCCCATCATCATCTTCTCCCCATCATCAATGCCTCCCCATTATCAGCAATGCCTGCCATCATCACACACAGACAGCACACACACACACACACACACACACACACACAGACGTCTTACCTGTTCAGCGTCCCCGCGCTCTGTGCCATAGATGACGTCATTCAGCGGCCTGCTGTGAGAGGAAGCGCCGGCGCCCCCTGGAGCCCGGAGCTGCGGCAGCGGAGCACGGAGAGGTAAGTATTTGGCAGCTGCTGCCGGGGCCCTGAGCAGGCGGGGGGGGCCAGTGGCGGCGCTGACACCGCTCTCCTTCCGCTAACGGCGGGGGGTGCCAGACTGCGAGTGGGCCCCCACCTGCTCAGGGCCCCGCCTGCCAGGGCCATAGATAATCAATTTGCGGGCCGGATCTGGCCCGCGGGCCTTGACTTTGACATATGGCTCTAGATGTTCGGCGGGCGGTCCTTTTCTATTTGAAAGAAACGAAGCCTTGGAGGAGAGATCAAAATCTTTTTATTCAGTATGGCGGACCAAACTAAGGGAAGAAAGCTTCCAAGAGCTCTTTAGCAAACTGGATCAAGAAGGCAATCATGGATGCTTACAAAAATCAGGATCTACCTCCTCCTGAATCCTTGAAAGCACACTGCACTAGAGCTGTCTCAGTCTCCTGGGCAGAAAGGGCAAATGCATCCATCGAGCAGATTTGCAAAGCCGCTACCTGGTCCTCAGTCCATACCTTCACTAAGCATTATAGATTACATCTAATGTCAGTACGAGATCTATCCTTTGGCAGGAAAGTCCTACAAGCTGTTGTCCCTCCCTAACCATTATTCTTTGGTATACCTCCTGTGTGCTGTCGTGGAGGGGATTAGAGAAAATAGAATTACACTTACCGGTAATTGGGTTTCTAAGAACCTCCACGACAGCATGTGTAATTTCCAACCCCTAATAAGTTATGTTCATTTTTTTGATTTGTGTAAATAAATAATAAATCAAGCATTCACTCTTTGTGGTCCTTGGAAAGCACTGGGGATTAGGGGAAGGGGAGGGCTTTTAACCTCTTGTTTCCTGTCCCTAATTAGGATGGAGAGGCAGCCTCCTGTGTGCTGTCGTGGAGGGTCTTAGAAACCCAATAACAGGTAAGTGTAATTCTATTTTTTCATTCCTGTTACTTTTGGGATATTACTAGCACTTGTTTTGCCATCCAGCTTGTCCTATTCCAAGAGGATTGTGAACACCACAGCAGTGTTTTTTTATACTTTCCTTCGTTAAATAAGATTTGGTTCAGGTGAGCACCTAATCAGAAGCGCATTAAGTAGAATGAGGTGTACTCTGGTTGGAATTCAACTAACACTGGAATGGAATGGCTGTCAGGCATGTAGAGATTGTGATTTTTATAAAACTGTGCAGTACTCTGTTAATTTTTGCCAGAGCTGTAGCTTGTCACATTGTAAAATGTTTTGTGTCTCAGATTGTCCTGGTTACTTGCAAAAGGACAGACCACCACTTGGATCAATGGACGCTGCTTCCCCAAATTTAAAAAATGCAGACAGAGTATAGTGCTAAAGTGTAGCACTCCTTTATTGAGGTTCTGATGCAAGCATGGAGTTGGACCCACTCTGAAACTCATCGCATATGGGAGCAATTACAACACTCCAGCTGTTGTGAATTTGTCAGGGCACGCTAGGAGTTGTAGTTTCTCAACAGACGCATGATGCTGACCCTTAGTGTATCGTAATAGCTGATTTGCCCTACAAGAGAGAAATACCTTCCTGACCCCAATTAGCAGTTTGGCTGACTACATATTTAAATCTGTGATTTTTTTTTTTTTTATATGATTTTGGCGAATGATGACAAATTTATTCACTAACAAAATATTACTTACTTTCAAGATGCTGTTGTGAGAAATGTTTACTACAAATACTTCCACCCCAAGGAGGCGCTTATTTCCAATGGAGTATTGAATCGGTAAGTCCACTTAGCTGTAATCAGCAAAAATATGAAGGATGTTTGTTAGAGTTTAATATTCTGCCAACTGAGTATGATAAAGGAAGGTTAGTCATTTGATATGACCCTTGATCGAATATTTAAAGGACTATTCCCATCTCTATAATCCTATCGCAATATGTAGTAGGTGTAAAATAATTAGATTAGCAAATACCTCCAAATAGAAATGTAGTATTTTCGGACTATAATCCGCATCTTTTTCCTCCAAAAATGTGGAGGAAAATGGGGGGGGTGTGTGTCTTATAGTCTCCGGATGTATCGGCTCTGGTTTTGCTGGAGAGGTGGGGGGAGTGGTTTCGGCGGAGCAGCGGGTCACAGAGGCAGGAGCCGCTGCTGCGGCTAACTCCTGTTCCCGCTGCTGAAGAGACTTGAATATTCACTTCATTCCACGCCCATGGGCGTGGAGGGCAATGAATATTCATTTCTCTTTAATGGCATCCTGGTATGATTGGTCCCATACTTTCCTTATCCTGGTATGATTGGCTCCCACCCCCATCCTGATACGCATGGTCCCATCAGAAAACATTAAAAAAGCAAACCATTACACTTACCTTCTGGCGCGCCATTGCAGCATCCTGCTCCGATGCCAGCAGCTGCTTTATGCTTGTAAGCAGTGCACGGCAGGGACGTCATGCGCTGCTAGCAAGCCAAAGGGCAGCTGCCAGAATGCTCAATGGTCTGCATGCTGGGACTGTGTGCGCTGAGAGCATTCATTGCTCTCTACCGAGCACAGTGTCAGCCGGAGCCTTCCCTCTGCTGTCGGCGGTCAAGTGTGCCGATACTTAAGAGAAATGAATATTCCCCCCATTCCATGAATATTCATTTCTCTTAAGTATCGGCACACTTGACCACCTGCAGCAGCAGGAAGGCTTCGGCTGAGACTGTATGCGCTACTGAAGAGCAATGAATACTCACTGCTCCCTGTGATGAATAGTCCCGGTGTGCAGAGAGCACTGAGTATTCTGGCAGCTGCCCTTCGGCTTGCAAGCAGCACATGATGTCCCTGCCATGCGCTGCTTACAAGAATAAAGCAGCTGCTGGCATTCGAGCAGGACGGTGTGAGGGAGCTCCGGAAGGTAAGTGTAATGGTTTGTTTTTTTAATGTTTTCTGATGGGACCATGCATACCAGCATGGGGGTGGAGGCCAATCATACCAGAATAATGATGGGACCATGCATACCAGGACCGCGGTTGGGGCCAATCATACCAGGGTAAGGATGGGACTATGCATACCGGGACCGGGATGTTGCCAATCATACCAGGGTAAGGATGGGGCCGTGCTTACCAGGATAGAGATGAGGGCGATCATTCCTGCCAGGATAGGGATGAAGGTGATCATTCCTGCCAGGATAGGGATAAGGGGGACCATTGCTACCAGGATATGGATGAGTGGGGCCATTCCTACCAGGATAGGGATACGGGAGACATGTATACCAGTCTAGGGATGAGGAGACATACATACCAGGATGGGAATGAGGGAGTCATACATACCAGGGTAGGGAGGAGGGGGTCTATGCATACCAGGATAGGGATGAGGGGGGCCATGCATACCAGGATAGGGATAAGGGGGGCCATGCATACCAGGATAGGGATGAGGGGGCCATGTGTATCACGATGGGGATGAGGGGACCATGTATACCAGGGTAGGGGATATTAAGTACAGAATTGACCGCATTTTTTGCTTCAATTTTTTTTTCCTAATTTCCTCCTCTAAAACCTAGGTGTGTCTTATGGTCCTGTGCGTCTTATAGTCAGAAAAATATGGTAGTTTTTCTGATTCGCTATTTCTCTTTTCTCATGTGCAGGCATTATGGGACTTTAGGTGTCAATGGTTGTCTATTGATGAAGTGACAGCTAGTTGCTACTGGTCGTAACCATGGATACCTAAGGTCCTGCAATATCTGCAAATGAGGAAAGAGACATAGCGAATCAGAAGAACTATACTACATTTCTAAATTGGAAGTATTTGCTAATATTATTATTACACATTACACATACTATTGGGATAGGATCTTGGAGATGGAAATACCCCTTCAAGGCTCATACCCAAGAGATGTTTCTGCCATAGTATCATTACCCACAAGGTTTATGGCTTCATGGAACAATCCATATATTTCTGCACCACCCGAAGAATGAATGCACCTTTACGAGAAATATCTGCTTAAAATGCTGAATGCTTATACACCAATCCCTCATTGTAGCTGCCATATCTTGCATGAATAAAGAATAATACCTTTATATATAAAAATGTAAATACAGAATTGTATTAAATATACAACATATACAGAATGATAGACACAGCACAATGACCTTGCTAAAGAAGGTTCAATCGTTTGTTTGGATAATGTATCAACTACATGTAAGTTCACATGTTCATATCCTGATCGCAGGTCACACTGAAAAGATTTTCCTGGACATTTCCTATAACAAGAATGCTCATGTACTGGCCAAAGGCACCTTTTAATTTGTTTTAATTTCTATTTCATAATTCAATAGTACACATAAAAATAAGCTTCTTTGTAATATCTTGTCAAAGAACTCTGCTTTCTCGATCGCTTCATTGGGGGACACAGGAACAATGGGTGTATGCTGCTGCCACTAGGAGACTGACACTATGCAAATTAAAAAAGTTTTGCTCCTCCTCTGCAGTATACACCCCACCGACTGGCATCAGCTAATCAGTTTTTAGCTTAGTGTCAGTAAGAGGTGGACACGGGTCTCTATTGAGACCCATATGTACCTAATGTGCGTCGTTCCTTTTCAGGTTTTTCCGGAGGGATACAGTGTGAATAGTCACTACTGTACTCCCACGCAGAGACTATGAGTACGGCGTGTACTGCCACCCCGTATCCTCATACGTCTGTTCTGTCGGCAGGACCCCAAAGAGGATCCCTGACACGGACGGGTGTTCAGGTGCTCCGGAAATGTGAAGAATATCCGGGCCTGTCGCCGTCTCCCAACAACTCACTCACCAGAGCCTGCGGTTGAGGACACACGGACGTCAAACGGATGCCGGACGTCCGACTCGCAACTGAGGTACTGTCCCGCTTCCCCCCAGATAGGAGAGAAGACAGAAGAATAGAAGAAAGAAGACTTTTATTAAAAAAAAAGAAAAAGGATGAACATTAGAGAGGGGAAAAAAGTTAGTAATCAAGGGGTGTTCTCCCCTTTCTCCCTTTGGGGCTCTCCCGGGTCAGAGGCAGCAGTTTATGGGTCCCCCAGTTTATGTTTTATTGGTCTCCCCTTCTTTGGGGGCCACCTGGCAGCTCCAGGCGCCCGGTCGCGCCGCTGCGCCCCCTTGGGAGGGGGCTTTTGCGTGGCGGTTCCTTGTGGGGGATCTTTAGAGGGTAATTGGGTGACCTCCGCGCCACCCCCCCCTCCATCGGCGACCGCGCTTTCTAATTGAGGCCCCGGCTTCACCTCGAGCCTACCTTCATGCCGGCTCCGCCCCCTTCCCTCTAGCTTCCGGGTGGGCTTTTCTCCCGCCCGGCCTTTCTCTCCAGCGTTTCTGTGGGCTGGAGCCGCAGCCATATTGCGCCCAGAGCACGGCGCTTTGCTCCGCCCCTCTCCCCCTTCGTCCACTGAGAGAGCGCGTTTTTTCCTTCAGAGCGCGCGCTTTTTGCCTCAGCTGGTCCTGCTAAACGCCATCTTCGGCTACCTCGCAGATCGTCTCCCCTCAGAGCCTCGGACTACCGAAGCGCCTCAGCATCCTCGTCACACGGCTGGAGCAGCACACACAGACCCGTGAGTTGCTCTGCCCTGCAGAGCGGACACTCTCCTCTGTCTCCCTTTTTATCTGTCCCCCAACCTTCTGGCATCAGTTAGTGGGACTGCTCACCATGCCTAAGCATAAAGGAGAGCCTTCTCGCCCTCCATCTTCCTCTTCCTCCACCACTCTGGTCAGACACTTTGTGTGCTCTTCTTGTAATGGTAGACTCCCTTCAGCTCAGGCGTCTCCCCTCTGCCAGGCCTGCAGCGACCCCACGGTACCCACTCAGGAATCTCCTTCCGCCCTAGACGGTTCTGAGCCTCCTGCCCCGGAGTGGCTGCTTCTCTGTCACAATCTGTGGCGGACCTCACCAGGGTTTCTCAAACCCTAGTGTCCGTATTAGACAGGTTGCCCCTTTCAACACCCGCGGTCGCCAGCGAGTCACAAGACTCGCACCCCGGTCCTTCCAACACAGGCCGCAAGAGACCTAGACTGGAGCACCGTTCGAGGTCCTCTTCCCGCTCCTCTTCTCCAGACGACCTCTCACGACGAGATCCCTCTCTAGCGCCCTCTTCTCCGGAGCCAGGCGAAGCGTCTTCGGACGCACTTTCGGAAGAGGAGTCGGACCTGGATTCAGAACAGGCCTCCAGCTTGACTGATACGGTGCAGAGCCTGATTGTTGCAGTCAATCAGACCTTAGGCATCAGACATACCGCTACGGAATCCGCAGATCAGGCGGTTTCGTTTAGACGGTCCAAACCACCTTCCAAGGTCTTTGCTTCGCATACCGAGTTCATGGAGATACTTAAGAGGGAGAGGCAAAATGCAACCAGGTGCTTTCAAAGAGGGAAGCACCTCGGCATCCTATATCCCTTTTCCCTGGATCTTACCAGTAACTGGACGATTTCTCCTACGGTGGACCCACCGGTCTCCAGACTCTCCACCAATACGGTCCTTCCACTCTCTAATGCAGCTTCCCTCAAGGATACCAACGATAGAATTTTAGAATCACTGGCAAAATCAGCCTTTGAAGCGGCCGCTTCTGCTTTATGCCCGGCCTTTGCCTCAAGTTGGGTCGCAAAGGCCTTAGCCCAATGGGCCAAACAGCTCCGCAAGGGCATCATGGCTGGAGCCCCTCCGAGACAGCTGGCAGAGTTTGCAGACCAAATTTCCCATGCTGGGCTATATTTGGTTTCGGCCTCCCTGGACGCCGCGTCTCGCGCTGCTCAGGCGTCCAGCAATTCTGTAGCCATCCGAAGGAATATTTGGCTCAAAGCATGGCAAGCTGATCTTTCTTCAAAGAAGTTGCTCACAGGCCTCCCCTTCCAGGGAGATCATCTGTTCGGCTGTAGGTTGGATCAGATCATTAAGGAGGCAACGGGAGGCACGAGTTCTCTCCTCCCTCAGTCCAAGCCTCGCAGTCCCGTTCACAGGCGGCAGTTCCGCTCCTTTCGGCCTTTTCACAGTTCCCCGGCGTCGGACGATTCTTCAGGTCAGCACAGCCGCAGAATCGCCAGACCAAGAAGAAGGCTTCCTTCAGGCCCACTCCTTCCTGGCGTTCCCATAACTCCCATGGTAGATCTTCCAGGCCAAGACCAGGCAGATCCTCCTCGGCTTGACTTGGATCCAGAGCCCAGCGTTTCTCCCAGGCTGGGTGGTCGTCTCCTTGCTGTTCAGAGGCGTTTGGCTCGACCTGGTGGAAGAAGCATGGGTCAGGGAGGTTGTATCCTCTGGATTCAAAATAGAGTTCACTTCCCGTCCCCGGGATCGGTTCTTCGTATCATGCCCCCCAAGGGACCCTTCCTTGGTCCCGGGTTTCTTTGCGCCCATCGACTCTCTTCTCAGTTATTTCTTCCATGGAGACACAGGAATTTCTGTGCTCCATAGACACTGTCAATCTCCTGGCGGATGCCCAGACAGGCCAGATCTTCTATCACAGAGTACGATCTGCCACCCGAGTTCTCGGTCGCTCAATTTGACGACGCGGCTGTTGACACCGCGGTATTGAGAGCATCCGGGTTCTCCGATCGGGTGATTCGCACCACGATCCAGGCCAGAAAACCATCGTGCTCTAGATTCTACTACCGAACCTGGAAGGCCTATTTTTGCCGGTGTGAGTCTAACGTTACCCACCAATGAGGCTGTCGCTCCTAGCTATCTTGGGTTTTTCTCCAAGCGGGACTGGATTCTGGTCTCTCTCTTGCCACTCTAACAGGGCAGGTGCCAAATTTTTCTATCCTCTTTCAGAAGTCCTTGGCATCTCGTTCTCAAGTCAAGGCTTTCCTTCAAGGAGTGGCGCATACGGCTCCCCCGTTCCGGAATCCTGTAGACCCCCAGGACCTCAATTTGGTTTTAGAGGTCACGAGGTGTGCTCCCTTTGATTCTCTCAGGCAGGTTCCCTTGTCTGTTTTGTCCTGGAAAGTGGCCTTTCTTGTGGCGATCACTTCCATCAGACGGGTTTCAGTATAGCGCCTCTCTCCTGTCGCCCTCCCTCTCCTGGTTCTTCACCAGGATAAGGTGTTGCGGCATCCACCTTCCTTTCTTCCCAAGGTGGTTTCCACCTTTCACTTGAATGAGGTTATTGTCCGGCATTCCTTCTATTCGACTCTGTCTCATTCTCTAGAGCGCTCTTTGGACAGGCTAGGCTTGGTCCGGGCAGTGAGAATCTACCTGGAGAGGACTGCTTCCTTCAGGAAGTCAGATCTTCTATTCGTAATTCCAGACGGAGCGTGGAGAGGCCTACCTGCCTCCAAGGCTACGATTGTGCGTTGGATTAGGTCTGCAATATTGGAGGCTTACTGGGTCAAGTTCAGAGTGCCCCCCTGGGATTAAGGCTCACTCCACCCGGGCAGTGGGCGCCTCCTGGACGTTTCACCATGGGGCATCCGCCCTACAACTCTGCAAAGCGGCAACCTGGTCTTCCATCCGCACGTTTGCCAAATTTTACAAGGTCCACGCCTACGCTTCGGCGGACGCCAGCTGAGGCAGAAGGATCTTGCAGGCGGCATTGGGGACTTTGCCGACCTGAATGGAGTTTCCTGCCTTTTTTCTCCCGCCCCAGGGACTGCTTTGGGACGTCCCATGGTTCCTGTGTCCTCCAATGAAGCGATCGAGAAAACAAGATTTTGGTTGCTTACCGTAAAATCTGTTTCTCAGAGTGCTCATTGTGGGACACAGCACCCTCCCATATGTTTACAACTCTTGTCCTTTCTTCTGATTGTTATGGTTATGTTTGAGTTGTCAGTTCTGTTGTTTGGTTCTGTCATGTTCTTCTCCTACTGCTTTCTCACTAACTGATTAGCTGATGCCAGTCGGTGGGGTGTATACTGCAGAGGAGGAGCCAACCTTTTTTAATTTGCATAGTGTCAGCCTCCTAGTGGCAGCAGCATACACCCATGGTTCCTGTGTCCCCCAATGAGCGCTCCGAGAAACAGATTTTACGGTAAGCTACCAAAATCTTGTTTTCTTTTCCTCCGTCAGGACTGATCATTCATTTTCAAAATTTACAGATTTTACCATTAAATTGAGATCAGTGAAGACAGGCTTTCCCATTGCTGAGATAGGAGATGAGAGCTGCTACTGCTAACATTCTATGTAGGAGGAGAACGGAGGAGCTATAGGTAGAACTACTCCCCCCTCCTCTATATACAGAGTCTTGTAATGTAGTTCCAGGATACTTCTGTAATTATCCAGAATTCAGTGTCACACAGTGCGTACTCTGGGGGATTCGTAAGTCGGCAGTCTTATCATTTTGGACCGAACAACCCATTTAATAGCCGGTACATCAGAGTACCAACTTTTACCTGTAACAGAGAAGGTTGACTGATCATTTGGATTTTATGAGCTCAGCCAGTTCGTGAGGCTGGGTCAACACTGTGTTTTCCTGCCATTATATTTAAAGGGTTTGGCCACTACTTTTTTTTATTGATGGTCTGGGTGCAACACTCGCCCTCCCCCTTCCTCCCCACTGATCAGCTGTTACCGGCGCCTGCGGAAGTTCTCAGATGCTGCTGGAACAGAGCAGCGCATCATTTCTATAGATGTCGCGAACACCATAGTTTTGATGGAGCTGCTGTGTTCCAGCAGCATCTGAGAACTTCCAGCAGCCGCCGGTAACAGCTGATTGGCAGGGGTGTTGGTTGTTGCACCCCCAGAAATCAGTATTGACCAAATCTTTTACCTTTATAACTCCTGACATTTAGCTGGCCCCTGTGACATCCATCACACATAGATGTCTATGTATACTGCGTGTTTATATATATTTTTTTTATATATATTTTTCATTCTACTACATGTAGACAAAAAGATCCAGATCATGACATAAAGCATAAATTGCCCTTCCGTTGGGTGAATGGGAAGTCTACAATAACCGTACACTGCAGATACTAATACAGGATAAATAACGTGTATTTTTTTGTCTTTTCTTTATGCAGAGAGATAAATAGAGCAGCTGGAAAGAATATCTCAGCAGTAGCTGATGATGAGGGAGAAGGGAACAATTCACAGTAAGTACTCAAAACAGTTGGCAACTGAAATGTTTGCGAAGCTAAGGCTTCTTTCACACTTCAGTCGTCTGGCGTCAGTCCCAGTCCGCCAAAGTGTGAATATAACGGATCCGTTGGATATAGTGGAAAACTGATGCAGCGGATCCGTTTTTAGACGGATCCATGAAGATTGGCCAAGTGAACTTTTGATCTCTGGACGTGCTGTTTGAGAGAGAGAGTCCGTGGACGGATCCGCCACCCATAGGCGTCCATTATAGAAAACGGCGAACGCAGTGGATCTGTCATGGTCCGCCATTTCGACGCACACAAAAAACGTTCCAATGTCCGTCTACTCCTGACAGCGGACGCCAAATTTCGTCGGATGACAGATCAGACAGACAACCATCCGTGAAAATCCGTCACTAATGCAACTGAATGGGAAAAAAAACGGATCCACCAAAAAAAAAAAGGCGGATCCGTTTTTTTCACACCTTGGCGGATTTTTGACTCACGTCGAAAGACTGAAGTGTGAAAGAGGCCTAAGTAAAATGTGTGATATGTCTAACGGTGCCCATACACAAACATACTCATTGGCTAAACCTAACGATTTATTTTTTAGGATCAATTGACCATTCAATATGTATGCATTTTGTCCCAACAATCTGAAAACAAATGTTGGCACAAAAAAGGATCAGTAATATCGGATGTGAACAAGATGAATCTTTTATTCTCACCACAGTATACTTATGTAAACGTTTCGGCACTCCTGGTCATAATTAATGTTATTGTGAACAGTTAAACAAGTTAAAGATGAAATGATTTCTCAAAGAGCTAAAATTAAAGATGATCCCTGGTCATAATTAATGTTATTGTGAACAGTTAAACAAGTTAAAGATGAAATGATTTCTCAAAGGGCTAAAATTAAAGATGACAATTGTCCTTTCTATTTTATACAAAAATATATATATTATCAATTTTTCATTTTAAAAATTACTTAAAGGAAAATGGGCTGATGCAAAAGTTTGGGCACCCTTGGATATTTATGTGCTCAGATAACTTTGAACAATGTTTCAGACTTTAATTAGCCTTTTAGGGTTATGGCTTGTTTGCTATCATTGTTAGGAAAGGCCAAGTGATGCAAATTTCCCAACTTTAGAAAACCCAGCCTTCTCTAACCTTGTGCCAAAAAACAGCAGCATGGGTTCTTCTAAGCAGCTACCTAGCACTCTGAAAATGATAGCAAAGCGTTTTCAAGTTGCCATTCAATCAGTTTAAAATGTAATTAGGAAATGGCAGTTAACAGGAACACTGGAGGTCAAGATAAGGTCTGCAACATTTCAGTGAGAGCTGCTCATAGGATTGCTAGAGAGGCAAATCAGAGCCCCACTTGATTGCAAAAGACCTTCAGAAAGACTGTGCAGACTCTGGAGTTGTGGATCATTGTTGTACTGTTCAGAGACACCTACACAAATATGGCCTTCATGGAAGAGTCATCAGAACAAAACCTCTCCTGCGTCTTCACCATATAATTCAGCGTCTGAAGTATGCAAAAGAACATCTATACATGCCTGATGCATTTTGGAAACCAGTCCTGTGGATTGATGAGGTGAAAATAGAACTCTTTGGCCATAATGATCAAAGGTATATGTGGAGAAAAAAGGGCACAGAATTTCAGGAAAAGAATATCTCATCAACTATCAAGCATGGGCATGGATCAATCATGCTTTGGTGGTTGTGTAGCAGCCAATGGCCCAGAGAAAATTTCATGGGTAAGGGAAGAATGCATTCAATGAAATTTCAACAAATTCTTGATTCAAACATAAAACCAAAAGTAAAAAAAGCTGAAGGTGAAGAGGGTGGCTTCTACAAATGAATAATGATCCCAAACGTCAAAATCCTCAATAGACTACCTCAAAAGGCGCAATCTGAAAGTTTTACAATATTCCTCACAGTCCCCTGATCTGAACATCACTGAAAATATGTGACTAGACCATAAAATAGTAGTGCATGCACAATGACCCAGGAATGTCACAGAACTAAAAGAAATTTGCAAGGAAGAATGGATGAAAATCTGTCAAACAAGAATTGAAAGACTCTTTTTTGGCTACAAAGAGCGTTTACAAGCTGTGATACTTTCAAAATGGGATGCTACTAGATACTAACCATAATAACACATTAAATCCCAAATATGTACATTTAGAGATACCCAGGTGGGATATGCAATGATACCACATCTGGGTAGAATACAGCAGCTCCCAAGAAACTGATAATATAGGAGAAAAACTGAGCTATACAGCGTTTTTTATAAATCGTAAAAAATGTAATTTTATTAATCAAAAGTCATGAGCATTAATATAAACACAGTAAATCAAGTGACCATGCAAGAGAAGCACCACCTCACATAGAGCTCAAATGCCTCAAAGACTATCATATAGATGGTAAATAAAGGTAAGAGTGGCAATATATCAAAAAGTAAATATCGGCATGGTAGAAGTAATGGGTACCCATCGGGTGCCAGAAAAGAGGATCACAATGGAACCGATATTGCACATTAAGCCCTAGGCCCAGAGTATCCATAAAGATAAATAAAGTGCATTGCTAGTACAGATAGCCAATCTTACCGAATTGTGGAGGCAGGAGAGAGTATATAGGGGATGGTAAGCGCCCTGACGCGCGTTTCGCAACAGCGAAGTGTCGCTTCCTCAAGGGGATGATACTTACCATGCAGGGTGCCCAAACATTTGGATCGGCCCATTTACCTTTTTGTGATTATTAAAATGTAAAAGATGAAATAACAAATTTAGTTTGCATTTTAGGCAAAAAATATATATATCACTTTTAACTTTAGGCCTTTTAGAGGTAATTTCATTTTCAATTTACTCAATTGTTCACAATAACAGTAATTTTGACCAGGCATGCCAAAACTTTTACATGCCACTGTATCCAGTGAATAATGAACAGCTCGAAACCTTGATAATATACAAGCTACAGATAAAGCCCAATGCTCAACATATCCTTGCCCATATAGAACACCTTAAAAAAAAAAACTTGTCCTATACATTTTCTCACATTTGAAAATGCGGCTGTAAATCATCAGGGACCCAGCAGCGTTAGTGATGTACAGTGGGGAAAATAGGTATTTGATACACTGACAAGTTTTCCTACCTACAAAGCAAGGAAAGGTCTGTAATTTTTATCGAAGGTACACTTCAACTGTGAGAGACAGAATGTAAAAATAAAAATCAGAAAATCACTGTTTGATTTGTAAATGGTTAAATTGCATTTTATTGCATGAAATTAGTGTTTGATCACCTATCAACCAGCAAAGAACCTAACTAATGGGACCGTGGCCTGGACAGCATGTGCAGAAGTGTTTTACACAGCTCCTGCTTTCCTTCCTTCAGGATGGGGGGAAAATATCGCACAAAACTAGAGACAGGTCCCCTGATCCTGGGTATAGTAGTACGGAGAGTGAGGAAAGGGATTCGGATACATCCAGTTCATCATTATCATCCTCGTCATCTTCCGAGGGTGGAAGTGGTCGCAGCTGTTTTCCTTTAGAGGAAGCATATAGCCTCGTCAAAGTGTTCAAAACCACCATGGGACTGGTAGACACTCGCCCTCAAAAAATCGGTACAGAACATTATGTTCGGTGGGGTAGAGCAAAAAAAGAAGAGATCGTTTCCCTTAAATGAGAAAGTCCAATCTCTAATTAAAAAGGAGTGGAAAAAAACAGAAAGGAAGGGCATTCTATCCCCGAAAGGAAATATCCATTTGAGGACCTGGCGTGTTCTTTTTGGGAGAAGGTGCCAAAACTGGATGTGGCAATTGCCAAAGCTTCCAAAAGGTTTGCCCTTCCTTCGAGGACATTAGGGTGTTAAAGAATCACATGGACAAAAAAGCAGATATGTTCCTGATGGGTTCATGGGAGGCCGCCGGGGGAGGGCTAAAACCTGCGATAGCTGCCAGGTCTCTGATGGTCTGGCTAGACCAGCTGGAATCACACCTAAGGGAGAAAACTTCTAGGGACACTATATTAGGCTCCATACCTGTGATGAAGGGAGCTGCCGCTTTTTTGGCAGACACATCCTCGTACTTCGTCAGACTGGCTGCCAGATCGGCAGCCTTCTCCAGCGCAGTTCGGTGAGCCCTCTTACTTAAGTGTTGGCCTGGAGATCTACAAAGTCAAGGTTGTGCTCCATCCCCTGTGAGGTCGAGTTCTTGTTTGGCCCCACGCTGGATGATATTCTGGATAAAACGGGGGACAAAAAGAAACTCTACCCTGTCTTCTCCAATCCTTCTTACAAGAAGTCCTTTCAGAGTAGGAAATTTATTCAAAGAAAGCCTCCCAGAACCCAGGATAAGTGGGAAGATAGAACGAGTAAGACCAAGGGATTCCTGTTCAACAGGCCCCCCCAGTGACAATAAGAAGTCATCCCAATGAGGGTTTTCAGCTGCAGATGGAAGGAAGAGAGCCACAGTATTCATTACTGATGGTAGGCGGAGCCCAGATAGGATTGACACCTCAGATTAAAAAGAGTGTTGACCGGCCCCTCCAGCTCGGGCTCCTCCTACTCAGCTTTCTCCAGTTTACAATTTGAGGTCTCAGAGGATGGTTGCTGCTGGAAGCAGCTCCTCAGAAGATTTTATTATTTTTTATCGGACAAGAGACTTGGATCACCAAATGTGGTCTAGAGGTCTCAGGGGTCTCAGCGCTGCTGGACCCCAACCTCTCCCTTGGCGGATCTGTATTACCCTAAGGGTGGTCCCTGCAGAAACCTGCCGGCCCGGGGGGATGAGGATGGCTTCCCTGGCGGGGACGCACACCGCGCTGCAGGGGTCACTGCGATCCCGCCCTGGGGGGAAGCATGGGCACGCGCCAGAAACCCCTGGGGGTCCCTGTGGCGCCTTCGGCTGGTGAGTACTACACATTTTATTAAAAGTGTGTGTGAGTGCTTTAGCGGCTGCTGCGGCAGCCGCTGTACATATACATGCCGGTGACTAGTTTTTTTTTTATGTCCGCAGGTGGATGCCTGCAGGACTGGGGAAAAAAGAGGAGTACGCGCTCTTTTTTATTTTTGAATTTCGCGCCGCTCTGAGCAAGCGCGCTTTACAGCAGTCTCCATTTCCGGCTCCTCTACATGGAGCACGTCGGAGACAGAGCGCGGCGGCCATTGCTGATAAGAAAGCAGGCTGAAAGCTCTCCGGATCGCTCCCCTCCCCTCCCGGCAAGAACCAGCTTGGTGAGTCGCTTCTAGCCCGCCGGGCAGAAGCTTAACCCCTTCACCTCCACAGCGCGGGCGCCGTCTGGGGCACTACTGAGTGACAGATTGAGCTGTCCTGCAGCTGTTGTCGCATATGGGGCTCGCACACTCTTTCAATAATAATAAAGAGGTTGTGGGGAGTCTGCGACATTAATACTGCCACTATACGTTTCAGTTAACGATCCCAATAACGACGCATACTATGCGATCGTTTGTGTGACTGTTTTTTAATGTCGCTAGTAGCTGCCAATCTGGGCGATCTCATTGGCATCGCATAAGCGGTTAGCGATCCCCTTAATGACTTTGGCGGTCATTGCGATATACAAAACAGCGCAATTTTTTAGCGATCTTGTGGAACGTTTTTTCTGTATAGTGTGGCATAAAAAGCTGTCCTGCAGCTGCGGTCTTATAAGAGGCGCTTGGGGCTCGCACACCCTTGTCTTTATCAGGGTTGTGGGGAGTCTGCTACTTTAACCCCTTCTTAGGCGGTTAACCCTTAATGGTAGACAGATGGGGTAGCTCTCTCTTTAAGAGCTTTAACCCTTCAGAGTTTGTTTTTTCTTTAAGAAACGCACTGTTCTAGTTACTGACAGGTTTAACCTGCCATATACTGTGCAAGGACATGTCAGAGACAGATCCGCTACAGGATCAGTCTCGCGTATCTGACACGCAGACCTCGACTCATGCGGCGGTCGGAGGTTCCGGTGGTGTCAAAATGGAGGCCCTCGCTAGTTTTTACTGATGGCCTGTCTGACCTTTTAGGTTATGGAGTGTCAGCTAGATCCTCTCAAGGAAGCGACAAAATCGGTCCTTCCCTCTCGCTTAGCGAAGAAGTCCGATTCGGACAAGGAGGATCGGCAGGGACACTCTGCCTCTCATGGGCCGTACTAAAATTTCTTTGGAACAGTAAGGGCGTTACAGTTACCGGAGGAGGTAACTAGACGTCCTGGTGAGTCGGCCCGGGTGTTTCATCACATGGGTCGCGACGGCTTTACAAACTGTATACATTTCTTCTACGGAGTTGTTTATTAATTGGACTCCTTCTCCTGAAGTGAATGTCCCTTTATCCCAGCTTAGCAAATCTTCCTGGTAAAGGGAAGGCGAGTCTGCAGGACACGCTGGACAGAAAATGGCAACAATATCCATCTGCAAGGCCGTGGATCATAGATTCGGTATTAAGGATCTAGGTGTACTTGTTAAGTTTTCCCTGAATCGGTTGGACCGTCTAAGGACGGCGTGGCAAGATGGATCCCCTCTATCGAGGTGGATGGGCTTTTCAAGTTAAGGAATAATGCGTCACTGCTATCCAGGGCGCGATCCTCGGCAGTCACAGTCAGAAGAACACTGTGACTTGGACGGTGGAACGCGGTTTTCCAAACAAGGTTTGCTATCTTTAGCTTACAAAGTGTTCAGCTGACCTCACGGAGCTGATTGTCAAGGCAAAGGCAAAAGAAACAGCTTTACCGCAGCGCAGAGCTGTGACTTCTGCGTCTGGCAGGACTAGTGCCGATAGTTATCGGCGGTCTTTTCGGTTCAAGGGATGATCCGGCCAACCCTCTGGGGGTTTGGGTCATCTCTCTCTTTTTTAAAAAAAAAAAGGGGGAATTCTCAGAAATTCCACATACCCTGGTGTGAGACAGTGAAGGAATATGTGGTGAATGAGGTGTATATTTCACCTAAGTACCTTGCTGACGGGTATGAGCGAAATGTGTGGCTTTGTAAACCTGGTGGTAAAGAAAGGTCACTACACCTGCCATTCAGTACACGCTTGCAGCTCAGACCTGAATCCACTCAGGTGTTGATTAGGAAGCCAGAAGTAGGTGCTTGGGAGCACAGTCAGAGAGCTCATTCAGTCTGGACAAGGGGTCCAGACACAGAAGGTGTCTCCAAGAGTGTGGGAGCTGTCTTTAGCCCGGACACAGGGAGGTGTCCTGGCACAAGGAAGCAGTCTCTAAGAGTGTGAGCTATCTCAGTCTGGGTGCAGGAAGTACCCCGGACACAGGAGTAGTCACAGTGAGAATCCGTGCGAATAGCGACTGAATAGGAGGTGACCTCTCTCAAGTCTGGACATTGGAGTTGCCTTCGGACATAAAGAGGAGTGTCTGTGAAACTCCATACTGGTAACATATGTGATATGTGTTGTTTTGGGCACAGACTGGTAGAGTCTGGGTCCCGGATAGAGAGGGCCATCTATCTAAGTGTAATTTAGTGGCTAGACAAGCCCAGGTTTTCTGTTTATGATTTGTTTTTATCTGTGTGCTGTGGACTTTAATAAAACTGGTTGCGGCCAGTTTTCACCAAACTGCTGTCTGAATGAACTGTTTCCGTGCCATTCTGTCTACCCAGACAGCGATCCTAGAGCTAAACCCCCCCGGAAAGCTTACAATTGGTGGAGAATGCGGGCAGCGCAGGGCCTGGTACAGTTAGTGCTGGAGTGTGTATGCAGCACAGAGGCGAGAGACAGCATTAAAGGTGAAGTCTATTGAAATAGCAACAGAAAAAAAAAAAAAAAAAGTGTGTGTCAGCAGAAACGTCTGTTTGGAGCAGTCTTGGAGAGACAGTGGCCCTGATAGGGTCTGCAGAAAGAAAATGTATGCACAGCAAAGCTGAACTTGTTGTGAAAATGACTGTGGAATGTGCAGCAGCAAAAGAAAAGTTTGTGGAGCAGTCTTAAAGAGACAGTAGCCCTAATAGACTTTGCAAAGAGAAAAAAAAAAAAAGTGGTTGCACAGCAAGGCTGAATTTTCTGTGGAAAAAAAGCTGTGTAGTGTGTATGTCTTGAGTGAAGACTGCCGTTGTTAAGACAGAGAAGTCTGACAGCATGGATGACAGCATGGAGGCGCTGTTTGAACAAATGGCACAAGTTAATGTGCAACATAAAACTGCCGTGGTTGAGACAGATGAGTCCGGCAGTATGGAGGAGCTCATTGAGTACCTGGCCAGGCCCAGCGAAGCATGGAGCAGAGCATGGAGCAGCAGCGCCTGCAGCACCAGCAGCGCATGCAGGAGGACCGGCAGCAATTCCTGCAGCAGCAGCAGGAGAATAACCGGTTATTTATTGAGCAGATGACAGCACCAAAAAAGGATTTCGGTGTCGCGTCCCGAAGTAATGTTGTGAAGGCACCGGCGTTGTCCGCTATAAAGAAGGCGGTAAGACGGTCCTTGAGAAAAATGACACCTCGTGATGATGTGGAGGTATATCTTACTAGGTTTGAGAGACTGGCAGAGAAGGAGAATCTGCCACTATCTGAATGGGCCATGGCGGTCGTACCCTATCTGATTGGGGAACCCCAAAAAGTCTGGGCTGACCTGAGCAAGCAGGACAGCGAAGACTATGCCAAGTTGAAAGCGGCGATTCTTACCCGGCTGGGTGTTACGGTTGCAGCCCGTGCCAGGAGAGTCCATGACTGGAGATACAGTTGGGAGTCTGCAGTCAGCAGGCCTGATTATGGAGTTGAAAAGGTGATAGTGGACCGCTACACCCAAGCACGTCCTCCTGAGGTACAGCCGTCTGAGAGGTCGTCACTTCGGAGTTCCCGGACGCTGAACTCTCGCGGTAAGAGCGTTCCAGCTGTTGGGGACATGGGGTATGCTGATAAGCGGGTTCAGGCCCGAGGGGACATGTGGGTGGGAGAGTGTGATGGACAGTGTTGGAGCTGGCGTGAAATTGCAGCCAACTGTCCAATAGAGGGGGAGCCTATGTGTTGTGATGTTGGCAGATCCCTCTCTCCCTGCGCAGAGCCTGTGTGTGTGTCCACCTCAGCCGAAGAGACTGGACCACAGGGGTCCCCGGTGGTTGTAAGTGACTGCCCAGCACAGGCCCTCTTGGACTCAGAGAGTCCAGTGACTTCCGTATGTGACAGCCTGAGTGATAGGGACTTCATCCCTGATAAGCACCTGAGTGTGGTGTACATCCATGAAGACACCAAAGTCTACCCAGAGACTGCCGTGGACTTGGTCCCCAAACTCGGGGAGGTTTCATATGAAGTGGGGGTAGTGAAGACCCTGGTGCACCCGTTATATGGGGTAATGACTTTCCCCGGTCTAAGGATCTCTGGGGGAAAAATGTTTCTGATGGACAGTGTGATGAAGCTCCTACTGAGGGTGCGCAGTCCCGAGGGGCGGAACACAATGCTAGTGGGCCGTTAAACTTATGTGATAATGATGATGACCATGATAATGTTGATAATGATGATAATGCTAATCATAATAGTGATGATACTGATGATGACCGTGATAAAGATGACATTTCTTTGCAGGTGATGTTGGGAGACGAGGATGGTGGTTCTCGGGAACCGAGTGTCCCTGACCTGCCTGGCTCCTGTGACAATTTTGGGAGTGAGCCGGTGCGAGACCCCACTCTTAAAACGGCACAGGAGAATGTAATTGTTCTGAATGAGGTTCCCAAGAGCCTGGCTCTGAGGAAAGGTTTCCTCATGCTGCCATGAACAATAACCTATTGTATAGGGACACTGAAGTCCAGGGAGAGGTCGTGAGTCAGCTCCTGGTACCTGAGCTATATGGAAGTATAGTGCTGGGGTTATCACATAGTCACATACTTGAGGGACCACCTGAGGGAAACCAGGGACCAGATGGTGAAGTTAATGTTGTGGATGACATGTTAACTAAGGTTCCCGATCAAGATGTGAATGAAAATGAATTGTATAACCCTGACAGTGAGCCAGATGTGGCTGAGAAAAGGGGGTCAGACAGGGATAGTGGTGGTGATAGTGAGTCATCTGATGACAATAAAGCAACCAGTGCAAGTGAGGAAGGCATGGTAGCAGAGGAGATTGAGAGTCCTGAGAGGAAGGCTGAGGCTGACCTTGCAGTCGGACGGAGGATGGCATCTGAAGATGTTGTACAGTTGGTCGGTTCCCTGGCGAAGACTAAGGTGAAAGACAGGACTCTGAAACTGAACACAGCACAAGTGGATGCTGTTGAAAATGAGAAGTTATCAATGTATGGTGTGGATCTGCATCAGGCCAAGGACTCTGAAGGTGATGCTGCAGAGGTGGAAAAAGCCATGGAAGTGGTGGTCACCAAGCCAGATGCCTCATCAGAAGCTGAGGTTTCAAGTGAAGCTGTGAGGAGCAAGACTGAAGATATGGGGACTGACTCTGTCCAGGAATCTGTTTCTGCCGAAGAAAGCGGCGTGGACGGGTTACGGTCCGGATCAGTAGCTGGCATTGGTGAGCTCAAGCGCACTTTCAGGGAGGCTACATCGGAGCCACGTCCAACAAATGGGAAAAACGATGTGTCACTCCGTTGCCACTGCAGACACACGGGAGCCCAGATGGGATGCAGAACGTGGCTGAAGAGGTAAAGAAGACTGATGGTAGGGCTTCTGAGCATGTCCTACCAGAAGAGCCTAAAGAAAGGGCCGAAGACGTAAAGGACGTCCAACAACTACAGGAGAAGATGCGTAGCCATGAGGATCTCCTGGAGAAAGAAGTAAGAGCTCTGAGTCTTATGCAAAGTGAGCCTGTACCAGAAGAGGATAAATTATGTGTACCGACCAAGAAAAACGATCAGCTCCCTCTACAGTGCCAATCGTTTGAACAGTGTGGCTCGGAATGGTCAGAGACCATGACAGAGGCGCTTGGGTTCTGTGAGGTAGAATTTATGAATCAACTGATATTTAAGAAAGTAGATGTGCTAAAGAAAGTTCAGGGGGAATTAGAGAAAACCCCTATACCTCCTGTGACAGTTGGTGACACAGGGTCAGTGCCCCAAAGGCAGGAGGTACGAAAGTTTCTGAGGAAGAATCAGCAGAGCTGTTCTGACGTGCCTGGTCGTACTTATCTGGTGAGCCACTATACCGAGACTGAGGCTGGCACTAAGGTCAAGATGAAGCAGTGCAGGATACCCGAGGCCCGCAGAGAGTATTAGGCCTGGGAGGGTACAGGGTAGTGCGGATGCTTCAGATGAAGAGAAAACTGATGTTGGCTATGACAGTGGTGAGGATGAAGCTGATGAGGGCCATGACTGGTCCAGAGTTCACTGTCTCTGTTGGATTGTTGACCAGCCCTCCGGTCTGGATGACCAGCCCTCCGGTCTGGAGAAGAGGGAGGGGATATGTGAGACAGTGAAGGAATATGTGGTGAATGAGGTGTATATTTCACCTAAGTACCTTGCTGACGGGTATGAGCGAAATGTGTGGCTTTGTAAACCTGGTGGTAAAGAAAGGTCACTACACCTGCCATTCAGTACACGCTTGCAGCTCAGACCTGAATCCACTCAGGTGTTGATTAGGAAGCCAGAAGTAGGTGCTTGGGAGCACAGTCAGAGAGCTCATTCAGTCTGGACAAGGGGTCCAGACACAGAAGGTGTCTCCAAGAGTGTGGGAGCTGTCTTTAGCCCGGACACAGGGAGGTGTCCTGGCACAAGGAAGCAGTCTCTAAGAGTGTGAGCTATCTCAGTCTGGGTGCAGGAAGTACCCCGGACACAGGAGTAGTCACAGTGAGAATCCGTGCGAATAGCGACTGAATAGGAGGTGACCTCTCTCAAGTCTGGACATTGGAGTTGCCTTCGGACATAAAGAGGAGTGTCTGTGAAACTCCATACTGGTAACATATGTGATATGTGTTGTTTTGGGCACAGACTGGTAGAGTCTGGGTCCCGGATAGAGAGGGCCATCTATCTAAGTGTAATTTAGTGGCTAGACAAGCCCAGGTTTTCTGTTTATGATTTGTTTTTATCTGTGTGCTGTGGACTTTAATAAAACTGGTTGCGGCCAGTTTTCACCAAACTGCTGTCTGAATGAACTGTTTCCGTGCCATTCTGTCTACCCAGACAGCGATCCTAGAGCTAAACCCCCCGAAAGCTTACAATGGAAACAGAACTTCTGTTAAGACAGAAGCTGGCAAAAAAAAAAAAAAAATCCGCTAAGGCGGACTGACATCTGAATCTCACTCGAGCGCTCTCGAGTGGGGGGTCGTTTACTCCAATTCAAACCGACTTGGGTTTCCCGTGTGTCGGACGCCTGGGTGACACAGGTTGTGTTGACAGGCTACTTCATAGAGTTTTCTTTCTCGACCCCGGACAGTTTTTTTTTTTTTTTTTGCCAATCTCGCTTTCCGTCAGAGCCGAACTTTTTACCTCTCTACTGCGAGAGGTCGATTCCCTTCTGCAGAAGGGTGTGGTGATACCGGTTCCGCAGAGGACCGGGGAAGAGGATTTTTTTATTCAACCTCTTGATAGTCCTCAAAAAGGAGGACAAATTTCGCCCTATTCTGGAAAGATTGAATCTGCTTGTCCACACCAGATAATTCCGCATGAGTCACTTCGCTCCGCTATGGCAACTCTGTCGCGGAACGACTTTTTGGTCAATCGAATTCGTGACGCTTATTTGCATGTTCCCGTCGGAAGAGCTCACCAGCGCTTCCTTCGTTTTTGCCATAGATCAACCATTACCAGGTTGTGGCTCGGCCATTCGGCTTGGCCTTAACGCCCAGAACTTTTACAACGATTCTGGCGCCTAAATCTCATGGCAATTCTTCAAAGACGGGGGCTTACGATTCGTCCCTATCTGGACGACCTTTCGATTGTGGCCTCAAAGGAGGAGGCAGTGACGGCTCGCAATCTATCCCTTCAGTTCCCTGAGGATTTCGGGTGACTGGTCGATTGGGGGGAGTCGTCTCGGGAATCGTCACGGTTAATCCTGTTTTTGGGGATGCATTTCGACACGGTACGGGCGGTGGTCCCTACCTCCAGACAAGCAGGCATGTCTTCTCCGACATGTACAGGTTATGAAGTCTGCGACAGCAATGTCCCTTAGGAAGGAATGCACCTTCTGGGTTTGATGGTGGCGTCCATGGAGGCATTTCCGTTTGCCCAATTTATTCCAGAGCTCTCCAAAAGCTCATCCTGAGTCGTTGGGATCGACCGCAAGCTTCACTGGATTGCAGCGTCACCATCTCTCACAGGGTGCGAGAATCCCTAGGATGGTGGTTACGTCCAGGAGCGTTATCCCTGGGAAAGTCTTTCCTCCCTCCGAAGTGGTCGGTCATAACCACCAATGCCAGCCTGACAGGCTGAGGGAGGGTGTCTGGAACGATCTTTGGGTCCAGGGAGTATGGTCATCGAAAGAGTCAGTTCTACCGATCAACATCCTGGAATTGAGAGCAATTTTTCTTTGCCTCCATCACTGGACGGTCTCTTTGAGCGGTCTGCTAGTCCGAGTGCGGACAGTCAACGCCACGGCGGTCGCGTATATCAACCACCAAGGCGGGACGAGGAGTTCCAGGCTCATGATGGAGGTGTCTCGGATCCTGATATAGGCTGAGACCAGGGTTCCAGCCATCTCTGCGATTCATATTCCAGGAGTCCAGAATACCACGGCGGACTTTCTCAGTCGCGAGAAGATGGATCCCGGAGAATGGAGTCTTCATCCGAAAATTTTTGCACTGCTGTGCTTCCGTTGGGGGACTCACCAAGTGGACTTGATGGCGTCCAGGTTAAATACCAAACTACCGACCTTCATGTCCAGGTACAAGGACCGAAGGCTGGGGCGGTAGACGCTCTGGTGGATCCGTGGGACCATTTCGAGCTAGTCTATGTGTTTCCGCCGATATCCTTACTTCCTCTGGTGCTGCGTCGGATCAGACTGGAGAGAATTCCGGCTATTTTCATAGCCCCAGATTGGCCAAGGAGGACGTGGTTCTCGACAATAGTGTCGCTTTTGGCGGCGCCGCCATTTCCCACTTCCTCTTCGCACGGACCTGTTAATCCAGGGACCCGTTCGTCATCCGGACTTGAAGTCTCTGCGTTTGACGGCGTGGCTCTTGAGACCGAAATTTTGACCCTTAGAGGTTTTTCAGCAAAGTCATTGCCATTCTGCGAGCTGCCAGTAGTTCGGCTACTACTAGGATTTATCACAAGACTTGGGAAGTCTTCTTTTCGTGGTGTTCGGGTTCTTCAAGGAATCCGAGGGTTTTCCCATTCCCAATTTGTCTACAGTATGGGCTGGACAAAGTTTTGGCAGTGAGCACCCTGAAAGGTCAGGTTTCTACTCTGTCCTTGCTGTTTCGGAGGGCTATCGCCTCCCGTAGAGACGTGCTTTCCTTTTTTTTTCGCGGAGTAACCCGTCAGTTTCCCCGAGGAAGGCGCCTGTGTCTCCATGCCGCTTCAACCTTGTCTTGGAGGCTCTTCAACATGTGCCTTTTGAGCCTATGAGTCTTGCTAGCCTTTCTCTACTTCCTTGGGAGGTTGCCTTAGTGGCGGTAACCTCTTTGAGAAGGGTTTCTGAGTTGGCGGCTCTTCTCTGCTCGCCTCCTTTCCTGGAATTTTACTCTGATCGAGTAGTGCTTCGCACACGGGGCGACTTTCTACTAAGGTGGTGTCGCAATTTCATGTTAACCAGGATATTGTGTTGCCCTCGCTTTGCCCGGGCTGAGGAATGCAAAGGAACGGGCCTTGCACACATTGGATTTGGTGCGGGTCTTGAAGTTCTATTTGTCTATTACTCAAGTTTTCTTCGGAAGTTAGATTTTCTGTTTGTGATTCCTGCAGGTCGCAGGTGTGGTCAACGAGTTTCCTAGGTATCTATAGCTCGTTGGATTCGGTCGGCCTTTTTGGAAGCCTACCGACTTAAAGACGAACCTTGTCCGATTAAGGTTCGAGCTCACTCCACGAAGGCTGTGGCTTCATCGTGGGCCTTCCATCAAGGGGCTTCGGCAGCTCAGCTCTGCCGAGCGGCGACCTGGCGTTCTGTCCACACATTTACAAAGTTTTGTAAGGTGGACGTTAGTGCTTCCGTTGATGCGGCCTTAGGACATAGGGTCCTGCAGGCAGCGGTGGTTTAAAGTTCTAGTTAACTTGTTTTTGGCGCTTGCTGCGCTTTTATCTAGGATGTTGGGTTTCTGCCTATTTTGGTTTTGTTTCCCACCCTAATGTTTGAACTGCTTTGGGACGTCCCATCAGTAATGAATACTGTGGCTCTCTTCCTTCCATCTGCAGCTGAAAGACGGATTTTGGTAAGAACTTACCTGTAAAATCCTTTTCAGCGAAGGAAGGAAGAGAGACACAGCTCCCTCCCATGGCAGAAGTGTGTTGTTGATTTACAGAAGCAGCGTGGCCCTTCTCTGATAGCGATTTCTGGGCTGAGGTCGACGCGCTACAGCTCTGTTCCAGCATTGCCAGCTCATCGCAGTGGTCAGGTTCCGTGAGTAGTACCTGGAACTGTGTGGTTTTTTGCCTATTTGCAGCATAACCTGTATTCTTGTGTTTTTGTCTCTGAAGTCCTTCAGAAGGGGTTATGTTGCTCCGCTGGTGATATTGCTCTTCCTTAAGCTTGTTTACAACTGGAGAAAGCTGAGTAGGAGGAGCCCGAGCTGGAGGGGCTGGTCAAACACTCTTTTTAATCTGAGGTGTCAATCCTATCTGGGCTCCGCCTACCATCAGTAATGAAACTGTGTCTCTCTTCCTTCCTTCGCTGAAAAGGATTTACAGGTAAGTTTTTACCAAAATCCGTCTTTCCCCGCTCTGGAAAAAATATCCAACAGCTCTTGGATATAAAATCAGGTCTAATATTCTGTTGCCGCACACCTTCCAAATTTCATAGTGACCCCCCCACCCCGGAGATCTTCAAATGAGGAACAACTAGGCCATACAGTCATGGCCAAAAGTTTTGAGAATAACACAAATATTATATTTTCACATGATCTGCTGCCCTCTGGTTTTTATGTGTGTTTGACAGATGTTTTTATCACAGACAGAAGTATAATGCAAACATATGAGTAACAAAAGCTTATATTGACAGAATGAGTTAATGCAGCAAGTCAATATTTGCAGTGTTGACCCTTCTTCTTCAGGACCTCTGCAATTCTCCCTGGCATGCTCTCAATCAACTTCTGGACCAAATCCTGACTGATAGCAGTCCATTCTTGCACAATCAATGCTTTCATTTTGTCAGAATTTTTAGGTTTTTGTTTGTCCACCCGTCTCTTGATGATTGACCACAAGTTCTCAATGGGATTAAGATCTGGGGATTTTCCAGGCCATGGACCCAAATCTCTATGTTTTGTTCCCTGAGCCATTTAGTTATCACCTTTGCTTTATGGCAAGGTGCTCATCATGCTGGAAAAGGCATTGTTGATCGCCAAACTGCTCTTGGAGGGTTGGAGAAGTTGCTCTTGGAGGACATTCTGGTACCATTCTTTATTCATGGCTGTGTTTTTAGGCAAGACTGTGAGAGAGCCGATTCCCTTGGCTGAGAAGCAACCCCACACATGAATAGTTTCAGGATGCTTAACAGTTTGGCATGAGACAAGACTGGTGGTAGCGCTCACCTTGTCTTCTCCGAAAGAGGCGTTTTCCTGATGTCCCAAACAATCGAAAAGGGGATTCATAGGCCATTTTTGTGCATTGCAATGATGACTGCACGTGTTTCTTTAGAGATAACCATGGTTAACAGAAGAGAAACAATGATGCCAAGCACCAGCCTCCTTTTAAAGTGTCCAGTGGTGTCATTCTTACTTAATCATGACAGATTGATCTCCAGCCATGTCCTCATCAACACCCACACCTGTGTTAATGGAGCAATCACTGAAAAGAGGTTAACTGGTCCTTTTAAGGCAGGGCTGCAATGATGTTGAAATGTGTTTTGGGGGATAAAGTTCATTTTCTAGCCAAATATTGACTTTGCAAGTAATTGCTGTTAAGCTGATCACTCTTTATAACATTCTGGAGTATATGCAAATTGCCATTAGAAAAAGTGAAGCAGTAGACTTTGTAAAAATTAATATTTGTGTCATTCCAAAACTTTTGTCCATGACTGTAGAGCAGCCATGGTCTGGTAGGGAACCAGTCCTTCAAATCGCTCACCAAGAGAGAGGCGAAGGATTCTACTCCCCCCTATTCCTGAGCAAAAAGCCGGATGGAACGTTCAGAACTATCATAAATTTAAAGAAACTGAACAAGCTACTGAAAGTTCAAACCTTCAAATGGAAACAATAAAGTCATCATTAAAAATGCTGTTTTCACTCTGGTTCATGGGATGATAAGACACTATCAGTTCACAGCCCTCCCATTCGGTCTAGCCATAGCTCCACAGGTATTCACCAAGGTAGTGGCAGAAGTGATGGCACATTTGAGGGAACAAGATATCCTAATTGTTCTGTATCTAGACGATTTTCTGATAATAGGCAACTCCCACTGACATTGCAGGAACCACTTAGAGAAAGTCATGAGTTCATTGACCAACTAGGCTGGCTTTTGAATCTAAGGAAATCTAAAATGGTTCCAAGCCAGGTACAAGAATAGCTGGGTATCATATTAGACTCAAACAAACAGAAGTGTCGCCTCCCAATGGAGAAGGTTCAGAAAAAGGTAGCCTGTATCTCGAGCAAGGGACCTCCCCTCTACAATTTTGCGGAAAGCGATGTCCCTTCTAGCATCCATGACATCCTGTATATTCCGGCTGTTCATTGGGCTCAGGTACACACCAGAGAGTTGCAGTGGGAAATTTTGTCAGCTGAAAAGTCTCTTAAAGGGAATTTAGAAGTTCAGTTATCACCTAAAACAATACTTTCGCTAGAATGGTGGATGAGGATAAACAACTTAACCCGGGGCTTTCGGTGGGTAATTCCAATCTCTCAGGTCCTGTCCACGGACGCAAGCCCCAGGGGTTGGGGAGCTCACCTGAACGACCACATAACTCAGGGGGTCTGGACAGAGGACTTAAGATCAGTATCCTCAAACATGAAGGAACTATTGGCAGTGAAGTTCGCCCTCCTAGAATTCTTGAGCACTCTTCAGTCACACCATGTAAGAGTATTCTCAGCCCAAAACCGGGTAGCTTATTTAAATCACCAGGGAGGAACCCAGTTCCGCCCTCTTATGGAAGTAACAAGGATTTCCTGAGCCGGACCCAGCTGAGAAAAGGCGAGGGGGGGAACTGAATCAGGGGATGTCGATCAGATTGCAGAAAGGTGGGGTTGTCCGTCGTCCATAGATCTATTCGCCAACAGTCAGAACAGGAAGGAGACACTTTCTGATCAATATCCCATTGGGAACCCCATCACGTTAGATGCCTTCATGATTCATGGAACCATTATGTAGCATATGCTTTTCCTCCGATTGCCCTAATTCCGGCAGTTCTGAGAAAATACTATTGAATTCTGCTATTAAAGTGAAGGGGAAGAACAAAGACAAAAAAAATCTACATAATAAAAATATTGAAGAACGAGAAACCAATCACAAACTAAAATGTTTCTATACGAATGCACAAAGCAGGGCAACAAAACAAGGAGAACTGGAACTACTAACGCAGGAAAATAAATATGATGTCATTGTAATCACTGAAACTTGGTGGGACGATACACATGATTGGAATACAATGCTAGAAGGATACAACTTAATTGCAAGAAACAGACTTGATAAACGAGGAGGAGGTGTCTCATTGTACGTAAAAAAGCGTAATCTGAAAAGCGTATAAACTGTTTGGGTAAAAATACAAGAGCGAACAATGGAAAGGACACCATTGTAGGCATTTACTACAGGCCACCTATGCAAGCTGAATTAAAATGGATTAACTCTTTATGCATCAAATGGCCAATTTTTCTCCAAAAAATATGACATAGTGGTCATGGGAGATTTCAACTATCCAGACATTTGTTGGAATCTCGCTCAGGCAAAACTAACAGGTCAGATAAGCATCCCATGTTGGTCACGTCAAAGTGTGAAGAGGATGTTGGCCCCATATCTGAAGAAAAATGGAATGAAATACTAGAAACAACACCTATAACTAATCTCTTTCTGAGTCCCAAAGAATGTCTCAAATTTTCCTTATCCACAGGGTATATAAGACCCTAATATATTGTTTAAAAATTGGGGCTCTGACTGAAGACTCGTGTCCGAGATGCGGTTTGATGGGGGCCCATCTGATGCATATGCTATGGGAATGTGTTAATATAGGCCACTACTGGGTGTGGGTGACCTCCTGATTAAACGAGTATTCGTAATACACATACAACTTGATCCTAGTGTGCGCATACTGGGCCTTCTGGTAGTGGGGTAGATTTAAGATCCCTGTGACTACCGCATTCTGAGAATACTGTTTCTGGCCAGGAAATTGTTAACATTGCACTGGTTAGACGTAAACCCCCAACATTGGAGGAATTGAAAAGCTAAAATTAATAATACTTTCAGCAGCAGAACGGAAGGAAAGGAGACACATAGTCATAACTAGTGGGTAGGCGGGCCCAGATGGGATAGACACCTCAGATTAAAAAAGAGGTTGACCGGCCCCTCCAGCTCGGGCTCCTCCTACTCAGCTCTCCAGTTTTCAATTTGAGGTCTCAGAGGATTGTCGCTTGCTGGAAGCAGCTCCTCAGAAGATTTTATTATTTTTTATCGGACAAGAGACTTGGAAATCACCAAATGTGGTCTAGAGGTCTCAGGGGTCTCAGCGCTGCTGGACCCCAACCTCTCCCTTGGCGATCGTATTACCCTATATGGTGGTCCCTACAGAACCCTGCCGGCCCGGGGGGAATGAGGATGGCTTCCCTGGCGGGGACGCAAACCGCGCTGCAGGGGTCACTGCGATCCCCGCCCTGGGGGGAAGCATGGGCACGCGCCAGAAACCCCTGGGGGTCCCTGTGGCGCTTGGCGGGGTGATACTCCACATTTTTATAATGTGTATGAGTGATACAGCGGCCTGCTGCGGGGAGCCGCTGTTACAGTATATGTGGTGACTGTTTTATTTTGTCCGCAGGTGGATGCCTGCAGGACGGGGATCGCGGGACCGGAGAATAGGGGAGTCCCGCGCTTTTTTTTGAAGGCGGGGGGCGTGGCTTCACGTTTCCCGGGCAGGAAGCGCTCACTGAGCTCGATTTTCCTCTGCCTTCTCTTCCGCTGCCTCCTCAGTGCGGGGCCATTGCAGCGCTCCGGGCCCTCTCTCTCTCCGGTTTTCCCCGCACAAGATTAAAGAAGACAGCACCGCGAAGTTTAACTGTGATCGCTTCTGCCTATCAGGGCAGAAGCTTAAAGACTTCTCTCCCCCGCAGCGCAGGGCACTGCCACACTGAACGTCGCTAAGTTACGACGCTTTTAAGTCGCATGATTTTTATGAGATGCGAAAAATAGCGCAATATTTTAGCGATTTTTTTGTTTAGTGTGGCATTCCTTGAGACGTTTCTGTCTGCACCTGCCTACCTCATAAGAGTCACCTGGGCTCACACATCTGTCACAATAATACAGGTTGTGGAGAGCTTGTAACTTTAACCCCCTTTTCAGGCAGTTAACCCTTAATGGTGGGACAGCTGGGGTAAAATCTCTTTAAGAGTTTAGCCCTTCAGCGTTCGTTTTATTTTTTTTTCCCGAAAAAAAACCTGTTTTCTTGTTACTATCAGGGTTTTAACCTGCCATTGTACTGGGTAAGACATGTCAGATCAGAACCCAGGTGCGGGACCATATCCGACTCCGCTGCAAGATCGGTCCGCGTATCTGACACACAGACATCGACCGCATCGAGCGCAGCGGTCGGAGGACCCAGTGAGTAAAAATGGAGGCTCTCACTCGTTCGATTGATAGCCTTCTAACCTTATAGGTTTTTGGGTGTCAGCCAAACCCCCTCATGGCAGGAAGCGACACAGGCCGGTGACTTCTTTCTCATATAGCGACTCAGAGAGTTCTGAGTGGAGGGTTCCCCTTTAAGTTCAGGGGGAAAAATCCGATTCGGATAAAGAAGATCGGCAAAGGCACTCTGCCTCTTTTTCGGGCCGATAAGAAGCTTTAATTGAAGCTATTAGGGAGGCGTTACTGTTACAGGAGGAGGTAACTGCTCGCCCTGGGTAAGTTTGGCCGGATGTTTCAGGAGTCGCATAAGTCATTTTCGACTTTGCCATCCCTGAGTGAGTTTTAATCAAGCATGGAGAAGGAGCGTCTGTGTCCAGAAAAAGCGTTTTTAGGGGACACGTCTATTTGATCACTGTATCCGTGTGCTACGGAATCGATTGATAATTGGATTCCTTCTCCTGAAGTGGATGTCCCTTTATCTCAGCTTAGCAAATCTTCTTTACTTCCTATTAAAGGGAAGGCGAGTTACAGGACCCGCTGGACAGAAAAGCGGAGTCGGCGGCAAAATCCATTTACAGGCCGCGGGTCATGGTTTCAGAGCAGTGCTAGGCTCCATGTGTGCTTATAAAGCTTCCCTGGTCTGGTTGGACCGTTTACGGGGGAAAAATGTGAACCTCAAGTACCTGAGGTGGACGAACTGTTCGAATTGTTAGAAAGTGCATTCCAATATGGCCATGATGCAAACCTGGATACGGGTGTCACTGCTGTCCAGGACACAATCCTCGGCGGTCTCAGTCAGGAGAGCACTCTGGCTTAGACAGTGGACCGGTGATGCGGTCTCCAAGAAAGGTTTGCTATCTTTAGCGTACAAGGGCGGTCGCTATTTGGATCTGACCTCACGGAGCTGATGCCAAAGCAAAGGCAAAAGAAGCAGCTTTAACCCAGCGAAGAACGTGGCTTCCACGCCTGGCAGACCTGGTACCAGTAGTGGTCGACGGTCCTTTCGGTCCAGGGGACAATTCGGTTAGCCCTCTGGGGGTGGGGTCAATCCCCTTTTTCGGGAAAAAAGACCACCCAGAAATCCCGCACTCCCTGGAAACAAAGTTTCCGTCAAGACAAGAGGGAATCTGACAAAAAGCCCGCAAGGCGGATTGACGCCAGGGTCCCGCTCGAGGACTCTCGAGTGGGAGGTCGTCTGCTCCAATTCAAATTGACTTGGGTCTCCCGTGTCCCAGACTCCTGGGTGACGCGGGGTTGTGTCGGCAGGCTATTTCATAGAGTTTTCTTCCGACCCCCGAACAGTTTATTGCCAATCTGCATCCCGTCAGAGCCCGAGCTATGTGCCGCTTTACTGCAAGAATCGAATTTCTTTTGCAGAAGGGTGTGGGGTACCGGTTCCACCAAGAGGACAGGGGAAGAGGGTTTTATTCCAATCTCTTTGGGGTCCCCAAAAAGGAGGACAAGTTTCGCCCATCCTGGATCTCAAAAGATTGAATCGGCATGTCCACACCCGAAATGTTTCGCATGAATCGCTTCGCTCAGTTGTGGCAGCCTTGTCGCAGAACGACTTCTTGGTGCAATCGACATTCGCGACGCCTATTTACACGTTCCAATCGGAAGAGCTCACCAACGTTACCTTCGTTTTTGCCATAGGACAAGATCAATACCAATTTGTGCCCTGCCATTCGGTTTGGCCTCAGCGCCCAGAGTTTTTTACAAAAATTCGGGCGCCTCTCATGGCAATACTACGAAGACAGGGAGTCACGATCCTTCCTTATCTGGACGACCTTTTGATTGTGGCGTCCTCGAAGGAGGAGGCGTGACGGCTCGGACCAAATCACTTCAGCTCCTGGAGGACTTCGGGTGGCTGGTCAATTGGGAGAAGTCGTCTCTGGAACCGTCACAATCAATCCTGTTTTTGGGGATGCATTTCAACACGGTACGAGCAGTGGTGTCCCTGCCTCCAGACAAGCAGCATGTCTCCTTCGGCATGCACGGGTGATGAAGTCTTCAACGACAATGTCCCTTCGGAGAAGTATGCGCCTTCTGGGGTTGATGGTGGCTTCAATGGAGGCACTTCCGTTTGCACAATTTCATTCCAGGGCTCTCCAAAAAGTTCATTCTGAACCACTGGGATCGGTCGCAGACCTCACTGGATTGCAGGTTATCATATCTTGCAGAGTACGAGAGTCTCTGGATGGTGGATCGGTCCGAAATGAGTTATCCCTGGGGAAGTCTTTTCCTCCCTCCGAAGTGGTCTGTCATAACCACCGATGCCAGCCTGACAGGCTGGGGGGGTGTTTGGAACGACCTTGACTCAGGGAGTATGTCCGTCAGAAGAGTCTGTTTTTGCCGATCAACATCCTCGAATTGAGGGCGATTTTTCCTTTGCCTCCAACACTGGACGGTCCCTTTAAGCGGGTCTGCCTGTCCGAGTGCAGACAGACAATGCGACGGCGGTTGCAAAATATCAATCACCAAGGCGGGACAAGGAGTTCCAGACTCATGGGGAGGTATCTCGGATCCTGATAAAGGGCAGAGACCAAGTTCCAGCCATCTCTGCGATCCACATTCCAGGAGTTCAGAATATCACGGCGGACTTTCTAAGTCGCGAGAAGATGGATCCCGGAGAATGGAGTCTTCATCCGGAAAATTTTTGCGCTGCTGTGCTCCCGTTGGGAACTCCCCAAGTGGATCTGATGGCATCCAGTTTCAATCCAAGTTACCGACATTCATGTCCAGGTACAAGGATCCGAAGGCTGTGGGGTGGATGCTCTGGTGGCTCTGTTGGACCAATTCGAGCTGATCTATGTGTTTCCGCCGATATCCTAACTACCTATGGTAACTTCCGTCGGATCAGACTGGAGAGAATCTCGGCTATAGTGATAGCCCCAGATTGCCAAGGGAGAACGTGGTTCTCCGACTCTGGTGTCACTCCTGGCGGCACCGCCAGTTCCACTCCCTCTTCGTCCGGACCTGTTAACCCAAGGGCCCGTTCGTCATCCGGACCTGAATCTCTGCGTTTGACGGCGTTGCTCTTGAGACCGAAATCTTGACCCGTCGAGGTTTTTCAGCGAAGTCATTGCCACTTTGCGAGCGGCCAGAGGTCCGGCTACTACTAGGAATTTACCACAAGACTTGGGAGCCTTCTTTCGTGGTGTTGGGTTCTTCAAGGAATCCGAGGATTTTTTCCATTCCCAATTTGTTGGTCTCCTGCAATTTGGAATGGACAAAGGTTTGGCAGTTAGCACCCTGAGGGTCGGTTTCTGCTCTGCCTTGCTGTTCCGAAAGGCTATCGCCTCGCGTAGGGACGTGCGTTTCCTTTTTTCGCGGAGGTAACCCGCCATTTTCCACCCGCGTAGGGCGCCTGGTCTCCTTGGCGTTCTCAACCTTGTTTTGGAGGCTCTTCAACACGGGCCTTTTGAGCCTATGGACTCTGTTGTTTTTCTTTGCTTTCTTGGAAGGTTGCCTTCCTAGTAGCGGTCACTTCTTTAAGAAGGGTTTCTGAGTTGGCGGCTCTTCCTTTGCTCGCCTCCCTTCCTGGAGTTTTCACCCGGATCTGTAGTGCTACGCACACGAGCGACTTCCTACCTAAGGTGGTGTCGCAATTTCATGTTAACCCGGATATTTGTGTTGCCTTCTCTTTGTCCGAACCAAGGAATGCGAAGGAACGCGCCTTGCACGCATTGGATTTGGTGCGGGCTTTGAAGTTTTATTTGACTGTACTCAAGGTTTTCGGAAGTCGGACTCTCTGTTTGTGATTCAGCAGGTCGTCGACGTGGTCAACGAGCTTCCAAGGACTCTATAGCTCGTTGGAATTCGGTCGGCCATTTTGGAAGCGTACCGACTTAAGGGCGAACCTTGCCCGATTAAGGTTCGAGCTCACTCCACGAGGGCTGTGGACTCGTCAAGGGCCTTCATCAAGGGGG
>JARQOD010000003.1:217168647-217294209 GCA_033576555.1 Oophaga sylvatica | reverse complement strand
TACTTTTCACCCTTGTAATTGGCCAGTTTGCCTATTTAAAGTTTATAGACACCTGTGATGCGAATTACAGGATATACCTTATTCACATGTCCCTATAGCCAAATTATTATCCATCTTTTTCTAGGGGTATCATTTTTGTACAGAACACTTTCATTTTTTTTTCTGTTGATCCATAATTCAAAAGCAATGTCTAATTTTTCATTCGTTGATATTCAGTAGATTTAAAGAGGGTTTTCTGGGAATTTTTACTATTTTTTTTTGTTTTATTTTGTCTTATTACTATGGGCCTAAGAACAATCTGCCTGTTTTTCTCACCACCAATTTCTATTGAAGAAAGCCAAAAAAAAATCCAGCGCATAAGATAGTCGCAGCTATCTGAGAAAAAAACATCTTCGAAGATGTTTTTAATGTTTTTTCTCAGATAGCTGCGACTATTTAGATGTTTATTATTCTGCTCCACTCACCGTGATCCAATAAAGGTATTTCCTTGAAGCTTATGCGCTGGATTTTTTTTTGGCTTTCTTCACTTGAATTCTTCAGTGCACCTGGAGTTTCCGTTCACTGCTTCACCCAGGTGAGCTGAACTTATTTGCTTCACTGATTTCTATTGGTTCAGAGCGATCAGAGGCTGATTCTGCCAGCGATTCTTTGGCTTCCAGTGATGTCAACAGAGCAGCTGCTTCTCTTTAGCTCTGCTCTGTTAATGGATAGTGAGTGCTGATGTTAGGCCAGGATTACACATGCGAGTAAGTCGTCCGACACTCGCATGTGAAATCCCAGCTCTGGCGCCGGCACTCGGGAGTGGAGCGTGCAGCTGCATAGAACTACATGCAGCCGCTGGCTCCACTCCTGAGTGCCGGCGCCAGAGCTGGGATTTCACATGCGAGTGTCGGATGACTTACTCGCATGTGTGATCCCGGCCTTATGCTGATTGACAGCCAGCTTCATGTAATTATATAAGCGGGAGCTAGCTATCAATCTGCATGAGATTGGCAGTCACAACCTGTCGATAGAGCACCCTGGAGGAGGAGGAGCTGCTCTGTTGATGTGAAGCAGCATAATCGCCGACAGGAGCGGTCCGTGACTGCTCTGAGCAGGCGCCGGGTAGAACAGGTAGTTAGTAACTATATCTCTGTTAGTTTTTTACACCCATAATAGTAAAAAAAAATCTAGTCTCAGAATTTTCTTTTTAAACTGAAGATTACTTTTGTCAGTTTTAAGTTATTTTAGTGACCATTGTCAGCATTTCATTAACAGAAAGGCACCAACAATTTTATCAGTGTGTATATTTTTAAGTGTTCCCATTTCTAGTTCACTTGTCCCCTGCTCTTAAAAATCCATGGGGTTTTCAAATGAAGAAATTACTTTCGCTCTATAGATTACTAACTAATTACAGGCCCTCTAGTAACTTCTTTTATTCCACCAGGATGAAATGTTGAAAGCCTTGGTGAAAAAATATGGACAGGGTGAATGGAAACGTGTAGCCAGCCACATGCTTGTGAGTAGTTTTGTAATCCTCTGTTCATCTGGGCAATTTCCCTATTGTCATATTTAATCGGTTATACTGTTAGCCATCAGTTCTTCTATTTGTCATAAACTTTTCATAAGGCATAAAAAAATTTATATATATATATTTATATATATATATATATATATATATATTTTCGTCTTTATTCAGAATCGGACAGAGCAACAATGTCAGCATCGATGGCTCCGTGTTCTTCACCCTGACCGTGTCAAAGGACCTTGGACTAAAGAGGAAGATGCGAAGGTAAGAAATATAGCTTAGTGCATCAGTAACCAAGAAAGAGCCCAAGATAGCAAAAAAATGAGCACGTAAGTAAATAGTAAAAGTACATGCAAATAACATGAGGTACTTGGTAATCACTGTTTTGATCATAAAAGCCATCACACATGACCCGAATCTGGAAGGTGCTATCCTCTAGTATTAATACCTCACCTTGTGTCAGTCGTAAGAATTATGGCCTAGTGCATCAGTAACTAAGAAAGATCACAGAACTGTCATAATACTGTGATATCATTCATTTTGGTGTTTTTATGAATATGACCTCCTGTGCATGTAGGTTATTGCGCTGGTGAAGAAGTATGGAACCAAGCACTGGACACTCATTGCACAGCAGCTGAAGGGAAGGTTGGGAAAACAGTGTCGTGAGCGCTGGCATAACCACCTCAATCCAGAGGTGAAGAAGTCCTCCTGGACTGACGAGGAGGATCACATTATCTGTCAAGCGCACCGACTTCTTGGCAATCGCTGGGCAGAAATTGCAAAGATGTTGCCGGGACGGTATGTAATATTTTATTGCTTTGAATTCCTGCGTTTTTGCTTCTGGTTTTTAACCGTTTATTTATTGGTAAATTTTAAAGGTGTAGTTTCATCTTCTTAAATGGGTCAAATTGCAAAGTGTTTGTAAAAACATCCAACTTTGCAATTTACCGCTTTAAAAAAAAAAAAAAAAAAAAATCCCTTTCATTCACAAGAATGGCATGGTTTATAATTCTACCGTATTGCTAGTTGGCTAAGTTTGGTTGCTGAAATCTCGGGTGGCCCTCAAGGAGGGCAACATTTGGAGGCTGTTTGCTAAAGATCTTGTCTCCAATGCTGCTGCAGAGACTAAGCGCTTCTTCCTGCTGCACAGTTTGAGCCAGTGGTGCAACCGTGCCTCTGTCAATCATAAATAAATAGAAGATGGATGGGACAAATGCTCTACTAGTGTTGAACAATTTACAAATTAAAGCAGGAGTATGCTTTTACTAATGGAAACCATATATTACTACAGAAGGTGTGCTATTATGGCTAACCCGTTGCATGAAAAAACTCTTCACTACATATGGGGAAGCTGTCACTTCATTTGAACAATTTAACCTAGTAATATGGGTATAGAGGTTATAGACTGCTGAAAAAAGTCATACCTGTGTGCCTCATGGATGATGTCTTGTGGAAAAATCATCTTTTATCACTTAATATAAATGAGTTCTTCCAATTATCAGGCAGATGCTGCCCATAAAGACAACTCTGCCTCATTGCTTCATTATCCTATCCCTTTTCAGTGTTCCACTCTTTCATGGGCATTGGCTTTACATAGCTTCTGCGCAGGCGAGTTACTGCTACTTCTGCTCCCAGTAATCTCCCAGTGATTTTATTAACCTGGAGCATCGAAAATTAGTTTTGCTCGGCAGGGAGGAAGGAAGTTAGCAGCACACCTTTCCTGCGTGCTGGAGATTGCTAGGACTGGAAGTACCAGTTACTCTCCTGCGCAGAAGACCACACTGATCACTTGAAAGATTTGACAGAAATGCTAGGTGAGTAGTGTGCCCTTTTGACTCCGTGTGGTTTTGCACTCAGTTCTTACTACTTGGCCTTAAAAAAAAAAAAAAAAAAAAATCATGACCTTGCCAATATTTTTTTTTTTTTAAATTGTATTTTCAGTGGTTTCACATGTCCATCTTTTTGGGATCATAGCTAGTGATGAGCGGGTTTTCCCGAGCACGCTCGGGTGATCTCCGAGTATTGAGTATTTCTCCTTCGCCTCATTGGGGGACACATGACCATGGGTGTTATGCTGCTGCCACTAGGATGACACTAAGCAAAATATATTAAAAGATTAACTCGTCCTCCGCAGTATACACCCTCTGCTGGCTCTCTCTTGAACCAGTTCTTGCTTAGTGTCTTTAGGAGGCACTAGGGTCTGATTTCAGACCCCAACTTTCTTATTTTTATTTTTTAATTTTATTTTTTCTCTCGATTAAGGGCGACGGGGCCTTTCATGGTCCCGATCTCCCTAAAACTTCCAACAGGCGGGAACGTGGAGTGTCATCTCCCGTACCCCCTCCTGCAACCTCACTCGGTCTGTGCTTTTAATGGCGACGGATATTTCAATGGGTCTGCTCTCCCCACACCTGCAATGGACGGGAACATGGGGTGTCGCCTCCACGTACCCCTTTCCGGAGCCAGACCCGCAGCATGGCACCTTTTGTAGCCATACCCCTCTACAGTGTGCAATTTTTTTTGTCTCTATCTCCCTATCAAAGGGATGATAGATTGAGAGAGTGGCTGGTGCCGGGGGAAAAATGGCCCCTCTCCACCCCCCTATTAAGGGGTTGGTGGATTGAGCATCACGGAGCGGCTAATCCTTTTACAAGGATGGAAATCGTGAGTACAGCAGAAATGTCCCCCATACCTGAGGTCCTGGAAGTGCCCTAGCATAAGTACGGCACTCGCCGCTCCGCTGTGGTCGCCTGTGTTATAGACCGCGGCCTTCTCACTGCCGTGGCCTTCCCCATGCAAGGAGACGAAGGATGAAGCGATGCAGTCACTGCCTCTACTACCGCAGCGGCTGTCATGGACGCGATCGTTATCGCTGCGGCCTTTAATTTAGCCCCCGGCTTCTAGCCGCAACTAGGCCCAACTCCGCCTATCTGCTGGCCTGGTCCGCCCCTTAGGCCGACCACCCTCCCCCTCTCCAGCACTTCTTGCCTGGTCTGTAGAGCGGGACGGGGACAATTCCCCCCCCTTCTTTTCCTGCCCACTGTATCTGGCGCTTCTCGCTGCACACGAGAAGCGCCAATTAGATTATCGGACCTTCCTCGCGCGTCCTAGACAGGAAGACTGTGGAGAACACCATTTTCCCTCTCCAAATCTGTGGCAACAAGTTCTTCTCTGGGGGCACGCTGGACCTGGGCACAATAGCCGCACTACGGCAGGTACACACTGTCTATACCGCTGCAGGCTTTAACCCCTCAACCGCAGGCGCTAACCCTCCGCTGCAGGGATTAGCTCCTCATCTGCAGCCATTAACCCCTCCGTTGCAGGTATCATCCTCTCAGCTGCGGGCTCGCTCTGCCGACCATACGCTGCAGACAATTGTGGGCAGCAATACGCGGCACACAATTCCGGCAATCCTGGTCAGCCGCCGTTCAGATTCCTTGAGTAATTTGCATTATGTCTCAATCAAAGGCTAATAAGAAAGCAGATAAGACGCACACGGTGATATATGCCTCATGTACAGCATGCAATGTTTCCCTACCACGGAAACATCCCACTCCTCTCTGAATGGACTGTGAAGCCTCAGGAGCCCCCTCCTAGAGTGGGCTGCTTCTTTGGCGCAATCCGTGGCTTCTCTCGCAAAGGCTATAGAATCCTTTCATGGTTCCTCCTCCAGCTAGGGCGTCCCCTTACCACCTGTAGCGGCTCCTTCAACCACGCAAGAGTTTTCCGCTGGCAGGGGTCGGACAGCGACAGACGGTACGCATTTTTCTAGGAAACGTACCCGTGACACTTCCTCACGGAACTCTGAGCCTACTGCATCTGCTAGCTCTACGTCTCGCTCCCCTTCACCAGGGGTTGGTAGCGAACATGACTCAGAATGTGAGTCAGATGTGGCCCCAGACCCGAACTCCCCTGAGTTCCAGGAGTCTAAAGATTCTCTCATAGAAGCGGTTAATCATATTCTGGAAATAGACGAGGAACCCGGTACTGATCCGGACCATTCGGTGTCTTTTAAAAGAACTAAACCCCCCCCCCCATAGGTTTTTTTGCTAACCATCCTGAGTTCACAGACATCCTCAAGAGGCATAGAAGTGACCCAGATAAGTGATTCTCGGGCCTAAAACCCCTAGAAGCTTGGTACCCTTTCGCATCTACTCTAAACCACAAGTGGACGGAGTCCCCTGCAGTAGATCCGCCCATATCAAGGCTCGCTTCAAAAACCCTTCTGTCCTTGACTGATGGATCGTCCATTAAAGATCCCACGGATCGGCAGATTGACAGCCTGGCCCAGTCAGTCTTCGAGGCTGCTGGAGCTGCCTTATTTCCTTCATTCGCCACCACGTGGGTAGCTAGAGCTTTGGTTGCCTGGGCAGAGGCCATAGTTAGAACCACCGGAAACAATAGCCTACCATCCGAAGTCACAAGTCTCGCCTATCAGATCGCCCAGGCAGGAGATTACATAGTTCATGCCTCTCTAGATGCGGCTAATTGTGCCGCTCTTGCAGCCTCCAACGCTGTTACCATTAGAAGAGCATTGTGACTGCGAGAATGGCGGGCAGATTCTGCGTCAAAGAAATCCTTGACTTCCCTACCTTACCAGTTTGGGCGTTTGTTCGGAGATAAACTTGATCAGATTATCTCAGATGCTACTGGGGGAAAAGCAAATTTCTCCCTCAACGTAAGCAGAGTCGACCCTTTCGGAGTCCATTCCAAACTCGATCCAGGCCTTTTCGCCATACCACAGGCTGGTCATCAGTCACTTCTGCTAGCTCTTCCCGCCCCCCACGCGGGGTCAGAGGTTCCAACCCTTCGTTCAGACCTTCTAACTCTTGGAGAAACAGATCTCCTTGGTCCAGACCCAATAGCACTCCGTCCCGCAAGTTCTCTTCGCAATGACTCGTTGTCGTGTCTGGAAGACACAGGCAAGGTGGGCGGCCGCCTGTCCTTGTTTCGCCAAGTCTGGCTGATGGTCGTTCACGACCGATGGGTCAGAGATCTCGTGTCCTCCGGATACAAAATAGAGTTCACATCTCCTCCTCCAACGCGATTCTTTCGGTCCCGTATTCCAAGATCCGAGACGTTGGCGGTTCCCTTTTATCAGGCCTTATATGCCCTCCGCAACAGCGCTGTCATCGTTCCGGATCCTTCCACGGAAAGGTTCAAAGGTTTTTACTCAAACCTGTTCGTGGTTCCAAAAAAGGACAGGACTATGCGTTCAATTTTAGACCTAAAACTGTTGAACAAATTTGTCACTGTGCGACACTTCAGGATGGAGTCCCTCCGTTCCGTCATCGCTTCGCTGTAAAAAGGGGAATACCTTGCATCAATCGACATCAAGGACGCCTATCTCCACATTCCAATTTTCAAAGGTCACCAAAGATTCCTACGCTTTGCGGTGGGAAATGAACATTTTCAGTTCACTGCTCTGCCATTCGGGCTTGCCACCGCCCCCAGGGTATTCACAAAGGTCATGGCTGCCGTCATGTCTATTCTACACTCTCGGGGTGTGGTGATTCTACCATACCTGGACGATCTCCTCGTCAAAGGTCCGTCCTATCGGGCTTGTTTGGAAAGCGTCAGTGTCACCATCGACACTTTGGCCCGCCTAGGTTGGCTATTAAACCTGGAGAAACCTTCCCTGGTTTCATCCCAGCAAATTCCCTTTCTGGGGATGATCTTGGACATTTCCTGAGGGTTGGTTATTCTCCCTCCGGACAAGATTTCCTCTCTAACCTGAGGAGCCCGATCTCTTATCTCTGTCCCGCTCTTGCTCCCTGCGGTTCACCATGCAGGTCCTGGGAAAAATGGTAGCGTCCATCGAGGCAGTACCAATTTCACCTCCGTCCTCTGCAGCAGGCCTTGATCTCAGCCTGGGACAAGAATCCAGACTCCTTGGGTCGCCGCTTTCTCCTGGCACCCAGAGTCAGACGGTCTCTCAGGTGGTGGACGGCAACGTCGTCTTTGGATCAGGGAAGATCCTTCCTCCCTGTACACTGGCTGGTAGTGACCACCGATGCCAGTCTCCTCGGATGGGGTGCGATCTTTCGTCACCACACGGCTCAGCGACGTTGGTCTACGGAGGAAGCCAGCCTTCTGATCAACATTCTTGAGATCTGAGCTATAAGGCTGGCTCTGCATCACTTCCATCATCTTTTGTCCGGACGTCCCATCCGGATTCAGTCAGACAACGCCACGGCTGTGGCTTACATCAATCGCCAAGGAGGCACGAAAAGCAGGAACGCGATGATCGAAGTAGCCCACATTTATAATGGGCCGAGACAAATCATTCGCTCATCTCTGCAGTTCATATTCCGGGAGTAGAGAATTGGGCGGCGGATTTTCTCAGCCGCCAGGGCATAGCCTCAGGAGGGTAGTCTTCACCCAGAAGTCTTTCATCAAATTTGCCAACGTTGGGGCATTCCAGATGTGGACCTCATGGCATCCAGGCTGAACGCCAAGGTTCCGGCATTCGTAGCCCGATCTCGCGATCCGTTAGCTATCGGCTCTGACGCTCTAGTACTCCCATGGGGCCAATTTCGACTCCCTTATGTCTTTCCGCCTTTTCCGCTGATCCCAACAGTCGTCCGGAAGATCAAGGTGGAAGGCACTCCGGTAATCCTCGTCGCTCCGGATTGGCCACACCGAGCTTGGTATGCCGAGCTGGTACATCTACTCGCCCAAGTCCCCTGGCGGTTACCGGATCGTACGGATTTACTAACCCAGGGGCCCATTTGCCACCAGAACTCGAGAGTGCTGAGTTTAACGGCCTGGCCATTGAATCCTGGATCCTGACCCGTGCTGGTTTTTCGGGTCCAGTAGCATCTACCATGATCAACGCTAGGAAGCCTGTTTCCATGCGTATTTACCATCGCTTTTGGAAAACGTTTTTCTCATGGTGCGAAGATAAGGGTCGTTCCCCCGTTTGTGTTCTCCATTCCCTGTATCCTCAAATTTCTTCAAGCGGGATTGAATTCAGGCCTAGCGCTGGCCTCTCTCAAGGGCCAGATCTCTGCTCTATCCGTTCTTTTCCAGCGACGGATAGCTTCCAAGCTGCAGGTCAGGACAATCATGCAGGGAGTTTCGCATTTTGTCCCTCCATACAAGATGCCCTTGGAACCTTGGGACCTTAACTTGGTCCTCGGTGCACGACAGGAGACCCCCTTCGAGCCGTTACAGGAGGTTTCTCTCTCCCTTCTCTCCTGGAAAATTGCATTTCTTGTGGCAATAACATCCATCAGACATGTCTCGGAACTGGCGGCTTTGTCGTGCAAACCTCCTTTTCTGATTTTTCACCAAGACAAGGTGGTGCTCAGAACGTCCCCGTCCTTCTTGCCTAAAGTTCTCGGCTTTTCATCTGAATGAAGACATAGTTCTGCCCTCGTTCTGTCCGGCTCCAGTCCATCGTACTGAGAAAGCTCTTCACACTTTGGACTTGCTTAGGGCTCTCAGAAAGTACATTTCCAGAACAGCATCTTTTCGCAAATCTAATGCCCTTTTTGTGCTTCCGGAGGGACACAGGAAAGGTTTGCCTGCCTCTAAGGCAACAATAGCCAGATGGATTCGCTCAGCAATCCATGAATCTTACCGCGTCAAAGGTCAGCCTATCCCGGCGGGGATTAAGGCACACTACACTCAGTCAGTGGGGGCTTCTTGGGCCATCCGACACCAAGCTTCCGCACAGCAAGTGTGCAAAGCCGCAACTTTGTCCAGCCTTCACACGTTTTAAGCATTACAATATTCATGCTCAAGCCTCTTCCGATGCGGCCCTCGGCAGACAGATTCTGCAGTCGGCAGTTTCGCATCTGTAGGCTCCTTCAATCGCTTTCTAAGCATTGGGTGCGTGAGGTTTTTCACCTGTTGTGATGTTTTCTCCCACCCAGGGACTGCTTTAGGACGTCCCATGGTCATGTGTCCCCAATGAGGCGAAGAAGAAACAGGGATTTTTGTGTACTCACCGTAAAATCATTTTCTCCGAGCCAATCATTGGGGGACACAGCACCCACCCTGTTAGCCTATTGGCTTGTGGTCTGTTTTGGTTTTGACGTATTGCAATTCTGTTTGTGAGCTCCTACTGCTTTGGCACCGAACTGGTTCAAGAGAGAGCCAGCAGAGGGTGTATACTGCGGAGGAGGAGTTAATCTTTTAATATATTTTGCTTAGTGTCCTCCTAGTGGCAGCAGCATAACACCCTTGGTCATGTGTCCCCCCAATGATTGGCTCAGAGAAAAGGATTTTACGGTGAGTACACACAAAAATGCCTGTTTGGCGCACTCAGAGATTTAGTTTGTCGACCAGCTGCATGATTTATGGCTGCTGGACAAGCCTGAATACATGTGGAGATTCCCTAACAAACAGGCAATCCTCACATGTATTCTGGCTTGTCCAGCAGCCATAAATCATGCAGCTGGTTGACAAACTAAATCTCCGCGCACGCCAAAATACTCGATCACCCGAGCATGCCCGGGGAAAATCCGAGCAACGAGTATACTCACTCATCACTATTCATAGCTAGCGATGATGTTGGTGGAAATATAGCCTTACAGTGAATCATATGTATCTGTAAAGTTTATGCACCTGTTGGCTATGCTCAGAGTATCTAAGATCTGCACATTTCGTCCATAGGACAGACAACGCAGTGAAAAATCATTGGAATTCAACCATCAAGCGAAGGGTGGAGACAGCAGGATATCTGAATGGGATAAGGAACAGTGTCACCGTCGAGAAGGAAGATAAAGACGATTCTGGTTCTCGGACTGTAGTGGAAAAGGTACCACTCTGTGTACATCACCTAAACACGTGCCTTATGTTTAGTGGAGCGCTCTGCTAATCTTTCTCTGATTTACAGAATGAACAGTCCTCGGTTTCTCAAACAAAAGTACAGACTGTAGAGAACGGCCACAACTCGGACATAATGGAAGTGAAAATAGTTGAGGTAAAGTCTGAGCAACTGAGTGAAGATGAAGAGGAGAGTGCAGGATCCAGCCCCTCATCTGCGGTTGCCTCTGTGAGTTCTGCCCCAGAGAAATGGATGGTGGAGTATGTCAACTACCTGGTGCCAAGCAATGACATGATTGAGTCGGTAAGGAGCATATATTGGGCTTGTTTGTATGTGAAGTGCAGCTTTTCTTTATCTAGGCTTAAAAAATGTATATAGCGTCAACATATTCTGCAACACTTTACAATTAAGCAGGAACATGTACATACAAAGAAATTACAAAGTAACACCCAGTTAATAGTTGTTGAAGTGATGGCTCTGCTTGCAAGCTTAAAATCTATAAGGCACCCTGGGACACAATAGGTAGAACGTGCCGTTATAATGAATAAGGCATTCCAAATAATGCTGCATGATCTGGTCGTCTGCCAGTATCTGTCTAAATAATCGCCTAGTGCTATTAGGTGCATGGATAATGTGAAGACATGAATGGGAGGGACTAAATTCTGAGGAAAATTAGGAGGGAACAGTTAAGTGTTAGGCCCATGACCTTACATCATTAATTTGTCTCAAAAGATGTGTTCTTAAAGCTCGCTTAAAAATTTGGGTGCTAGTTATTCTGATTGGGGTAGTGCATTCCAGAAAGCTGGTGCAGCATGAGAAAAGTCTTGGAGACGAATATGGCCGGATTGGATTATGGAGGATGTTAGTCTTATCAGTTGTGGAATGCAGAATATGGATAGAGTAATAAATAGATGAGGGAGGAGATGTAGGGTGGTGCATAACTTCGGAAAGCCTCTTGGGTTACAGAGAATGAGGTTCGTATTCTGTAGCGAATGGGTAATTGGTGAAATAATTGGCACAAGGTTGACTCTACAGCGAAGCGGCCAGACAGAAATACGACCCTGAATGCCACATTTAGAACAGATTGGGCAGGAGAAAGTTTGGTAAGAGGGGACAGATCAGTAGAGTTACAGTAGTCCAGACAAGAATGAATAAGAGCAACAGTTAGCGTGTTTGCAGTTTAAAATGTGAGAAAAGGTCAGACTCTGGAGATATTTAAAAAAAAAAAAAAAAAAAAATTGTATCTTTAAATATGGAGGTAACGTTAATTGAACGATTGGATATAAGGAATAAAGGAAAGTTGGGTGTCAAATATGACCCAAAGACAGGCAAGCGTGCCGCTTTGGGAGTATAATGCTGGCTGACTTATGGCAAGGTTTTTTTTTTTTCCAAAAATTGTAATGTTCATTAATATGATGCTGCCTTTTTTAATTTCTCCTTCGCCTCATTGGGGAACACTGGACCATGGGTGTATGCTACTGCAGCTAGGAGGCTGACACTAAGTGAACACAAAAAAAGTTCGCTCCTCCGCCGTATACAACCTCCTGCTGGCTCTAAGCGAACCAGTTCATGCTTGGTGTCCGTAGGAGGCACACGGGTCTGGTTTTCAGACCATTCTTTTTTTTTTCCACTATGAAGAAGAGATAGGGGCGACTGACCCTATTGAAAGGGTCCGATCTCCCCAAACCAACAACAGGCGAGCACGTGGAGTGTCGCCTTCATGCAGGGCTGTGGAGTCGGTAAGCCAAAACTACGACTCCGACTCCTCAATTTCCCTTACACCGACTCCGACTTCATGACTCCAACTCCCACATATATTGCTTATATTTAAGTGAAAAATTTATTGTAGTACAATGTGAACATCAGACATTTAATCATTTTTATGATACAATAATCAAGATATTTAGATAGAACATAATAAATATTTATTGGAATACAACTTTAGAAAACAAAACTGTAAATATGTAATATTAAATACCGTAGATAGAGATCTAGAGATCTATCACTATGTAATAAACTATGTAAGTGGCAAAAAAACAGTTTTCAACAAAAACATACTAAATAACATTTGTGCAGTCTATGAATTTGTTCTAAGAAATAGAATTGCCTCCATCAGATCCTCCTTCATAGATGACCTCAAATCTGACCTAATAATTTTAAGGCTAGAGAACAACCTCTTTACACTAACTTGGGTTGGAGGCAAAGCCGTAACCACATGGGCAACATCTCTAACAATTTCCGGGTATAAAGGAATTGCCTTGTGCACAGTCAGTTTTGATGAACGGTGGAATTTTTCTATTCAGCAACATTTTGCTGAAATATGGTCAATCTGCTTGCTATAGGAGACATAGTGAAATCTTTTTCTTTGCGGCAACACGTTGCCTGCTCCATGTCATTCAAATATTTGTCAAAGTCAAACTCCTCATCTGATGAGGATGAAGATATGGCAGCAGTAGCACTGTCAGGACCCAAGTCCTCTTGCGCCTGGCAGTCCCTGCTACCTCATTCAGAGCTTCTTTTCATTAGTAAGCTGTTGATCATAAAGCAGTATACGATGACTTGGGTCCACATAAATAGCTGCCAGAAAATTTTTTATTTCCAATAGCGGTGTCTCTCTCTATTTCATTGAAGCAGAAATGCCATCTGCGATTAAACCTCCTCTTTGGGACAAGCAAAATAGCAAGTTCTTCCACTCCCTTATGAAAATGCCAGGAGTTAAATCTTCAGCTTGTAATTTTTTAGTCACAGTAAATGGTTGATTAAGCAATTCCTTCAATTCAGCCACCTGTTTCCATTGACCTTCATTTAGGGTTACCTGAGGGTTCGCCATATCTATAAGAAATGGTTTTAGTTCAAGCAATCGCTCAATCATTAACTAAGTGCTGCCCCACCGAGTGGCTTGATCGACAATTGCCTCTTTCCCAGCACGTCTCTTCAAGATGGAATCAATTTTAGCGATTCTGGCAGCAATAACCAATTTCCTCACTTTTCCAATCAGGTTTCCATCATGTCCCTCTTGCAGACTATATCTTATTGCCAGCTGCAGCGTGTGCGCTACACAGCGTATGTTAATCTTGTTAGCCTGTTCACTCTAGCAATTCTTCTGAGATGAGTGCAGGCCTTCCTTCTTTCTGAGTGTTTACTTTGTACCCTTGTCTGTAGAGGGGGAGCTTCACTGGTGCTGGAGTGCAGCACTGACTTATTTCAGCTAAGACAAAGCCTAGATCCTCAGGCTGCATTCACACCATTGGCATAGCCAGGATCAAACCTAGGCAAGGGGGGGGGGGGGGCAGAACCTCATACTGCACAGAGGCATAAATGTAGTCCGTGCGGCCCCCACTGCATCACCAATGCTGAAAACTGCGGTGATGGAAGGGGACGGACGGTCCCTCTCCTCAACCCCCATAGGGATAGACGGATTAAGGGTGACTGCACCGTTCCTTACACAGCCCCCCTCCCCTCTAACGTGGTGGACTTTTTTCCATGGAGGAGCATGGGAAGGAGGGTGGGCTAAGAGTGCTCCTGCAGCGGCGTTCCTCTTCAGCAGCAGGGGCCTGGTGTTTTTTTGGCTGGCGCCCTCTTCCCACAGAGTGCAGCTTCCGGCCAAGCACCAGCGCCTCTTCCGGCGCGCGAGCCCCGCTTTCCCGAAGCTGTGCGCACCCCAGTCTTTAGGCCGACGCTGGCACTTTAGGCCCTGGCTTTGGCCCATACTAGGCCGCACTCCGGATGTCCCGCCCACCCAGGCGCGTGTATTTCCAGCGGGCCCGCCCGGCGCTTCGCAGAGAGGTGCCGTTTTTTGAATCTCTGCCTCTAAACAAGCCGCAAGTCTCAGGGGCCGCTCACTACAGCCTTCGAGGATGCTCAGGGGCACAGGACCGGGGTAAGTGCTGCAGCCCTATACGCAGCAGACAAAGCTGCGCTGATTTTTTTAGAGCTTTGCTCTGTATATACACCACCCCAGCAACATACAGTCCAAGGAGGTACAGCATGTCCAGAAGGGCCAAGACTCATACGGTGTTATTCACCTCATGTACCTCCTGTCGGTTTGTTTTCCCGCGAGCGCAGAGTAAACAATTATGTGAAGCCTGCGATTCCGAACTCGCCCAGGAGCCCTCCGCTGTGACTCAGCCCAGTGTACCTAGCCCTCCTGAATGGGCTTTGTCTGTCGCAGTTCATGGCATCATTAACTAGAGCAATCGAGTCCCTTCAGACCCCCAATAGAGGTAGGGATAGTGGCTCGCCTGTCTAGGAGAGATCCTCCACCTCACAGTAGCAGTTGGCCTGCAGGGTCTGCTCTCACTCTAAGCAGATGCAGGGGAAACTAACTCATACTGCGTCTCCCGGGCCATCCGGCGCCTCAGCAACCATGAGCTCCGTCTCTCGCTCACCCTCACCAGTGTTTGATAGCGAGCTGAACTCTGATTACGATTCAGTTGGGCCCCTCAATTTGGATGCGCCTGGTTATCAGGAGACAGTTGATAGTCTTATTGAGGCCGTCAATCAAACCCTGGAGATTGATGATGAATCCACCCTGACCACAGGTCACATGGTGTCGTTTAAGCGGGCCAAACTGCCTCATAGGTTGTTCAGCACTCACCCAGAATTTGAGGATATAATGCAGAGGCACAGGGAGCGGCCAGACAAGCGTTTCTCAAGTCAGAGGGTGCTTGAAGCATGATACCTGTTTGCTTTGATCTCTGGAAAAAATGGGCAGAATCCCCTTCCGTGGATCCACCCGTATCACGCTTGTCCTCCAAAGCCCTGCTGTCTTTACATGATGGGTCCTCTATCAAAGATCCCACTGACTGTTTAATAGAGGCTTGCTCGATCAGTCTTTGAAGCTTCGGGTTCAGTTCTCTCCCCTTCTTTCGTGGCAACATGGGTGACTAAGGCCATGGTATCCTGGGCAGCGTCTTTAAATAGAGCCCTGCAGGGTACTGACCTTCCACCTGAGGTAGTAGATCTCAAGAATCAGATCGCTTAGGCCGGAGACTACTTGATTAATGCGTTCTTGGACGTGGCTAACTTCGTGGCTCTTCTGGCCGCGAATGCTGTCTCCATTAGAAGAGCTCTATGGCTAAGGACATGGCGAGCAGACTCAACATCGAAGAAATCCCTAACTTCTCTGCCTTACCAGAGCGGCCGGTTATTCGGTGAGAAGCTAGATCAACTCATCTCAGACTTCACAGGGGGGGGGGGGAAGTAACTTTCCCCAGCAGAAGGTTAGGCGACCGTTCCGTCACCAACTGCAGGCACATTTTAGGTCCTTTTGCAGTCCCGGGTGGGCCATATCAACCAATCCTGCCGGCTCAGGTCGGGCCGCTCAGGGGGACAGATCGTCATGTCTCGTATAGATTCAATCTGTTGGGGAAAAACTGACCCCATCAGTCCAAATCAAAGGTACCAAAGTTCCACAGACTTTCAATCAAATGACTCGAGGCATTTTCCTGTCGACGCCAGCAGAGTAGGCAGTTGCCTGCTCTGGTTTCGCCATGTTTGGCTCACCGTCGTGCACGACTCTTGGGTCAGAGATCTGGTGTCCTTCGGATACAAAATAGAATTTGTCACCCATCCTCCAAAGCGTTTTTTCTTTCTCGTCCCCCCCCAGAGCAGAAGCACGCTCTGTCTTTCTTCAAAGCCATACATTCACTCCGTCCGTCACGACTGAGTTACCATTCCCTACCAGAAAGCGAAAAATTCCAGGGATTCTATTCGAATCTGTTCATGATGCCAAAGGACGGACGGAACGGTAAGGCCCATTCTGGACCTAAAGTTACTAAACAGATTTGTCAAAATCAGACATTTCCGGATGGAGTCCCTCCGCTCCGTCATTTCATCAATGGAAAGGGGAGAGTTTTTGGCCTCTATCAATATCCAAAACGCCTACCTTCATATCCCCATTTTTCCCTTGCTTCAAAGGTTTCTACGCTTCACTGTTCATGGGCTACACTTCCAGTTCACAGCTCTGCCTTTCGGGCTAGCCACCGCCCCCAGTGTTCACAAAGGTCATGCGGCCGTCATGTCCATCCTGCTTTCTCGGGGCATAGTCGTCTTGCCATATTTGGACGACCTCACGTTGGATACTCTTTCCCGCCTGGGGTGGCTGGTAAACTTAGTCTTCCCCTGTTCTAGCCCAAAAATTTCCATCTCTTTGACACCTCCCGAGGGTTGGTGATTCTCCCTCGAGACCAGGTCCTAGCCCTCCATCAGGGAGTCCAGGCACTCAGTCAGCCAATTCCTCGTGCCATCTGGTTGTGCATGAGGGTCCTGGAGAAAATGGTGGCAGCAATGGAATCGGTGCCATTTGCCTAGCTTCACCTCCGTCCCCTACAGCATGCGCTCTTGGCAATCTGGGAAAGGAGCCCGTTTTCTCTCGACCGCCTGTCCGGCTATCTGCTTAGGTCAAGCAGACACTTGGGTGGTGGACGTTGAACTCTCCCAGTCTTCAGCGGAAGTACTTTCCCCCGGACCATTGGCTGGTGGTCACTACCGACACCAGTCTCCTCGGCTAGGGATCTGTTTTCCGTCACCACATGGCCCAAGGACGCTGGTCGTCTCGGGAATCACGCCTCCCAATCAACCTCCTAGAGAGATTCGGGCTATTTGGCTGGCTTTGCAGCATGTTCACCATCTCCTGGCAGGTCATCCCGTCCGGATTCATTTGGACAATGCCACTGCTGTGGCTTACATTAATCACCAAGGGGGCACCCGCAACAGGGCTGCCATGCGTGAAGTGGAACACATTCTCTGTTGGGCCGAGAAGAATCACTCCGTGATCTCTGCAGTCCACATTCCAGGTGTTATGAACTGGGCGGCAGACTTTCTCAGGCGGCAGGGCCTTGTGTCAGGGGAGTGTTCTCTCCATCCCGAGGTTTCTCAACAAACTTGTCAACGTTGGAGAACCCCGGATGTGGATCTGATGGCCTCCAGGTTAAACGCCAAGGTGTCCGAGTTTGTCGCTCGGTCCCTGGATCCAGAAGCCATTGCTGTGGACGCCTTAGTTCTGTTGTGGAACCAGCTTCGTCTCCCGTACGTGTTTTCCCCCATTACCGATGCCTCCGAAAGTCAGGAAAATCAGGTCAGAAGGGGTCCCAGTAATCCTGGTCGCCATAGACTGGCATCGTCGGGCATGGTACGCAGTGCTAGTGCATCTATTTGCTGAGTTACCCTGGCGGCTACCAGATCGACCAGACCTACTTTCCCTGTGATTAACGGCCTGGCCGTCGAATCCTGGATCCTGACCTAAGCTGGGTTCTTCCGGGATGTAGTTACTACAATGATTAGCGCTTCAAGCCTGCCTCGGCGCATATCTATCACTGCACCTGGAAAGTCTTATTTTGCGTGGTGCAGAGACCGCGATCGTCCTCCGCTCATTTTCTCCATTCCCAACATTTTAGAATTTCTTCAAACTGGCCTGGACTCGGGTATGGCACCGAGCTCCCTCAAGGGACAGATCTCAGCCTTGTCCGTCCTTTTTCAGTGCATGATTGCTTCCAGTCTGCAGGTGAAGACTTTCATTCAGGGGGTCTTCCATGTGGTACCTCCCTATAGAGCTCCCCTGGACGCCTGGTACCTTAACCTGGTCCTAAGTGCTCTGCAGGAATCTCCTTTCGAACCACTGCAGGATGTCTCCATAATGTACCTCTCATGGAAAGTGGTTTTTCTCGTTGCTATAACGTCAGTCAGGCGGGTCTCGGAGTTGGCTGCCCTATCCTGCCGGGCCCCGTTTTTGATCTTTCACCGGTATAAGGTGGTTCTCAGTCCAGCCCCCCTTTTCTGCCAAAGTTTGTTTCCTTTTTTCACATTAACGAGGACATTGTTTTGCTCTCGTTTTGCCCAGCGCCAATACAACGCGTGAAAGGCCCTTCATACGTTGGATCTAGTGAGAGCTCTCAGGAGGTATGTGTCACGGATGGCATCTTTTCGCCAGACAGACACGCTATTTGTGCTCCCAGAGGATTGCTGGAAGGGACTCGCTGCTTCAAAGTTGACAATAGCCAGATGGATTTGTTTAGCTATTCTGGAATCTTAACGCATCAGGGGCAGACCTATTCCAGCAGTGATCAGGGCACACTCCACGTGGGCGGTGGGCGCCTCTTGGACCCTTCGGCACCAGGTATCGGCAGAACAGGTTTGCAAGGCTGCAACCTGATCTAGTCTGCATACATCATTTTCAAAACGCTACACTCAAACTTCAGCAGATGCGAGTCTGGGCAGAAGGATTCTCCACGCAGCGGTAGCACACCTATAAACAGTTAGTACTTATAGCTTAATCCATTGGGTCAGTTTCCCACCCAGGGACTGCTTTGGGATGTCCCATGGTCCTGTGTCCCCCCCCCCCCCAATGAGGCGAAGGAGAAATAGTGATTTTTGTGTGTACTCACCGTAAAATCCTTTTCTCCGAGACACTCATTGGGGGGACACAGCACCCACTTTGTTAGCCTGATGGCTTTTTTTTTTTTTTTTTTTTTGATGGCTTTCTTGACATTTGTACCTGTGTTCAGGTTGATTTTTGTTCTACTACTGCTTTTGCACTGAACTGGTTCGCTTAGAACCAGCAGGAGGGTGTATACTGCGGTGGAGGAGAACTTTTTTTTGTGTTCTTAGCGTAAGTCTCCTAGCGGCAGTAGCATACACCCATGGTCCTGTGTTCCCCAATGAGTGTCTCGGAGAAAAGGCTTTTACGGTGAGTACACACAAAAATCCCTATTTTTGACTTCACCCCCATCTACAGAAGTGTCCCCTTATCAATATGTAGCAGTTTTAATAGAGGGGACATCTATACATTTCCCACATGTGTAAAATATGGTATATCCTTTTAATGCATTTAAAACAATGTGGGAGGTACTTATTTTTTTTTTTCCCCCTCCCTCTAGGATGCCGAAAATTGGTGTGACCTTTCTGCTTTTGATTTGACTGATGAATCTGCTGTTACGGACGTTGGCAGTCCAAACTCTACGACTACTGCCAAACCTCTGGCAACCAATATAACTGAATATCGCCTTGATGGACATACCTTGTCTGACCTGAGTAAGGGTAGCAAAGGGGAATTAATTCCTATATCTCCACGTCCACAAACTGGATTTGGGACACCACCGTCCTTGCTGAAGCATCACAAGAAAAGGAAGATTACATTGTCGCCTGTCACAGAAAGCGTGGCGAACAGCAGTGCCTCCACTACAGATACAAATAGTATGACACCCAAAAGCACTCCTGTTAAGTCACTACCTTTCTCTCCATCACAGGTATGACTTCTTACAGGGAACATGGATGCTAAAATGAACTCCATTAGGCTTACACAATATAGAAAAATCGGTCACTAAATGGCAAATTTAAGTTCACTTGGGGGTGGAATTTGGGTCAAAACCCAGGAGTTAAACACAAATTAATACTTTTAGTATGCTTTTGCCCACGTAAAGCTAAAATTACTAAATGTATGTGGTGATATGTTTGCATATATGCAAGTGTAAATGACAAATATAACCATAGACCTTAATGGGCCAGTCTGTAAGGGTTTTCCCTTGCTGAGCCTAATTGTCACTCTAACCATATACAGCTCTGGCAAAAATAAAGTGACCACTGCAAAATTTTCAGTTTGTCTGATTTTTCTCTTTATAGGTATATTTTTGAGTGAAATGTAAATTTATCTTTTATTCTATAAACTAATGGCATGTCTCCGAATTTCCAAGCAATAAATTTTGTATTTATTTTCAGAAAATGAGAAATGGTCAAAATAACAAAAAAATGCAGTGCTTGCAGACTTCAAATAATGCTAAGAAAACAAGTTCATAATCATTTATAAACCATACTAATGTTTTAACTCTGGAAGAGTTCACAAATCAATATTTTGTGGAATAACCATGATTTTTAATCACAGCTTTCATGTCACTTGGCATGCTTTCCACCAGTCTTTCACACTGCTTTTGGGTAACCTTATGCCACCCCTGGTACAATAATTTAAGCAGTTCTTCTTTGTTTGATGGCTTGTGACTATCCATCTTCATCTTGATTACATTCCAGAGGTTTTCAGTGGGGTTCAGGTCTGGAGATTGGGCTGGCCATGACAAGGATTTGATGTGGTGTTCCTTCATCCACACATTGATTGACCTAGCTGTGTGGCATTGTGCATTGTCCTGCTGGAAAAACCAGTCCTCAGAGTTGGGGAACATTGCCTGAGCAGAAGGAATCAACTGTTTTTCCAGGATAACTTTGTATCTGGCTTGATTCATACAAAGATTAACCTGCCCAATTCCAGCCTTGCTGAAGCATCCCCAGATCAAGAACGATCCCACCAAATTTCACAGTGGGTGCAAGACACTGTAGCTTGTACGCCTCTCCAGGACTCCATCTAACCATTAGACGACCAGGTGTTGGGCAAAGCTGAAAATTAGACTTATCAGAGAACATTACCTTACTCCAGTCCTCTATTTTCCAATCCTTATGGTCTTTGGCAAACTTCAGCCTGGCTCTCCTTTGCTTCTCCTAGATGAAAGGCTTTTTTCTAGCTTTACATAACTTGAGCCCTTTCTCTAGGAGCCTGTTACGAACTGTTCTTGCCGTGCACTTCACCCCAGCTGCCATTTGCCATTCCTTTTGTAGGTTGCTTGATGTCATCCTGTGGTTGCTGAGTGACATTTGAATAAGATGAGTCATCCCCGTCAGTGTAGAGTCGTTTTTGTCCTCTGCCGATCTGTAGCTTTGTTGTCCCCAATATCTGCTGCTTGTTGTAATTGACTGCCGTCTTAGAAATTTTCAGGATGGAGGCAACATGATGCTCATTGTATCCCTCTGCTAGTAAAGCCAGAATTGAGCCCTTTTCCTCACTCAAGACTATTCTCCTTTGGCATGGTTAAAAGTTATTTTTTCATTCCTGTTACTTTTGGGATATTACTAGCACTTGTTTTGCCATCCAGCTTGTCCTATTGCAAGAGGATTGTGAACACCAAAACAGTGTTTTCAGCTGCAGATGAAGGAAGAGAGCCACAGTATTCATTACTGATGGGTAGGCGGAGCCCCAGATCAGGATGTTACCTCAGATCAAAAGAGTGATGACTGGCTGGCCCCTCCAGCTCGGGCTCCTCCTACTCAGCTCCAGTCTAAGATTTGAGGTCCAGAGGATGGTCGCTGCTAATGCAGCTCCTCAGAAGATTTTATTATTTTAATATTCGGACAGGAGACTTGGATCACTAGTTGGTCTAGAGGTCTCAGGGGTATCAGCGCTGCTGTACCCCAACCTCTCCCTTGGCGGATCTGTATTTACTCAAAGTCCCTGCAGAATCCTTGCCGGCCCGGGGGGATGAGGAGAGCTTCTCTGGCGGGAACGCAAACCACACGTGCGGTCACTGCGTTCTTCGCCCTGGGGGGAAGCATGGGCACTGCGCCAGAAACCCCTGAGGGTCCCTGTGGCGCCTTGGCTGGTGAGTACTCCACACAAATTTTAATAATAATTATGTGTGAGTGCTTTAGCGTCTGAATGCGCAGCGCTATTACTAATGTCAGTATGCTTCAGCGCTACTGTGACAGCGTTACTACATGTAATGTCAGTATGCTTCAGCGCTGCTGTGACAGCGCTACTACATGTAATGTCAGTATGCGTCAGCGCTGCTGTGACAGCGCTACTACATGTAATGTCAGTATGCTTCAGCGCTGCTGTGACAGCGCTACTACATGTATGTCAGTATGCTTCAGCGCTGCTGTGACAGCGCTACTACATGTAAATGTCAGTAAGCTTCAGCGCTGCTGTGACAGCGCTACTACATGTAATGTCAGTATGCTTCAGCGCTGCTGTGACAGCGCTACTACATGAAGATGTGGTGATTTTTTTTTTGTCCGCAGGCAGATAGCTGCAGGACAGAGAGGGAGCAGGAGCGGGGAGAGTTCGCGCTCATTATTTGAGCTAGCAGGGGGCGTGGCCTATCTATCCCGGTTTTTTGAGCAGGAAGACGCGCGCTCTGGCTTTTCTCCTGCGACCCCCTCACTGTGGCGGCCATTATTCAGGCTCCTGGGCTCCTCGGACCGCTCCCCTCCTCATATAGACACCACGGCCAGCTGGGTGAGTGCGGATTCCTCACCCCGCAGCGCAGCGATCGCTATCCTGCAGCTGCAGTCTCATCAGAGACATAAAAATTGGCTGGGGCTCACAAATATATATATATTTTGGTGAGTTTGCAATATTAACCCCTTTGAGGGTTATTTCTACCTGCTAAATTTGCTGACTGAATACCGCTGGGGTAACTCTGCTTGGTGGAGCGTTAACCCTTCAGCGTTTGAAAAAAAAAAAAAAAAAAAAACCGCATAGTTTTTTGCTGGTATTACCGCTTTGACCTGCTCATACAGGCGAGACATGTCTGAACAGAGTTCAGATGCCGCGGATCACGTCCCAGTGCCATTGCGGCAATCAGATACGCAGACCTCCACAGCGTCTAGCGCTGCGGTCGACAGCGGTGGAAAATTGGAATGATATCGCTCGATCAATTAATAACTTATCTGACCTTTTAGGTCAATATGTGTCTGCTAATTCCTCTCAGAGGAAGCGACGCAGGCCGTTACCGGCCTCTACACGGAGCGAGTCAGATGTATCTGATATTGGGCAGAGTTCCCCTTTAAATTCGGATGGAGAAATATCCGATTCAGATGCGGACGAGCCGCAGGGGCGTTCCTCTATGACGAAGCGTACGGAGGCATTAATTGAAGCCATGAGAGATATACTACAGTTACCGGAGGAGGTAACTAGTCGTCCTGGTAAATCAGCACGCATTTTCCAGGAGTCCCGTGCTTCGCGCACAACATTGCCAGCTCTGGATGAGCTTAATGGTGTAATAGAGGAGGAACGTCTATGTCCAGATAAGCGTTTTCATGGAACGCATTTCTTTGATACACTTTATCCTTGCTCTACGGAGTTAAAGGCTAATTGGACTTCTGCTCCTGAAGTGGATGTGTCTTTGTCTCAGCTTAGTAAACCCTCTCTACTCCCTATTAAGGGAAAAGCGAGCTTACAGGAGCCTTTGGATAGAAAGGCAGAATTGGCGGCAAAAGCAAGCTATGAGGCTGCGGGTCATGGATTTCGAGCAGTGCTAGGATCCATGTGTGCTGCTAGAGCTTCTCTAAGCTGGTTGGCACGTCTGAAGACGGAGTTGCAAAATGAATCTCCGTTATCTGAGATACGGGAAACTTGTGAATGGTTAGAAACGGCAACCTGTTATATCTTTGATGCCGGTCTGGATACGGCATCTCTGCTGGCCAAAGCGCAAGCTTCAGCGGTCACAGTCAGAAGAGCTTTATGGCTCAGACAGTGGGCCGGGGACGCAGTTTCCAAACAGGGTTGTTGGCCTTACCTTACAAGGGTGGCCATCTTTTTGGATCCGACCTCACAGAGCTGATTTCCAAGGCTAAGGCGAAGGAATCAGCATTACCACAGCGAAGGGCCATGGCCTCGGTGTCCAGTAAGCCTGGTGTTTATAGTGGTCGGCGGTCCTTTCGGGGCCGAGGACGATCTAGTCACTCCTCGTGGGGATCGGGTCGTCCTTCTTTCTCAGGAAAGAAATCCTCTCAGAAAACTCGTACTCCCTGGAAGCAGAGTTTCCGCCAGAACAAGCGGGAACTTGACAAGAAAACCGCAAAGTCGGATTGACGCCAGGGGTCCACTCGAGGATTCTCGAGTGGGGGGTCGCCTGCTTCTTTTCAAGGAGACTTGGATGGCTCGCGTTCCAGATTCCTGGGTAACGCGGATAGTGTCGGCAGGCTATTTCATAGAGTTTGCTTCTCAACCCCCAAATGTTTTTTGTCAATCTCGCGTTCCGTCGGAACCCGAGCTTGTTGTCGCTCTACAGCGAGAGGTCGAATCGCTACTACAAAAGGGTGTAGTGATACCGGTTCCGTCAGAGGACCGAGGGAAAGGTTTTTATTCCAACCTTTTTATAGTTCCCAAAAAGGAGAACAAATTTCGCCCGATTCTGGATCTCAAGCGATTGAACCGGCATGTCCATGCCCGGAAATTTCGCATGGAGTCGCTTCGTTCCGTTGTGGCAGCTCTGTCACAGAACGATTTTCTGGTGTCAATCGACATTCGCGACGCCTATTTGCATATTCCCATCGGAAAGGCTCATCAGCGCTTTCTTCGATTTGCCATAGGTCAGAATCATTACCAGTTCGTGGCTCTGCCGTTCGGCTTAGCCTCAGCGCCAAGGGTCTTTACAAAAATTCTGGCGCCCCTCATGGCACTCCTTCGAAGACAGGGGATTACGATTCTCCCTTATCTGGACGATCTTTTGATCGTGGCTTCCTCGGAGGAGGAGGCGTTGACGGCTCGGGATTTGTCTCTTCAGTTTCTGAAAGTCTTCGGTTGGCTGGTCAATTGGGAGAAGTCGTCCCTGGAACCATCGAGGACAATTCTCTTTTTGGGAATGCATCTCGACACGTTTCGGTCGGTAGTTTCCCTACCACCAGACAAACAGTCATGTCTTCTTCGACATGTACAGATTATGACATCCTCAACGGCAATGTCCCTACGGAAGTGTATGCGTCTTCTGGGACTGATGGTGGCGTCCATGGAGGCAATTCCTTTTGCCCAGTTCCACTCCAGGACTCTTCAAAGGTTCATCTTGAGTCGATGGAATCAGTCGCAATCGCTGGATTGCAGTGTCACCATTTCTCGCGCGGTGCGGGATTCTCTAGAATGGTGGTTACGGCCAGGGGCATTCTCCCTGGGGAAGTCTTTCCTCCCTCTGAAGTGGTCAGTCATAACCACCGATGCCAGCCTGACGGGCTGGGGGGGTGTTTGGAACAATCTCTGGATTCAGGGGGTATGGTCACCGGAAGAGTCTGTGCTTCCGATCAACATCCTGGAATTGAGGGCGATTTTCCTTTGCCTCCAATATTGGACGGTCCCTTTGAGCGGTCTGCCAGTCCGTGTGCAGACAGACAATGCGACGGCTGTCGCGTATATCAATCACCAAGGTGGGACAAGGAGTTCCAGACTCTTGGTAGAGGTGTCCCGAATTCTGATTTGGGCAGAGGCCAATGTACCAGCCATTTCGGCGATTCACATTCCAGGGGTTCAGAATATTACAGCTGACTTTCTCAGTCGCAGAAGGATGGATCCCGGGGAATGGAGCCTCCACCCGGAAGTCTTTGCACTACTGTGCTCTCGCTGGGGAACCCCCCAAGTGGATTTGATGGCATCCAGGTCCAATGCCAAGTTACCGACATTCATGTCCAGGTACAAGGACCCGAAGGCGGTGGCGGTGGATGCTCTAGTGGCTCAGTGGGATCAGTTCGAGCTGATCTATGTATTCCCGCCGATATCCTTACTTCCTCTAGTGCTGCGTCGGATCAGACTAGAGAGAATTCCAGCTATTCTGATAGCTCCAGACTGGCCAAGAAGGGTGTGGTTCTCGACAATAATGTCGCTGTTGGCGGCACCTCCGTTTCCACTCCCTCTTCAACCGGACTTGTTGACTTCAGGGGCCCATTTGTCATCCGGACTTGATGTCCCTGCGTTTGACGGCGTGGCTCTTGAGACCGAAATCTTGACCCGTAGAGGTTTTTCAGCCGAGGTCATTGCTACCCTTCGTGCTGCAAGATGTCCGGCTACTTCTAGGATTTACCACAAAATTTGGGAAACCTTCTTTTCGTGGTGTTTGGGGTCTTCTCGGAACCCGAGAAAATTTTCCATTCCCAACCTGTTGGCTTTTCTGCAGCATGGGCTAGACAAGGGTTTGGCAGTTAGCACTCTGAAAGGTCGGATTTCTGCTCTGTCCTTATTGTTTCGGAGAACCATTGCTTCGAATAGAGACGTGCTCTCCTTTTTCCGAGGTATCTCTCGTAAGTTTCCGCCGCGGAAGGCACCCGTGTCTTCTTGGCGGCTCAACCTTGTTTTGGAGGCTCTTCAGCATAAACCTTTTGAACCTATGGTTTCTGCTAGCCTTTCTTTACTTTCTTGGAAGGTGGCTTTCCTTGTTGCAGTCACTTCCTTGAGGAGAGTTTCTGAATTGGCAGGTCGTCGGCGTGGTCAACGAGCTTCCAAGGGTTCTATAGCTCGTTGGATCCGGTCAGCTATTTTGGAAGCTTACCGTCTTCGGGGTGAATCTTGCCCGATTAAGATTCGAGCCCATTCCACGAGAGCTGTGGCTTCATCGTGGGCTTTTCATCAAGGTGCTTCGGCAGTGCAGCTTTGCCGAGCGGCGACTTGGCGTTCTGTCCACACGTTTACAAGGTTTTATAAAGTGGACGTCAGTGCTTCCGCTGATGCAGCCCTCGGACGTAGGGTCCTGCAGGCAGCTGTAGTTTAAAGTTCTGGATGAACTTGTGTTTAGCGCTGGTTGCGCTTTGTTGTTAAGGTTGTTGGGTTTCTGCCTTTTGTTGGTTTTTTCCCACCCTTATTTTTGAACTGCTTTGGGACGTCCCATCAGTAATGAATACTGTGGCTCTCTTCCTTCATCTGCAGCTGAAACACGGATTTTGGTAAAGACTTACCTGTAAAATCCTTTTCAGCGAAGGAAGGAAGAGAGACACAGCACCCTCCCACGGCAGAAGTGTGTTGATGTTTTCAGATGCAGCGCGACCCTTATCTGATAGCGATTATCTGGGCTGAGGTCAGCGCGCTAAGGCTCTGTTCCAGCATCGCCAGCTCATCGCAGTAGTCAGGTTCCGTGAGTAGTACCTGGAACTCTGTGGTTTTTGGCTTTCTTTGCATGCATAACCTGTATCCTTGTGTTTTTTCTCTGAAGTTCCTTCAGAAGGGGTTATGTTGCTCCGCTGGTGATCTTGGCTCTTTTCCTAAAAGCTTTGATACGACTGGAGCTGAGTAGGAGGAGCCCGAGCTGGAGGGGCCAGCCAGTCATCACTCTTTTGATCTGAGGTAACATCCTGATCTGGGGCTCCGCCTACCCATCAGTAATGAATACTGTGTCTCTCTTCCTTCCTTCGCTGAAAAGGATTTTACAGGTAAGTCTTTACCAAAATCCGTGTTTTTATGCTTTCCTTCATTAAAAAAAGATTTGGTTCAGGTGATCACCTAATCAGAAGCACATTAACCCTGCTGTGGAACCATAGGTTCATATAGACCCCAGCGCTGAATAAATTGAAATATTTCTAAAACTGGTTAATCTCCGATATTGACCTTATATGTATTTTCAAGTAACATATTTCTGCTTATGTTGATGACATTTTGAATTTGTTTTTCAGCAGCAGATGGAAGGAAGAGAGCCACACTAGTCATTACTAGTGGGTAGGCGGAGCCCAGATAGGATTGACACCTCAGATTAAAAAGTGTTGACCGGCCCCTCCAGCTCGGGCTCCTCCTACTCCAGCTTCTCCAGTCTGAAATTTGAGGTCCCAGAGGATGGTCACTGCTGGAAGCAGCTCCTCGGAGGCATCCAGGTTCAATGCCAAGTTACCGACCTTCATGTCCAGGTACAAGGACCCGAAGGCTGTGGCGGTGGATGCTCTGGTGGCTCCGTGGGACCAATTCGAGCTAATCTATGTGTTCCCGATATCTTTACTTCCTCTGGTGCTGCGTCGGATCAGACTGGAGAGAATCCCGGCTATGTTGATAGCCCCAGATTGGCCAAGGAGGACGTGGTTCTCGACACTGGTGTCGCTTTTGGTGGCACCTCCATTCCCACTTCCTCTTCGCCCGGACCTGTTAACCCAGGGACCCGTTCGTCATCCGGACTTGAAGTCTCTGCGTTTGACGGCGTGGCTCTTGAGACCGAAATATTGACCCGTAGAGGTTTTTCAGCCGAAGTCATTGCCACTCTGCGAGCTGCCAGAGGTCCGGCTACTACTAAGATTTATCACAAGACTTGGGAAGCCTTCTTCTTGTGGTGTTCGGGTTCTTCAAGGAACCCGAGGATTTTTTCCATTCCCAATTTGCTGGCTTTTCTGCAGTACGGGCTGGACAAGGGTTTGGCAGTGAGCACTCTGAAGGGTCAGGTTCTGCCCTGCTTTTGCTTTTCGGAAGGCTATCGCCTCGCGTAGGGACGTACGTTCCTTTTTTCGCGGAGTAACCCGTCAGTTTCCGCCGCGGAAGGCGCCTGTGTCTCCTTGGCGGCTCAACCTTGTCTTGGAGGCTCTTCAGCATGGGCCTTTTGAGCCTATGGGCTCTACTAGCCTTTCTTTACTTTCTTGGAAGGTTGCCTTCCTAGTGGCGGTCACCTCTTTGAGAAGAGTTTCTGAATTGGCGGCTCTTTCCTGCTCGCCTCCCTTCCTGGAGTTTTACCCGGATCGAGTAGTGCTTCGCACACGGGGCGACTTTCTACCTATGGTGGTGTCGCAATTTCATGTTAACCAGGATATTGTGTTGCCCTCGCTTTGTCCGGGCCCGAGGAATGCAAAGGAACGGGCTTTGCACACATTGGATTTAGTGCGGGCCTTGAAGTTCTATTTGTCTGTTACCCAAGGTTTTCGGAAGTCAGACTCTCTTTTTCTGATTCCAGCTGGTCGTCGACGTGGTCAACGAGCTTCCAAGGACTCTATAGCTCGTTGGATTCGGTCGGCCATTTTGGAGGCTTACCGACTTAAAGGCGAACTTTGCCCGATTAAGATTCGAGCTCACTCCACGAGGGCTGTGGCTTCATCGTGGGCCTTTCATAAAGGGGCCTCGGCAGCTCAGCTCTGCCGAGCGGCGACTTGGCGCTCCGTCCACACGTTTACAAAATTTTATAAGGTGGACGTCAGTGCTTCCGCTGATGCTGCCTTAGGACGTAGGGTCCTGCAGGCGGCCGTAGTTTAAAGTTCTAGTTAACTTGTATTTGGCACCTGTTGCGCTTTTATCTAGGTTGTTGGGATTCTGCCTATTTTGGTTTTTTTCCCACCCTTAATTTTTGGACTGCTTTGGGACGTCCCACTAGTAATGACTAGTGTGGCTCTCTTCCTTCCATCTGCTGCTGAAAGACGGATTTTGGTAAGAACTTACCTGTAAAATCCTTTTCAGCGAAGGAAGGAAGAGAGACACAGCTCCCTCCCATGGCAGAAGTGTGTTGATGTTTTCAGATGCGGCGTGACCCTTCTCTGATAGCGATTATCTGGGCTGAGGTCGGCGCGCTAAGGCTCTGTTCCAGCATCGCCAGCTCATCGCAGTGGTCAGGTCCAGTGAGTAGTACCTGGAACTGTGTGGTTTCTTCCTGTTGCATGCATAACCTGTATTCCTGTCTTTTCTCTGAAATCCTTCAGAAGGGGTTATGTTGCTCCGCTGGTGATATTTGCTCTTCTTTAGCTTGGTACGACTGGAGAAGCTGGAGTAGGAGGAGCCCGAGCTGGAGGGGCCGGTCAACACTCTTTTTAATCTGAGGTGTCAATCCTATCTGGGCTCCGCCTACCCACTTGTAATGACTAGTGTGTCTCTCTTCCTTCCTTCGCTGCAAAGGATTTTACAGGTAAGTTCTTACCAAAATCCGTCTTTCAATTTTGTTTCAAAGTTATTTTAAATTTTCTGTGTTTGGGACTCTTCTGATCCCATAGTACCTTTATTGCCTGACTTTTTTTTTTCTTGAATATTTTCGGTTTATTCACTGGTTTTGTAATATAGTTGTAAATAAACAATGGCTAGACGAGATCTGCGTCACTTTCGACCCAGCAGTGTTACAGGACAGCGCAAACGGAGCTATGTTTGTCCTCGATCGAAGGACAAAAAGACGAGATTTGTTTGCAATGACTGCAAGAAGTTCATTTGTGAAGAACATGGCACTTTGACGTGCAGTGAATGCAAGGGATACATTTATTGCCAGATCATTCGTTGCCATTATGTTTTTACTAAAATCCACACAGTTGCAGTTATTGTGCATTTTTTGTATTGAATCTGAATACTTTATTAGCATTTTGGTATAAATTTAAGTTTGTGTTTGATGACAAATCATTTCAAAGTTACGTTTGATTTCACAACTTGTGTTTGAAATGATGACAGAATAAAACTTGATTATTCTAAACAGCCAGCATGTTCATTTTAATGAAGTATGACGATTTTGAGCCTGGTTTCATATAGACCCCATGGTACCAAAAGCAGTAAAAAAAATTTTCCCATGGTTCCACAGCAGGGTTCAGTAGAATGAGGTGTACTCTGGTTGGAATTCAACTGACACTGGAATGGAATGGCTGTCAGACATGTAGAGAAGCTGATTTTTATAAAACTGTGCAGTGGTGTCTTAATTTTTTCCAGAGCTATGTATGCAGTTATGGCTGTGAAATGCATTGTAACCTGCAAGTCTCTGCATTGTTTTTCCCTAGTACGCCTACTAATTAAGCTATTGCAATTCTTTTCTTCCTATGTTCTTTAGTTCTTAAATTTTTTGTCGAAGCAGGATGCTTTGGAGCTGGAAAACCCATCTCTAACCTCTACACCTGTCTGTAGCCAAAAAGTAGTTGTAACCACTCCTCTCCATCGAGACAAAACACCGCTGCCACAGAAGAACTCTGCGTAAGTTTTTGCACACTGTGTTCACTGCATTCTCCTTTTTAAACATCACTGAGTCATTTTCTTTTTTTTTTTTTTTTTTAGTTCCGAGATTATAGACTTCATGTTACGACTACAAATAAGGTTTTCACTTACCTTTCAATGATATCAAGTTGTGCTCAACTTTAACCTCTATCCCATCTCATGATGTACTATTGCGTCAGAGCAGTTGCCGTTATGGTATAAAATAAGCACATTCCTCTAATAGCAGCCCTTAGAGCTAGCTCTGGTTGCTTCTTTTTAAGCACTTAATTGTCACTGTCAATCACTGATGGCAGCACTTGAATTTCACGCCATCACCCTCCTATGATGTGATCAGGAAGTTTCTAATAGGCCACAATGGCTTGCTAAAGGTCCTACATCACTGCATGCCATCTTGGTCTTCGTGAAAATTTAGCTTAATAAGAGAGCCTGACTTTCGCTATATACTGAAGTATTGAAATATTATAAGTGCTCTAATTTCAAAAAGTGTAGTGAAAAGTTTAAAAAAAAAAAGGTTTTTCTGTACTTACCGTAAAATCTTTCTTGGAGCCTTTGTTGGGGGGGGCAGGTAACCACGGGTGTATTCTGCTGTCGCTAGGAGGCTGACACTAAGCAAAAAAGGAAAATGGCTCCTCAGCAGTACACACCCACCTACCCACAAAACACATCAGTTCGTGTTAAAGCAGTAGGAGAACCAAAACTCAACATGTACCAATCCAACAAAAGAAAAGGCGCGTAGTCCCATTATAGGTGCAAGCAATTAGGGAGGGTGCTGTGTCCTCCCAATGAAGGCTCCAAGAAAGATTTTATGGTGAGTACCAAATGTCCCTCTTAATCGCTTCATTGGGGACACGGGTAACCATGGGACGTCCCCAGGGTGGGAAACAGAGGAAACGAAAAAGAAATGGACTGTGCCTACAGAACTCTCCTTCCCAGGCATGCATCAGATGAGACATGTGTATGAACCCTGTAAAACCTTGCAAAGGTGTGCACAGATGCCCAGGTCGCAGCCTTACAAATCTACAAAGCAGAGGCCTGGTGATGAACTGCCCAGGAGGAATGGAATAAGCCCTTACCACCAGAGGAGAATGTTTATCCTGAACATGATATGCCTCCAGGATTGCCGAATGAATTCAACTGGTGGTGGTGGACTTGGAAGCTGAAAGCCCTTTACGACGACCTTCAGAAATGACGAACAGGGCATCAGTGACGAAAGGAAGCAGTCCTTGAGAGTTAGACTCGGATAGCTCTGCCCAGATACAGCTTGTGGAGGGACTTCTCCAGGGGGACAGAGCAGTAGGAACAATTTCTTAATGTGAAATGAAGAGACCACCTTAGGCAGGAAGGAACTGGTCTGAGAACTCCTGATATAGAATGTGGAACGGCAGGATAGTGCCACTAACTCACTTTCCTGATGGACGTAATAGCAAATAAAAAGGCAACCTTCTATGATAGGAGAGAAGACGGATTGCCTGAATGGGTTCAAAGGGAGAGTGGTGAAGTGCGCTGAGAACAAGGTTAAGATCCCATGGATCTATTGGAGGACAATAAGGAGGTGCCAAGTGAGCGACTCCTTGAAGGAAAGTCTTTTCCTGGTAATTAGAGGCCAGATTTTGTTGGAAGAGCATCGGTAGTGCGATGACTTTACCATTAAGAGTGCGAGACCAGAGTCAAGACCTGATTGGAGAAACCCCAGGATGGAAGTAAGGGAAAACGACATGGGGACCGAATGGTTCTCCTCACTATACCAAAAGAAGGCTTTCCAGTATCTGTGATAAATACGCATTTTCTCGCATTAATCAAGGTCTGAATGACCTGATTGGAAAAAACCGGCCTCCTTCAGAACCGCAGCCTCAATGGCCATGCCATTAAACTCAGACCGTGAACTCTGGAGGAGTGGTTCTTGAGAGCAGGTCTGGAAGCCTCCAGGGGGTGTCCCTGAGCATGTCCTCCAACTCCTCATACCAGGCCTTTCTGGGCCAGTCCGGAGCGATCGGAATTACAGGAATCCCTTCCACTTTTATCTTTTTTTACAACTCTTGGAATCAAGGAGAGAGGAGGAAAAAGATAAGGCAGCTGGAATTGGGACCATGGGATTACTAGGGCATCGTAACCGATTGCTAGAGGATCTAGGAACCTGTGCTACAAACTGAGGCACTTTGTGGTTCATCCGAGACGCCAGCAGGTCAACGTCTGGGGTGCCCCATTTTTGACACATCTGCTCGAAGATGGCGGTGTTGAGTGACCACTTGCCCGTTGCAAGACCCTGAAGACTCAGAAAATCGTCTGCCCAATTGTCCACCCCCCGGTATGTGCATAGCTGATATCACGGGAACGTGACGCTCTGCCCAAATTAGAATCTTTGCTACATCTGTCATGACCTGCGTGTCCCGACTTGATGATTTATGTAAGCCACAGCGGTGACATTGTCTGATTAGATGTGGACCGGATGACCTGCGAGGCGGGTCTGCCAGTGGCGAAGGGCTAAGTAAATTGCCTTGATCTCCAGGAGGTTGATGGGGAGAGCAGCCTTCTGGGAGTTCCAGCGAGCCGGTGTCGTGTTATGGAGGAAAACCGCTCCCCATCCGAGTAGACTGGCATCCTTGGTGATGACTTGCCAGCGGAGAGGGAGGAAGGATTTCCTGTGTAGAATGGCGGCAGACAGAGTCCACCACATTGACTGCCTCTCCTTGAGAGGCAGCAGAATGGGTCGGTCCAGGGAGGAGGTTCTCTTGTCCCAGGCTAAAAGCCAGTTGAAGGGGGTGGGTATGGAACTGGGCAAAAGGTACTGCCTTCATGGTGGAGATCATCTTCCCCAGTACTCATGCAGCGCTGTAGAGCATGAAGAGATGGGCGTTTCAAAACAGTGATCCTGTGGTGAAGAGAGCAAAGCTTCTCCCTGGAAAGACCTTGGCTCTGACAGTGTCGAACCTCATGCCCAGAAATACCGGACGTTGGGCTGGGTACAGGGAGGATTTCTCCCTTTTTTTTTTTTTTTTACTATCCAGCTGAGACTGACGAGTGTCCAGGGTGATCTGGAGACTCTGATGGCAGTCTCGGAAGGAAGGCCCCTTGATCAAAAGATAGTCCAAATAAGGGATTGAGTATCCACTTGGACCGAAGGATGGCCATGACTGATGCCATGAACCCTCTGGGGGCATGGCCCAGGCCGAAGGGAAGGGCTGTGAATTGATAGTGGTCCTCCTGTATCGCAAACCTAAGGAATCTGATGCTAGACACAAACACGAATGTGATAAGCATCCTGAATGTCCACAGAGCATAGAAATTCCCCTTGCCCCATGGAGGCAATTACCAAACGTAGAGAATCCATTCAGAAATGACCGCTCCGAACATGACTGTTCAAACTCTTGAGGTCCACAATCAGACGGAGAGATCCGTCTTTCTTCGGGACCATGAAGAGATTGGAGTAAAACCCTGAAAAGAGTTTGTGCAAGGGAACTATTACTCCTGTCTGTATCAAGGAGGAGACGGCCTGAAGAACACATGGGACCTGAGTCTGTAGTGTTGGCGGAGGAGACTGGGAGAAGCTTCCTCCTGGGGGAGATGGAAAGTCGATTTTGTAGCCTGAAGTCACTATCTCTCTGACTGAGTTGTCGTCGACCACCGACAACCAAGCATCCCGGAACAGAAGGAGCCGGCCTCCGACCCTGGATAGATTCCTGAGTGGAGGTAACGGTCACGCCGAGGAGAACCTGTTGGAGCGAGACCTTGAGGGCTTGGAGGAGTGACCTTGTGGACCCTAATGGGGAGTTGGTTTGAAGGACGACTTCCTCCTTTCCCTTTTGGGTGGGAGAGCTGTTCTAATGGGAGGAAGTCAATGATGGAGAGAAGGGCCGAAAGGAATGAAACTGAAGCGATCTCTTCCTATTGAAAGGGCATATGGGCTTAGGCTAGTGAAGGGAAGTGCTTTTGCCGCTAGTAGCATCCGAGATTATTTGATTCAGCTTGGATCCAAACAGGCTAGAGCCTTGGAAAGAGAGGTTAGTGATGGTGGATCCGTATGCCAAGCTTTTAGCCAGAGAATGCTGCTTATGGCAGCGATGTTGCTGGTAGCCCGAGTGGAAACAACTGGCTGCATCCAAGCAAGCTGTCGGCAGATATTTGCCAACGTGGGCGATATGGTCTGCCAAGTCAGCCAGCTCGTCCGGAGAAGATGCCGCCAGAATACCCTAACAAAGCATTCTTGCCCAGGCAGATATAGATTTTTGCTACCCAGGTGGAGGCAAAAATCAGACAGAAGGATGTACCAGCTGCTTCAAAAGCTGATTTAGCCAAGGATTCAATCTGCCTATCTGTTGAAACCTTGAGATGCTAAATCCGGCAGAGACAAAACTGTCTTGGAAGATAGGCGAGAAAACGGCAGATCAACGGTAGGGAACTCCGTCCATTTACTAATAAGATCCAGAGTAAATGGATAAATATTCAGCTGCTTCCTTCCCGGGAAGCACTTGTCAGGGTGTTCCCAGTGCTTAGACATTGCTTAAAATTCCATGTGTTTGCAAAACGTCCGTGAAGGATGTTTCACTCGTTTGAAAGAGACCATGCTCTTGGGCAGGGGTCTCATCTTTCTTAAGACTAAAGCCCAGCTCAGGCAGCGATCAGCACGGCGACACTGCGGGTAACGTCGCCTATTTACCCGCAGTGCCTGGAAACCCGCTGTGTACCTTTGTTACTAGCTTCCTGCATCAGGGCGCTGGTATCCAAGGTACACTGCGGGTTTCCAGGCACAGATCCGCGCCTGGAAACCCGCTGTGTACCTTGGTTACCAGCGGATCGCTGGTCTCCCGCCTGTCACACGCAGCGATGTGTCCAGGACATTCACGCGATACACCAGCATGGGGGCTGATCGTCGCTGTATGTCACACACAGCGAGATGGCTGGGGAGATCGCTGTTGCGTCACAAAACTAGTGACTCAGCAGTGATCTCGCTAGCGAGATTGCTGTTATTAGACGGGGGCTTTAAGGCTGGGTCTCGCATAGCGATACACCAGCGATCCCGACAACGATCAGGATCGCTGGTGTATCGCTACATTATCGCTGCTGAGCTGCCAAACAGGCAGCTCAGGCAGCGATCAGTACAAGCGACACTGCGGGTAACATCGCTTAGTTACCCGCAGTGTACGTTGGATATCAGCGCCCTGATGCAGGGAGCTGGTAACCAAGGTACACATCGGGTTTCCAGGCGCTGCGCCGTGCCTGGAAACCCGCTGTGTACCTTGGTTACCAGCTCCCTGCTTCAGGGAGCTGGTATCCAAGGTACATAGCGGGTTTCTAGGCACAGCCCCGCGCCTGGAAACCCGCTGTGTACCTTGGTTACCAGCGGATCGCTGGTCTCCCGCCTGTCACACGCAGCGATGCGTGCCTGTCAGCGGAGAGACCAGCGATCAAAAAAATGTCCTGGCCTTTCAGCGACGAACAGCGATATCGCTGGTGAGCTCGCTGCTGCGTCACAAAACTAGTGACTCAGCAGCGATCTCGGTAGCGAGATCGCTGTGTGAGACGGGGGCTTAGGGTTTGGCTAATCGCCAAGATAAGGCTAGTGACCATATCTTGCAGTTTTGAGTTCTAGTCCTTATCAGAGACACCTTTTCCAGGTCAGAGACCAATTGAGAAATAGCAACAGCCCACTCCGGAGTGGGGGTGTGTGCTTTCGTCCCGGGCAGTGGGAGGCTCATGAGATACAGACATGACGGAAGGGCTGACAGAAAGGTGAAGGCTGACCTGAAAACAACTTCTTTCTACAGAAGGCGCAGGCGTAGTGAATAATAGGTTTAGTAGGGCAGAAAGAGACCTCCCTAGGGTTGGACATAAGTTGAACCTTGGTGATACTACTGTGGAGGGCTATAGTGGGTAAGGAAAAAAGGAGAGCTTACCAGATGCTAGCGACGACCATGCAGGAAACTGTGTGGTTGGCTGTGTCCCCCTGTGTGGCTGTAGACGTCCGCAGCTAATATGTAGTGAATCACCGTGAGAAGAAAAGCGGTGTGTGCAGGAGGAAGCAGGCTGTGCAGCGTGCTTGAGGAAGAAGGCACCGTGTAGTGGGCGTGGCTGGCCGATTTTACCAGCCAGTATCAGGAGAAGCAACCCCTCCGATTGGCTGTCCCGCTGGGGGCGTGCACCAGTAAGGGAGAGGAGGCCCCGTGATGGGAGGAGAAAAAACGCACACTGATCATGACACGGTGTGTGGCACGGTCCGGCAGAACGGAAGGAGAGGGAACTAGCCCTGTCAATGGCCCAGTGGAGCGCCCTCTCTGGAAGTAGCAGCTCCACCATGTCCTGTGCGGCAGTGGTGGTTGGTGAGGCAGTCAAGTAGTGCGTCCGCTGGGGGGTGGGGGGGTTGGGTAGGAAATACCTGTAAGGCCCCTTTCACACATCAGTGTCTCCAGTACGTGTGGTGCCAGTTTACACATGTACCGGAGACACTGACACATGTAGACTAGAGTTGAGCGATACTTTCCGATATCCAAAAGTATCGGAATCTGAATGGTATCGCCGATACACAAAAAATATCGGCGATACCCGATACCGATCGAAATACAATGTAAGTCTATGGGAACAAAATATCGGAATTAAAAAAAACCCATTCTTGCCTTGTTGGTTAATTGTACATGAAGGAAAACAACAAAGAGTAATGTAGAATTTATTGGGGGAGGTTGAGGAGACATTAAAGGCATAGATGTTTAACACAATGCAATGGAATAGCATTAATATTTCTTTTTTTGAAATACGTTTGGATTGACGAAGAAATTGACAATGTTGTTAACCTTTTTTCTATTTTGTCAAATATGTCTGTTTCACAACTTCCATGCTCTTCACCTTTTTAACTTTTCACACACTTTCTCCTTCATAATCTTCAGCAGCATCATCTTTCTCATCAAATTATTCTTCATCTTCACCTTCTTAATCTTCTAAAACTTCTTGCTATTCATCTTTTTGTTAACATTACTTATATTGTTCTTATTAAACAGTTATTATTCTTCATATTCTACTTCTTCATCTTCTTCCTATTCATCCTTTTCATCATATTCTTATTTGTGACAGACATTCCTGTACTTGTAATCTGTAAAACTCTGAATTTTCATCCTTCCGTTCTTGCTGTCACGAAAGATTTTAATTACAACAGTATTTGTCCGCGTTCAGTTTAGCCTGCAGCAGCATCAGGCATTTTCCAGGGGCACCACGAGGAGGAACGGACTCACCCCCATACACTGCTTAGTCTTCTTCTGCTTAGAATTTAGAGCATATATTTTGCTCTTCATTTTGGTCTTATACTTCATGTTCTCTGCTTTTTGATCTTCTGCTTATTGTTCTTCTGTCTCTTGTTCTGTATCTTGTAGTTTGTCTTAACCTTCTTTGTCCTGTTGGTGATGGTACAAAAGCCAATGGAAGTAACGAGGACCAGCTGACTGTGCTGGAACCCGGAGGGTCAGCAGAAGGAAAAGAGCCAATGGCACAACCGAGGACCAGCTGACGTTACTGGGACACGGTTACTAAGCAGGAGGTACCTGTGCTCCAAAGCACTACCAAGGACCAGCAGACGTTGCTGGAACTCGGATACCGACATGGAGGCACCTAGGCCAAAGGCACTGCGGAGAACCAGCTGACGGTACTGGAACCCGGACGGGTAGAAGAAGGTACAAGAGCCAATGCAAGTGACGAGGACCAGCTGACTGTGCTGGAACACGGAGGGTCAGCAGAAGGAAAAGAGCCAATGGCACAACCGAGGACCAGCTGACGTTACTGGGACACGGTTACTAAGCAGGAGGTACCTGTGCTCCAAAGCACTACCAAGGACCAGCAGACGTTGCTGGAACTCGGATACCGACATGGAGGCACCTAGGCCAAAGGCACTGCGGAGAACCAGCTGACGGTACTGGAACCCGGACGGGTAGAAGAAGGTACAAGAGCCAATGCAAGTGACGAGGACCAGCTGACTGTGCTGGAACACGGAGGGTCAGCAGAAGGAAAAGAGCCAATGGCACAACCGAGGACCAGCTGACGTTACTGGGACACGGTTACTAAGCAGGAGGTACCTGTGCTCCAAAGCACTACCAAGGACCAGCAGACGTTGCTGGAACTCGGATACCGACATGGAGGCACCTAGGCCAAAGGCACTGCGGAGAACCAGCTGACGGTACTGGAACCCGGATGGGTAGCAGAAGGTACCAGGAAATGAAAGTTGAGGCAGCAGGCTGTTTGCCGGTTCACAGCAGGGAAAAGCATGGACATTACTGAACCCAGTAACACAGGGACAAGTGTTTAGACTGTGCTAACAGCACTCCAGAAACAACGTGGCTGGAACTCGGATAGACATGGAGGCACCAGGCAAAGGCACTCGAGAACAGCTGACGTACTGGAACCAGGAGCAGAAGGTACCCATGGAAATTAAAGTGAGGCAGCAGGACTTTTTGCCGTTCACACAGCAGGGGAACAGCTGACATTACTGAACCCCAGTAACACAGGAGCAAGTGTTAACTGTGCTAACAGCATTCCGAGAAACAACTGGCGGTGTTGTAACCCAGGGATGAGAAGAGAACATGGTGGAGGCAGCAGGACTTTTTGCCGTTCACACAGCAGGGGAACAGCTGACATTACTGAACCCCAGTAACACAGGAGCAAGTGTTAACTGTGCTAACAGCACTTCCGAGAAACAACTGGCGGTGTTGTAACCCAGGGATGAGAAGAGAACATGGTGGAGGCAGCAGGACTTTTTGCCGTTCACACAGCAGGGGAACAGCTGACATTACTGAACCCCAGTAACACAGGAGCAAGTGTTAACTGTGCTAACAGCACTTCCGAGAAACAACTGGCGGTGTTGTAACCCAGGGATGAGAAGAGAACATGGTGGAGGCAGCAGGACTTTTTGCCGTTCACACAGCAGGGGAACAGCTGACATTACTGAACCCCAGTAACACAGGAGCAAGTGTTAACTGTGCTAACAGCACTTCCGAGAAACAACTGGCGGTGTTGTAACCCAGGGATGAGAAGAGAACATGGTGGAGGCAGCAGGACTTTTTGCCGTTCACACAGCAGGGGAACAGCTGACATTACTGAACCCCAGTAACACAGGAGCAAGTGTTAACTGTGCTAACAGCACTTCCGAGAAACAACTGGCGGTGTTGTAACCCAGGGATGAGAAGAGAACATGGTGGAGGCAGCAGGACTTTTTGCCGTTCACACAGCAGGGGAACAGCTGACATTACTGAACCCCAGTAACACAGGAGCAAGTGTTAACTGTGCTAACAGCACTTCCGAGAAACAACTGGCGGTGTTGTAACCCAGGGATGAGAAGAGAACATGGTGGAGGCAGCAGGACTTTTTGCCGTTCACACAGCAGGGGAACAGCTGACATTACTGAACCCCAGTAACACAGGAGCAAGTGTTAACTGTGCTAACAGCACTTCCGAGAAACAACTGGCGGTGTTGTAACCCAGGGATGAGAAGAGAACATGGTGGAGGCAGCAGGACTTTTTGCCGTTCACACAGCAGGGGAACAGCTGACATTACTGAACCCCAGTAACACAGGAGCAAGTGTTAACTGTGCTAACAGCACTTCCGAGAAACAACTGGCGGTGTTGTAACCCAGGGATGAGAAGAGAACATGGTGGAGGCAGCAGGACTTTTTGCCGTTCACACAGCAGGGGAACAGCTGACATTACTGAACCCCAGTAACACAGGAGCAAGTGTTAACTGTGCTAACAGCACTTCCGAGAAACAACTGGCGGTGTTGTAACCCAGGGATGAGAACAGAACATGGTGGAGGCAGCAGGACTTTTTGCCGTTCACACAGCAGGGGAACAGCTGACATTACTGAACCCCAGTAACACAGGAGCAAGTGTTAACTGTGCTAACAGCACTTCCGAGAAACAACTGGCGGTGTTGTAACCCAGGGATGAGAACAGAACATGGTGGAGGCAGCAGGACTTTTTGCCGTTCACACAGCAGGGGAACAGCTGACATTACTGAACCCCAGTAACACGGGAGCAAGTGTTAACTGTGCTAACAGCACTTCCGAGAAACAACTGGCGGTGTTGTAACCCAGGGATGAGAAGAGAACATGGTGGAGGCAGCAGGACTTTTTGCCGTTCACACAGCAGGGGAACAGCTGACATTACTGAACCCCAGTAACACAGGAGCAAGTGTTAACTGTGCTAACAGCACTTCCGAGAAACAACTGGCGGTGTTGTAACCCAGGGATGAGAAGAGAACATGGTGGAGGCAGCAGGACTTTTTGCCGTTCACACAGCAGGGGAACAGCTGACATTACTGAACCCCAGTAACACAGGAGCAAGTGTTAACTGTGCTAACAGCACTTCCGAGAAACAACTGGCGGTGTTGTAACCCAGGGATGAGAAGAGAACATGGTGGAGGCAGCAGGACTTTTTGCCGTTCACACAGCAGGGGAACAGCTGACATTACTGAACCCCAGTAACACAGGAGCAAGTGTTAACTGTGCTAACAGCACTTCCGAGAAACAACTGGCGGTGTTGTAACCCAGGGATGAGAACAGAACATGGTGGAGGCAGCAGGACTTTTTGCCGTTCACACAGCAGGGGAACAGCTGACATTACTGAACCCCAGTAACACGGGAGCAAGTGTTAACTGTGCTAACAGCACTTCCGGAAACAACTGGCGGTGTTGTAACCCAGGGATGAGAACAGAACATGGTGGAGCAGCAGGACTTTTTGCCGTTCACACAGCAGGGGAACAGCTGACATTACTGAACCCCAGTAACACGGGAGCAAGTGTTAACTGTGCTAACAGCACTTCCGAGAAACAACTGGCGCTGTTGAAGCCCAGGGTCAAGGAGGGTGTAGGCAGAGGCCTAGTATGAGACGTTTGAAGTAGAAGTTGTAGTTAGCAGCAGTAATTTTTGCCAGACACACAGCAGGGGAACAGCAGGCGTTACTGAACCCCAGAAACACATCAGCGATTGTTTTCATCTGTGCATCTAACACTTCTGAGCAGCAACTGGCGCTGTTGAAGCCCAGGGTCAAGGAGGGTGTAGGCATAAAATATTGAGTTATTGCCTTGTTACGTGGCCATTGCAAATGTATGTACTTCAAACAAGAATAAATGAAGTTTTACTACGACAATAAAATGATGAATTTCAATTACAAGAATAGAAAAATATTTATACTTGACAGTCCTCTGTGGTTGATAACGTTTAAAGGCTAACTGAAAATATGGTAACAAATTCAAAGCTTTCGAGACTACTCAGGTGTCTTCATCAGGCTAAGAGTAAAGCCAAAAATGAAGAATCACATATTTCTACACACAACAGGACACAGGAATAGCTAAGACAAGTGAGGGAGGGACAAGTGAGGGGAGACCGGCAACAAAAAGGAGAACAAGGATGAATTATCAGCGCCACACAATCACAGATAAATTAATGAATTTACCTGTGGCAAAAGACTTTTGTATGCCCGGTCATAGCATGATGGATATGGAATTACTGGTATTAAAATATAACTTCAAATATGAGAAACGTACAAAGGTTTCAGAATATAAGCTCATCATGACCTTTGACACTGTTAGTGATGGAATGAATAGATCACATGGATTTATGTCATTCTATATCAATTAAGGAATCTGCGTCTATGCCCTTCCAGGGTCATGAAAACCCAAAAAAAGACGCCAATGAGAGGGCAATCAAACTTTCTATCCTTATCTAGGAACTGTTCCAATATTTATGTTCATCCCTGTGAGATAATGACAGTTCTGATACACGTCACTTACTTGTCTTACCTATTGCACTATTCCTGTGTCCTGTTGTGTATAGAAATATGTGATGCTTAATTTTTTTATTTAGTCTTTGCCTGATGAAGAGACGTGAGTAGCCTTGAAAGCTTGCAATTTGTTTCCATCTTTTCAGTTATCCATTAAAAGGTATCAACCACTGCTGACTCTGAAGTCTAAATATTTTTCTATCTACTGGCTAACACGGTACAAAGATACACATGTTTTCTAATTTCAAGAAGGAAAAATAAAGAAAATACAAATATAAACGCATATATGCACATGCCAAAAAAAAATGGACCAACACAACACCCAAAAAATTGGTAACAAAATAGTGTTGTAAATTTAAGAATAAAAGTCCATTTTTTTTTTATGAATAATGCTTAAGGAACGCTATGTTAAACCATAACATAGTGAAGACAATGGATTTTGTAATAGTCACTTATCATCATCATCGCAAATTTTATGTCACAGTCACTGACATTTCAATTATTTAAGTTCATAACATCGTAACTTTCTATAGCATGTATGACATGTCCAGCATGGACTCATCAATGTGATTGATGACACAATAATGTACGATAAAAAATAACCATTTAAAAAAACATTAGGCATTGTTTGTCACAATTTAAGTGTGTGCCTGCAAGTGTAGGTGAAACAAAGGCTACGGATAGCAAAGGTACAGTGCCTACAAGTAGTATTCAACCCCCTGCAGATTTAGCTGGTTTGATAAGATGCAAATAAGTTAGAGCCTTCAAACTGCAAACGAGAGTAGGATTTATTAACAGAAGCATAAATCTTACAAAACAAAAAGTTATGTTGCTCAGTTGAATTTTAATAAATTTTAAACATAAAAGTGTGGGTCAATTATTATACAACCCCTATGTTTAATATTTCGTGGAATAACCCTTGTTTGCAATTACAGCTAATAATCGTCTTTTATAAGACCTGATCAGGCCGGCACAGGTCTGTGGAGTTATCTTGGCCCACTCCTCCATGCAGATCTTCTCCAAGTTATCTAGGTTCTTTGGGTGTCTCATGTGGACTTTAATCTTGAGCTCCTTCCACAAGTTTTCAATTGGGTTAAGGTCAGGAGACTGACTAGGCCACTCCAACACCTTGACTTTTTCCCTCTTGAACCAGGCCTTGGTTTTCTTGGCTGTGTGCTTTGGGTCGTTGTCTTGTTGGAAGATGAAATTACGACCCATCTTAAGATCCTTGATGGAGGAGTGGAGGTTCTTGGCCAAAATCTCCAGGTAGGCCGTGCTATCCATCCTCCCATGGATGCGGACCAGATGGCCAGGCCCCTTGGCTGAGAAACAGCCCCACAGCATGATGCTGCCACCACCATGCTTGACTGTAGGGATGGTATTCTTGGGGTCGTATGCAGTGCCATCCAGTCTCCAAACGTCACGTGTGTGGTTGGCACCAAAGATCTCGATCTTGGTCTCATCAGACCATAGAACCTTGAACCAGTCTGTCTCAGAGTCCTCCAAGTGATCATGAGCAAACTGTAGACGAGCCTTGACATGACGCTTTGAAAGTAAAGGTACCTTATGGGCTCGTCTGGAACGGAGACCATTGCGGTGGAGTACGTTACTTATGGTATTGACTGAAACCAATGTCCCCACTGCCATGAGATCTTCCCGGAGCTCCTTCCTTGTTGTCCTTGGGTTAGCCTTGACTCTTCGGACAAGCCTGGCCTCGGCACGGGAGGAAACTTTCAAAGGCTGTCCAGGCCGTGGAAGGCTAACAGTAGTTCCATAAGCCTTCCACTTACGGATGATGCTCCCAACAGTGGAGACAGGTAGGGCCAACTCCTTGGAAAGGGTTTTGTACCCCTTGCCAGCCTTGTGACCCTCCACAATCTTGTCTCTGATGGCCTTGGAATGCTCCTTTGTCTTACCCATGTTGACCATGTATGAGTGCTGTTCACAAGTTTGGGGAGGGTCTTAAATAGTCAGAAAAGGCTGGCAAAAGAGATCATTAATTCACACATGTGAAGCTCATTATTCTTGGTGCCTGAACTACTTCTTAATACTTTAGGGGGACCAAACAGAATTCTTGTGGTTTGAGGGGTTGAATAATAAATGACACTCTGAATTAACTTTTAACGCTTTTTTTAAAAAAAAAAATACAAACAACAAAAATTTTTGCTGCAGTGCATTTCCCACTTCCAGGCTGATCTACAGTACAAATGTCACAATGCCAAGTTAATTCCGCATGTGTCAACCAGCTAAATCTGCAGGGGGTTGAATACTATTTGTAGGCACTGTATATTCTATGTCTGTATCAGACAGTGGACAGCCTCTGATGGGTAATGCCGATGTTATACTGTACGTCAATAAAGTCTGCGTCTGAAATCATGCATTTTTTGCTTGTAGAGTGTTGAAGAGGGTAAAAGAATGTCTGGTTGCGCAAAGCTTTATCCGTCAACACTACCTTCCTACTGTCACGCGTAGGGTAGGTTAGCGTGTGGCAATTAGCTGACTATCAAATGTGAGGTTAGGCTGCGTTATTGCGCACTAGGGACGCAAAAAAAAATACAGCAGTAATAATTAAATGTGTAATACTCCAGCTATGACAAACAAAAAAATTACGTTCCCTCTTTAACAATGTACAACACTAACAAGCCTAATGGTTGACGCTGACTTAATTGAGATTACAGTATTACATCAACATTGTCCATGAGTAACTATGCACTGTGATACCTATATACCAGTATTAATTTATATCTCTTGTGGTTGTTTCAACAGCACTTGCTACCTATTGTCAGTATGCATGATGCACTTTCTAGATGTAATAATTTATTATTGGACATTATTACCATGTTTACATGCTGGCCATTTCATATATGGTGTTTGAAGTTACAGTTGGCATCAGTATGTGTATTTTATAATGTCTGTCATAAATAAAACTCGTGATGATGATGATGAGGATTTAATGATTCGTACATCCATTGAGTGCATTATCTTACAGGTACAGATAAAGTTCCTTAAAAAGCATTAATTCATAAGTCTGAAATGTACTTTTATGCATTAATTTCAAAATGTGAAGAGTAGACTGTTTTATTTTTTGTTACCATTTCTAATAGACATGTGCAGATATGCGCTGTGATGACAAATTATTATTTGTCCATATTTGTCATAAAAATGTATCATTCTAGGCCTGCAAAACTTCACAATTTCATGTTTTCAGCATAACAAGCAGGGTGACGGCTCTTCCCTATTTGGAGCATGTTGGTCATGTGTTTTTCTGTCCATGTGTCGGGAACAGGAGACTTCTTGCCGTTCACACAGCAGGGGAACAGCTGGCGTTACTGAACCCCACTAACAGTAGAGCTTGTGTTTTGTTCTGTGGACACGACACTTCTGAGCAGCAACTGGCAGTGTTGGAGCCCAGGGAGTAGAGTTCAGGTGGTAGAAAGATGAACATAACAGGAGACATGGATAACGTTGCGAACCAGTTATTTAATCTGAAAACGGACAGACAAATTCTGGCGAGATCCATGCCTTGTTCATTTTCAGAAAAGTAAGCCGGTCTACATTATCGGAGGATAGTCGCATGCGACGGTCTGTTAGTACACCACCTGCAGCACTAAAGACGCGCTCCGATAATACACTGGCAGCAGGGCAAGCCAGCACCTCCAATGCATACTGGCTAAGCTCTGGCCATGTATCCAGCTTAGAGACCCAAAACTTGAATGGGGAAGAGCCATCTGGGAGTACACTGAGAGGCAAAGCCAAGTAGTCTGTCACCATCTGACGGATACGTTGCCTCCCGCTGACTGGAGCCCTCTCGGATGGTGTAGACATTTGTGGCGCTGCCACAAAACTTTGCCACATTTTTAACATACTGGTCTTTCCCTGTGCAGAGGCACTGCGTGTGCTCCCTCTTGTTGCAGAGCTCTCTACACTGCCTCGACGCACAGAGCTGCTTTGTAAAGCAGTAGCAGCAGCAGTGCTCTCGGCAGTAAGGTAGAACATTAGGGATTGCACCAGTGTGTCTTGGTACTCACGCATTTTACGCTCCCGGTTCAACGGTGTGATGAGGCTTTTGACGTTGTCCCGGTAGCGAGGGTCTAGGAGGGTGTACACCCAATAATCAGACGTCGTGAGAATGTGGGCAATGCGGCGGTCGTTTCTTAGGCACTGCAGCATGAAATCAACCATGTGCTGCAGACTCCCAACTGGCAAAGAAACGCTGTCCTCTGCAAGAGGCGTTATCTCTGCCTGCTCTGCATCACCCCACCCTCGCTCTACATACTGACTAGAGCGTTGTGTACCTCCCTCTGGAGCGATGTCTTCCTCCTCCATTGACTCTTCCTCCTCATCCTCCTCACAAAGTGAGCCCTGCCCAGCCCTTTGTGAGGAACCACGTTGCGCTGACTTTCCAGAAGGTGATGGAATTTGTGACTCCTCATCCTCCACCTCTTCCAAAACCTCATCCCTTATTGCTTGCAGTGTTTTTTGAAGCAGGCAGATAAGGGGGACAGTCAGGCTGACTAGTGCATCATCTGCACTCGCCATCCGCGTTGACTCATCAAACGCACGCAAAACGTGGCACATGTCCTTCATAGTGGCCCACTCATTAATGGTGAAGTGTGGACGGCGCAAATTGCGTGTTGATTGCGCCTGATGCAGCTGATACTCCATAACTGCTGGCTGCTGCTCACACAACCGCTCCAACATATGTAACGTTGAATTCCACCTGGTGGATACGTCACATATGATGCGATGTTCAGGAAGGCGCAATCTGCGTTGCAGAGCTGCAATGCGCGATCTGGCCATGCTGGAACGTCGCAAGTGAGCGCACTCTAGGCGGACCTTGTGCAGCAGTGCATCAAGATCTGGATAGTCCCTCAAAAAACTCTGCACGACCAAGTTGAGCACATGTGCCAGACATGGTATGTGAGTGAGTTTGCCAAGGCCCAGAGCTGCCACCAGATTTCGGCCATTGTCACACACTACCAAGCCTGGCTGGAGATTCGCTGGCAAAAACCACACGTCACTCTCCTGCTTGATGGCATTCCAGAGCTCCTGCGCTGTGTGGCTTCGATTCCCCATGGGAATTAATTTCAGAACGGCCTGTTGCCGTTTGGCCACGGCTGTGCTCATATCGGTCGCATCAGGTAAGCGTCCACGGGTCCATGTGGAGGTAGACCGTGACGGCTCCTGCAGCGATGATTCTGAGGAACTGGAGTAGGAGGAGGAGTCAATGTGGACAGACTTGATTCCGGCAATCCTTGGAGTTGGCAGAACACGTACAGCGCCACTCGCAAGATCTGTACCCGGCTCCACAACATTCACCCAATGGGCAGTGAGTGAAAGGTATCGTCCCTGGCCATGGGTACTGGTCCACGCATCGGTGGTCAGGTGGACCTTGCTACTGACGGCGTTTAGTAGCGCATGTTTAATTTTTGCCTCAACATGCTTTTGCAGACCAGGGACGGCTTGCCTGCTGAAATAAAATCGGCTGGGCACATTGTATTGTGGGACTGCCAATGCCATTAATTCACGGAAACTGTCAGTCTCCACCAGTCTGAATGACAGCATTTCAAGGGACAGGAGTTTTGCAATGCCAGCATTCAGAGCCTGTGCTCGTGGATGGTTTGCCGAGTATGGCCGTCTTTTATCCCATGCCTGTGCTATCGATGGCTGTTTTGTGGCCTGGGTGTGTGAGGATGACAGGGAACTTGCAGCTGTGGGTGGAATAACACTGTGTCTCTGGACAACAGTGACAGAGGTTCTTCCATGGCGATCCTTTGAGGAAGCCGAACCAGCTGTGTGTGAACTGGAGGAAGAGGCTCCAACACGAGCTGAAGATGTAGGTGCTGCTGTAGGTTGGCCTACATCTCCAGTGTGTCTTTGTAACTCAACAAAGTGCTTTGACCGCACATGTTTCCACATATTTGTTGTATTAAGGTTACTGACACTTTTACCTCTTTTAATTTTTTGATTACACAGCTTGCATTTGACATAGCAAATATCATCTGCAACTGTATCAAAAAAGGACCACGCAGAGCAAGTCCTGGGAGCGCCCGGTTTGGCTGTTGTAAGAGAACTGCTCCGAACGGGTGCCAAACTGGAGGCTACAGGCAAGCGAGTCTGCAGCCTACCTCTCCCTACTGTTTGGACCGTTGGGGCAATCTCTTCCTCAGAGCTGCTCCCACCACCTTCCTGTTCCTCACGCCATGTTGGGTCTTGGACCTCATCATCTCCACCACTACCCTCTTCCAACACCTGCTGTTGTTGGGTGGTCTGGCCAGCACCATGCTCAACAGAAACTGGCAACTGAGTCTCATCATCATCAGATGCGTTCTGCGGTGTGCTGACCATCGGCACTGGCTCACCCGCCTCTTCAGATTCAGAGAGACACAGCTGTTGCGCATCACTGCATACTGCCTCTTCTTCACATTCCAGAATGCTGCTTGGCTGGGCCCCTGTTTGCAAGCCAACAGATTCTGAGAACAGAAGCAGAGACTCAGCTGGCTCCTGTACAGAGCTCTCTGACTGCCTGGGCAATTTGGCAGGCGGTGAAGAGACTGATGGTTGTTCAACAGTGCTGTGGTCCTGAGAGGAGGTGGAAGCTATTGAAGTCGATGCATTGGCTGCCATCCAACCAACAACGGCTTCAATTTGTTCTTCACGCAGCAGGGGGGTACGCTGAGCTTCTACAAAAGTGCGCATAAAGGAACGCTCACGGGGAAAACTGGTGGATGCTGTGTCACTGGGTGCGGCAGCAGCCACAGAATCCCCACATCCTCTCCCTGCTGCAAATCCACGGCCTCGACCACGACCACGTGCCTTACTCACTGACTTCTTCATCGTGGTAGATTGATAAAGAAAGTCAGAAAAGTTATAAGGCCTAAGTGTGGTTATTCCTCACAGACTACAGTGAACCCTGCAGACAACTGTTCAGTAGCTGTTAAAGGCCCCTTTGTGTACTTCTATAGTGTTTGCAACCAATGTATTGTATACGGATGGAAGCGCGTCACACTAATAGATTAGATTTTTTTCCACTAAAATGGAGCAGCACCAATTAGAGAAAAATGTGAAGGATGAGGCAGTGACACACGCTCAGCAGACTACAACCGGCAGTGGTTGAAGAACAAACTGGAGCGTAATCTGCACTCACAAAATGAAAAGCTCACAGACTACAGTGAACACTGAAACACAACTGTTCAGTAGCTGTTAAAGGCCCCTTTGTGTACTTCTATAGTGTTTGCAACCAATGTATTGTATACGGATGGAAGCGCGTCACACTAATAGATTAGATTTTTTTCCACTAAAATGGAGCAGCACCAATTAGAGAAAAATGTGAAGGATGAGGCAGTGACACACGCTCAGCAGACTACAACCGGCAGTGGTTGAAGAACAAACTGGAGCGTAATCTGCACTCACAAAATGAAAAGCTCACAGACTACAGTGAACACTGAAACACAACTGTTCAGTAGCTGTTAAAGGCCCCTTTGTGTACTTCTATAGTGTTTGCAACCAATGTATTGTATACGGATGGAAGCGCGTCACACTAATAGATTAGATTTTTTTCCACTAAAATGGAGCAGCACCAATTAGAGAAAAATGTGAAGGATGAGGCAGTGACACACGCTCAGCAGACTACAACCGGCAGTGGTTGAAGAACAAACTGGAGCGTAATCTGCACTCACAAAATGAAAAGCTCACAGACTACAGTGAACACTGAAACACAACTGTTCAGTAGCTGTTAAAGGCCCCTTTGTGTACTTCTATAATGTTTGCAACCAATGTATTGTATACGGATGGAAGCGCGTCACACTAATAGATTAGATTTTTTTCCACTAAAATGGAGCAGCACCAATTAGAGAAAAATGTGAAGGATGAGGCAGTGACACACGCTCAGCAGACTACAACCGGCAGTGGTTGAAGAACAAACTGGAGCGTAATCTGCACTCACAAAATGAAAAGCTCACAGACTACAGTGAACACTGAAACACAACTGTTCAGTAGCTGTTAAAGGCCCCTTTGTGTACTTCTATAGTGTTTGCAACCAATGTATTGTATACGGATGGAAGCGCGTCACACTAATAGATTAGATTTTTTTCCACTAAAATGGAGCAGCACCAATTAGAGAAAAATGTAAAGGATGAGACAGTGACACACGCTCAGCAGACTACAACCGGCAGTGGTTGAAGAACTAACTGGAGCGTAATCTGCACTCACAAAATTAAAAGCTCACAGACTACAGTAAACCCTGCAGACAACTGTTCAGTAGCTGTGAAAGGCTCCTTTCTGTACTTCTATAGTGTTTGCAACCAATGTATTGTATACGGATGGAAGCACGTCACACTAATAGATTTGATTTTTTTCTAATATAATGGAGCTGCACCAATTCCACAAAATAAAATAAAAAAAAAAAAGTCAGTGACACGTGCAGATGCCTAACAAACAGCGGTGGATGCAGAGCAAACTACAGCGTCACCTGCACTGTCACACACACACACCTTGCACAGAGCTGTTAAAACAACACTGGCAAAATGAAGCTTTACACAGCGGTTGGTAAACTAGCCTGCCTAAAGCACAGTAGTACACAAAATCGCTATATCTAACTGTCCCTCAGAGTGAGCAGAGTAGCGTTCTGTCCCTAACTCAGTTCACAGCACAGTGACGCTAAAATGGCTGCGGCGCCTTATATAGTGCATTCTGACATCATTTCAGCAGCCAATCACAGCCATGCCATTAGTTAAGATGACCGCAGCATTACAGGATGTGCCCACACTTCATAAGATTCATCATTGGCTGACTAACATCACATTGCCTCTCAAAGAATTATGGGAACTTCCGATTCCGGTATACGATATTGAAAAAGTATCGGAATTAAGTATCGGAATTCCGATAACGCGAATATCGGCCGATACCCGATACTTGCGGTATCGGAATGCTCAACACTAATGTAGACCCATTCAGTTGAATATCTGTCTTCTCACGGACCATGTGTCCCTGTGCTCCACACATTGACATGTCCGTTTTTGTGCATCTGCACGGATCACACGGACCCATACAAATCAATGGGTCCATGTAAACATGTACTGCACACGGATGGCGTCCATGTGGGCTTTTAAAGTCATAGGGTTAAAATTGAAACAAATTATTTCAATACTAGGCTCTGATATGTATCCACAAGAACAGCACATGGATTACACACAGATGTGACAAATAGACACGGATATCTCCGGTACTGGTTTTTCTGGTACTGGAAATATCAGGACGTGTGAAACCAGCCTAAAGGCGAGTCCCGAATACCTCTTCACCGGTGAGGACGTTGTCGGGAGCCCTCGGTGACTACCGTCTTCCAGCCCGCTCCGAGGGAGAGGGGTGAGGAAAAAGGCTAGGACTAGACATGGTGGATCACCCTGAAGCACCGTGACAGGGGCTCAGGTCCTGCCTTGCGGATCCTAGAGTGGGCAATGTCGGTGACACCACACTTCTCTCTTGGTCGCACACGATTGAGGAAATCAGGGTGAGAAAACTGCAACCTGTTACCCTGTAGAAGGAGAGAGCCTGAAAGAAAAAGGGCGAAGATTAATAAAACACAACAGGTTACCTAAAAGGAAAAGACTGATCTGGGATCAGATCCAGGTCCGCCTCCTACTGACACCAAGCTTAAAGGCTGGGTTCACATTAGCGTTTGAGTCCGCAGCGTGGTGCTGCGGACTTCTTCGCCTACTTCTGCATGCGTCCTGCATATCTATCTTTAACATTGGGTACACAGAAACATGCGTTGTATACGGATGCATCCGCGTGCGGCGTTTTGCCGTGCCCTCCGAACTCAATATGTTGCATTTTCTTGCATTCGGCGGGCTTTAAGGAAAGAAGTCCGCAGCACCACGCTGCAGACTCTAACGCTAATGTGTACCCTGCCAAACTGATGAGCTTTGTTCAGTCGGTGGGTATATACTGCTGAGGAGCTATTTTAATTTTTTTGCCTAGTATCAGCCTCCTAGTGACAGCAACATACACCCTGTATCCTCCAATGAAGCAATAAAGAAAAAACGAAATCCTCTGATTTCTATCCAAAGATAAATATAAAAAGAACATGCATGTTTGGTATTGCCATGTCTGGTACGGTCTAATGTGTCAAAATACAAAAAATGGCAGCACAACTGTTTTTTTTTTTTTTGTCTTTTGTTTTTTTTTTAATAGGGTAGCTAATTTTGAACTTTCTAACCAGAAAAAAAAAAAAGTTTCATAACGTCACAATCATACTGACCCGGAGAATCATTTGCCAGGGTGGTAAAACGACCACACACACACCTGAAAGGCTTTTTTTTTTTTTTTTCTTTTTGTGCCATTTGAATGGTAAAATCAAGTGCCATTGAAAACTACATCTTGTCATGCAAACAAAACAAGCAATCCCTCATATGGGTATTCCAACACAAAAAAGTTATGGCTCTTGGTAAAGAAAACAAAACGCAAAAATGTAAATTGGCTGAATCTTTTAAAGAATTGCAAAAAGTGTTGGCTAAAAATTAAGTTTTCTTTTATTTTAGGTTTGTGACACCAAATCATAAATTTCTGGGGGATAATGCACCCCACACACCCACACCATTCAAGAATGCTTTAGAGAAGTTTGGCTCATTGAGGCCATTGGTAAGTGTGTGCTGACTTTAGTGTGCTTGTTTCCAGCAATATAGGGATCACTGAACTTTTCCCGTCTACTGTAATTTTAGGCTGTCTTTCTGCATGTAATCCTTGCATTTCTGCTTCTATCAGGAAGGTGATTGTCAGGATATTTGGCTAGAAATGTTCTTCTGTAGTGAGAAGTACCGTCTTTTGCTGCTTATAAGACACACCTGAAGACGTACCCCATATTTTTTGAGGGTGGAAATCTGGAAACCTTTTTTATTTCATAAAAGTGGTGGTGCGTCTTATAGTAAGCTTTTACAGTAGCTTACTAGGGAGTGGCTGTGGTGGAGAGGGATCCCAGGAGACAGGGTCGCTGCGGCAGGAGTGGGGCGATGCTGTGGTCCCTGGGCTGGGAGGAGGGGGTGTTCAGTGGTGCAAGGCTGCGACGAGACCCAGCTTTTACAAAATGTTGGGAGTCTCCACACTTTCCATCCTTTTCATTGTGTAGGACTACTGGAAAATGGCCGCCTCGGGAGCCAAACAGTCTCCTCCCAACCCGGGGCCCACAGCATCGCCCCACTCCTGTCTATGCCGCCAGATTCCGGCAACAGCCACCCTGCCTCCTGGAAACTTGCTCCACCACAGCCGGAACTCCCCCCTAACCCCTTTAAGCTACATTCAGTTTATAAGACGCAGCCCCGTTTTCCCCAAAACTTGTATTCATTTTTATTTTTTGCACAGAGCTCCAAATCCTCAGCATATGCTGATTTTAGTGGCTCTGTTGACTTTGTAAAGAAGAAAAAAAAATCAAGCTGGTTTGCAAATATTACTTTTTGTTATGCAAATTGCCTCTTCAGAGAGGAAGAGCACTTGAGTGTCACCTATTGGCTGCAGTAATCCTAAAAGTCAATATCAACCCTTTTAACACCCCCGCCACCAAAGAAAAATACACAAACCAGGCTAAACTTTATTTTTAAAGTTCTCATGACCTTTAAAATGAAACAAAAAAGGCAAAGCAATATCGGTTCTTGCTGTAATCATACGGACTTGGAGAATCAAGCTACCAGGTTATTCTTGCTAAGCAATGAACACCGTAAAAGGAAAACCCAAAAAACAATGGAAGTGTTTTTGTTTTGTTTTGTTGTTCTTCATTTTTTTTGTAAATCCAATCGTATGGTGCCATAGATATGAAACTTTTTAAGTAGTGCTCATTTTTCTATGATATACAAGGGGGCGTAGCTGTATTATGCAGATCAGCCTAAAGACACGCCCCTAGAAGCCTGTGAGACACGCCCATTGCTGAGACCAGAACAATTATTTTATTTATTTATTTTTTTTAAGATCCATGTTTCTGGAACAGTGTAATAAATTTACAATACATATATACACTTAGAGGATTTGTCTGAAGGTATATATTATACCTTTAGACATATCCTCTAAGTAAGGCCGGCGTCACACTTGCGAGTGTGATGCGAGTAAGTCGCACGACTTTCTCGCATCAACACCCGGCACGGCCGCCCGCTCTCAGACCCGAGTGTGCGGCTGCATGTATTTCTATGCAGCCGCACACTCGGGTCCGAGAGCGGGCGGCCGTGCCGGGTGTTGATGCGAGAAAGTCGTGCGACTTACTCGCATCACACTCGAAAGTGTGACGCCGGCCTAAAAGTTAAAGTAGTGACTGATATGTTAAACTTGTAGCCTCCTACACCTCACTTTGAGGAGGATCTGAAGGAAGTTCTGCGCAGCGAATCTGGCATAGAACTGGTCATTGTAGATGAACCCAAGCATGATCGCACAAAAAGGAAACCTGGGGTAAGTAGTGGCCCGGTGCTGACACATTATATTCAGACCAATTCTATGTAATTGCTTTGCGTTTCCTTTTGCGCTTATATTAGGTGTTTCCATTTTGTAATTCCAGCATCCTCATAGTCCTATCAAGAAAGTGCGAAAGTCTCTCGCTTTAGATGTTGTTGACAAGGAGATCAAACCTCCTACGCTGTCCCTCCCTTCAGCAGCTTCTCTACAAGCACAGGTAAAATGTTAGATGAGGATTGTTTTTCTGTAGAAAATAACTAGTTCATTTTTGAAGCATTGGCTGCTGACCGCTTTTTTTTTTCTTTACCTGGCGCTATTCTCCCGTTGTGTCTTTTATGGCTCTCATTACGTGGTAAGAATGACCTGGCAATATGATTCTCCAGGCCAGTATGATTATGGCAAGTTAAACATGCATATTGTGGTTGTTGATGTTTGTGGGGCCAATTTCCGAATCGTGGTGGTTTCACTTCTTTTAGCCTATGTCGCTTACTGTGGGTTTTTGGTTTTTTTTTTGGCTTGCTTTGATGTGGTGGTCTGATGGCTGAATAACCGTAATTCTGGATTTTTTTTCCTCATTACGTCATTCACCGTTTAACAGCAGCATTTGAAGCTCGGGTCTACCCTTGCCTGTTAGAAACAGATAACTGAAATAACGTAGCAATCGTCTGTCTGGAAAGATGCAGGCTCAGTTCCCGACCCTGCATCAGACAGCTGAGTAAATGTGCTTGAGACTCCACCCCACACCTCCCCCATTCCCTCAGTGAGCCACAGGGTGTAAGTTGTAGTGGTAGTAGTAGTTAGTTGTGGTAATTAGTAGTAGTTTTATTTCTATAGCGCTGACATGTTCCACAGTACTTTGCATTTTAAAGGGGACTTGTACAGAGAATAGACATTACAGCATAACAATAAGCAAATATATCAAAACAGATACCAAGAGGAATGAGGGCCCTGCTCGCAAGCTTACAATCTATGAGGAAAGGGGGAGACACCAAAGGTGGATGGTAACAATTGCTTTCGTTGTTTGGACCAGCCATAGTGTAAGAATCGGGTGTTCATGTAATGCTGCATGAACCGGTTATCAGCTTAAGTATATAACAATACAGACACAGAGGGCTGTTAAATGCATTAGGTATGTGAGAACATGATGCGAGGAACCTGGTTATGCTAAAAGATTTTGAATGGGCAACACAGGGATATTTAGGTTAATGCGTTGAGACGGTAGCCCAGTCTGAACAAATGCTTTTTTAGGGCACGCTTAAAACTGTGGGGATTAATTGTGTTAACCTGGGTAGTGCATTCCAAAGAATTGGCGCAACACGTGAAAAGTCTTGGAGACGGGAGTGGAGGTTCTGATTATTGGGGATGTTAACCTCAGGTCATTGGTGGAACTGAGGGCACGGGTAGGGTGGTAGACTGAGACGAGGGAAGAGATGTAGGGTGATGCTGAGCCATGGAGTGTTTTGTGGGTGAGGGTATTAAGTTTGTACTGGATTCTGGAGTGGATGGGTAACCAGTGTAATGACTGGCACAAGGTAGAGGCATTGGTGTAACGGTTGGTGAGGAGTATGGTCCTGGCCGCAGCATTCAAGACAGATTGGCGCGGGGAGAGTTAAGTAAGAGGAAGACCGATTCGTAGAAAGTTACAATAGTCCAGGCGAGAATGAATAAGAGAAACAGTAAGAATTTTTGCAGAGTCGAAAGTAAGAAAGGGTTGAATTCTAGAAATGTTTTTGAAGTGCAGATAACAAAAGCGAGCCAGTGATCGGATGTGGGGGGTGAATGAAAGCTCGGAATCAAGTATGACCCCAAGACAGCGGGCATGTTGCTGGGGGGGTAATGGTGGAGCAACACATGGAATTGGCCATGTTGGGCATAGGTACATTAGTAGAGGGAGGAAACACAAGGAGTTCAGTTTCAGATAGAGGGAAGACATGATGTTAGAGACAGCGGTAAGACAATCACTGGTGTTTTTCTAAGAAGGCAGGCGTGATGTCAGGAGAAGTGTTTAATTGGGTGTCATCAGCATAGAGATGGTACTGGAAACCATATCTACTGATTGTATACTGCCCCTATTGGACAAACAAAGAGAAGAGGAGGGGGCCTAGAACCGATCCTTGAGGAACCCCAACCGTAAGGGGAAGATGAGAGGAGGAGGAGCCAGCAAAAGATACAGTGAAGGAGATGTCAGAGAGATAGGAGGAGAACCAGGAGAGAATGGTGTCCTTGAGGCTGATGGCGCAGAACATAATGAGGAGGAGCTGGTGATCCACAGTGTCGAATGCTGCAGAGAGATCTAGGAGAATTAGCATGGAGTAGTGACCATTAGATTTAGCTGTTAGATCATTAGAGACTTTAGTGAGGGCAGTTTCAGTAGAGTGTAAAGAGCGGAAACCAGTTTATAGAGGGTCGAGAAGAGAGTTATCTGAGAGATAGCAGATAACACAGGAGAGGACCAGGTGTTCCAGAAGTTTAGAGAAGAAGGAAGATTAGTGATAGGTCTATAGTTAGCGGCACAGTTTTGGTCGAGGGATGGTTTAAGTGATGGATGTATGATGGCTTTCTTAAATGAGGAGGGAAAGATACCAGAAGAAAGAGAGGTTGGAAACTTTTGTTAGGCGAGTGGTGACAGCAGGGGAAAGGGACTGGAGGAGATGTGATGGAATGGGGTCACTGGTGCAAGTGGTCGGGCGAGAAGCCTGATTACTACTTCTGTGACTGGTTCAAAGTGAGAGTGAACTAGATGCAGTGGGGGAGGGAGGACAGTGCATGGTATGAGGGGTTTGGGAGATAATTTCCTGTCGGATTTGGGCAATTTTTTCTTTGAAATAATTAGCCAGATCGTCAGCGTGGAGATCCTTGGTTGGGTCCTGCACGCTTGGGTTGAGTACGGAATGAAAAGTGTCAGACGTTTCGGGTTATTGGATAGTGAGGTGATATGGGTGTTGAAATAGGTTTGTTTGGAGAAGTGAATGGCAGAGTTGTATGTTTTTAGCATAAACTTATAATGGATGAAATCTTCGGGTAGATTAGATTTTCTCCACAGACGTTCGGTGCACCTGGAGCACCGCTGCAGGAAACGTGTTTGCAGCGTGTGCCATGGTTGTCGTCGTCTGTGCCATATCGTTCTATGTATAGGAGGTGCAGCTTCATCCAGGGCACTTTGCAGGGTTTCGTTGTAATGTTTCAGTGCAGAATCAGGGCATGAGAGGGAGGAGATAGGGGCCAATGATGACTGCAAGTTCTTCATAAGTTTCTGGGTGTTAATGGCTTGTATGTTTCTATATGTGTGGAAAGTTGGTGTGACCTGAGCGGGATGGCAATTCTTGATAGAGAATGATAGAAGGTTGTGGTCAGAGAGCGGGAGAGGGGAATTTGTGAAATCATCCACTGTGCAAAGCAGGGAGAAGAGCAGGTCAAGGGAGTTTCCGTCTTCATGCGTTGGGGGAGTTAGTATGCTGCAAGAGGCCAAAAGAGGAGGTTAGAGATAAAAGGTGAGAGGCAGATGGGGAGAGGGGAAGAGCAGTGGGGATATTGAAATCACCCATGATGAGGGTGGGGATGTCACAGGAAAGAAAATGTGGGAGCAAGGTGGCAAAGTGATCCATAAACTGATGGGAGGGGCCCGAGGACGATACACCACCGTCACTCGCATGGAGAAGGGGATGTAAAGTCTGACAGCATGGACCTCAAAAGAAGGGAAGACAAGTGAGGGTATTGTACTTGAGGGATAACCTGAAAGGTACATTTGGGTGATAGAACTGTAGTCCACCATATGAGAGAGCAGCAGCAGCGGTGGTGTCTGACTGCTGGATCCAGGTTTCCGTAAGAGCCAGGAGGTTAAGCAAATTAGAAAGGAAGAAGTCATGGATGAAGGGGAGTTTATTACACACGGAGCGTGAGCGTATTACACACTTAGCTACGTATTACACACTTGGCTACTAAATTGTGACTTTGAATGAATGGCTCTAGGAATTATTTTTCAGTATAGAAGTGACCAGCTCCCTAATTCAGCAATGTGGCTATACAAAGGTGCAGTTCTCCATATCAAAAGTAATCTGTGCAATGCGAACTGGGTGATGTGTCCTTTTTAAATCGTATATGCAAGCTCAGGAGTCTGTACTCATTAGCTGCCAGCTTTCCCAACCTGGCGGGCCCATGATGTGTGGCGGCTGTCTCCCATCTTGGTGTATTACTATGAGGTATAGCAAACTGCTATGAAGGCCAGCTCTCCAGGTCGTGACTTTTCTAAGTAGCCTAGCAGAGAATAGCAGACCTGGATGCACATAATCTGGGTTAATGGGGTAATATATTAAATTGGAAAAAGGATGCCGTACCAGTTACAAGGTTGCTTGAAGCTGGATATGATGGTATTCTTGCATCAAACACTCCCTCCACACCAAGTGAGGGCAAGGTGAGAACCCCTAGATATGGGAATACTGCCTATAAGGGAGGACTGCACATCGTCTGTGTGTTTGGTGACAATGGGTGCCAGTATTGTGGAAGTCTAGTGCTAGAACGTCCTTACTCAAGGTTATTAGAGAACTAGGGGGTCTGCAATACCAGGACAGGTTATTACACTTGGGGTTATTTAGTTTGGAGAAACGAAGGCTTAGGGGTGATCTTATTACAATGTATAAATATATAAGGGGACAGTACAAAGACCTTTCTAATGATTTTTACTCTTAGACCTGTGACGGGGACAAGGGGGCATCCTCTACGTCTGGAGGAAAGAAGGTTTAGTCATAATCACAGACGCAGATTCTTTACTGTAAGAGCAGTGAGACTATGGAACTCTCTGCCGTCTAATGTTGTAATGAGTGATTCCCTACTAAAATTTAAGAAGGGACTGGATGCCTTTCTTGAAAAGTATAATATTACAGGCTATATTCACTAGTTTCCTAGATATTGCGTTGATCCAGGGAGCTAGTCTGATTGCCGTATGTGGAGTCGGGAAGGAATTTTTTCCCCAATGTGAAGCTTACTGTTTGCCACTTGTTTTTTTTTTGCCTTCCTCTGGATCAACATGTTAGGGCAGGTTAGGAAAGGATATGGGTTGAACTAGATGGACTTAGTCTTCCTTCAACCTTAATAACTATGTTACTATGTTACTTATAGGGCTCTGAATGAGTCTCGCCACAATGTCAAGAGCTGAATGTGGCTTTTAAGGTAAGAAAGGTTGTAGAGTACTGCACTAGAAAATGCAAAATAAGACCTGTGATTGGGGTTAGGTTAAAAATCTTGAATACTGAGACCCTGTGCTCGGCTCATGCTGCGCCTGATGATGAAGCAGGTCTATACATGGCTATATAAGTGTCAGATGTGTATACATTCCTTCATGTATCATGCACCAGTCCTGAGTTATTATAGGGTGTATTTCAGAAAAAGCTGTACTGATAGTCATGTAGGCTTAGATCTGTGGTCTCCTTGTGTTCGTTGGGGCTTGCATTTTGGAAAATGTAATCTTTGCGAGGCGATGAATTGTGACAGGAAAAAAAAAAAAGCGTTCCACTACTTTAAAGATGCTGTAACGGTTATTGACATTTTCCTTTGTTCTGGGTTGGACTAGAGATCTAATTTGGCTGCTAATGACGTTTTGGGTTGGAGTATTGCATTTGAGTTGGTAGCACGACGTCTTCTGAATAATTATTCTCTTATTTCTTCATCAGCCTCAAACCTCCGAAAGCTTCTTATCCATATCTCTGAATGAGTCGTCTTGTAGCAGTAAAGAGAACAGTTTATTAAATCAGGGATTTGTCCAGGTCAAGCAGAGCAAAGGATCCTTGATCCTTGAAGAAACCTCACATACTGATATCGGAGAGCTGGTAAAAACTCAAGAGTCGTCTCTTTGTAAAGATATACTCATCAAAACGGAGCCAACAATACATGTAATTACAGACTCCTGCGCAAGCTTACCAGTGGATGTAGGCACCATTTTGAATACCTCCTATAACAATAGTAAGGAAAATGACATGAAGCCCCATAAGCCTACTGCTTGTAATGCTGAGAAACAGACCACAGCACGAACAGAAACACTCAGGATTCCAGAACCGGTAAGTGTCCCAAATAAGATGCCTCAGGATCTGGTAATGGTTCTGAATTTGTACCTGTGGATTTTTTTTTTTCTGGAAATGATGGAACAGATATGTAGGAACATACCATTTAAGTGATGATGTGATAGTGCGTTGTCTGGTTTAATGCCAGAGCGCTTTACTGAGTGTCTTATGTCATACATTTGTCTAAGGCTGTGACAGCTCGTAGCGTAAATGCTGCGCTTTTTTCCGGGTGCTTTTAATCACCTGTTTTTTTGCAAAGTGTCTGCACCAAAGTACACAATAACAATCCTCTGATTATTGTAAGTTTATGCACTCTCTCCCCCCCCATTTTATGCTGTGCTCGCCTCCAGCCCTCGCCTGTATGCTGTGCTGGCCTCTGCCCCCCTTTTATGCTGCGCTCGCCTCTGCCCCCCCTTTTATGCTGCGCTTGCCTCCGCCCCCTTTTATGCTGCGCTTGCCTACGCCCCCTCTTCTATGCTGCGCTTGTCTCCGCCCCCCTTCTATGCTGCACTTGCCTCAGCCACCCCTTTTATGCTGCGCTTGCCTCTGCCCCCCTTTTATGCTCCGCTTGCCTCTGCCCCCCTTTTATGCAGCGCTCGCCTCTGCCCCCCATTTTATGCTGCGCTCGCCTCTGCCCCCTTTTATGTTGCGCTCCTCTGCCCCTCTTATGTTGCGCTCCTCTGCCCCCCTTTTATGTTGCGCTCCTCTGCCCCCCTTTTATGTTGCGCTCCTCTGCCCCCCCCTTTTATGCTGCGCTCGCCTCTGCCCCCCTTTTATGCTGCGCTCGCCTCTGCCCCCCTTTTATGCTGCGCTCGCCTCTGCCCCCCTTTATGCTGCGCTCGCCTCTGCCCCCCTTTATGCTGCGCTCGCCTCTGCCCCCCTTTTTTGCTGCGCTCGCCTCTGCCCCCCTTTTATGCTGCGCTCGCCTCTGCCACCCCTTTTATGCTGCGCTCGCCTCTGCCACCCCTTTTATGCTGCGCTCGCCTCTGCCACCCCTTTTATGCTGCGCTCGCCTATGCCCCCCTTTTATGCTGCGCTCTCCTCTGCCCCGCCCCTCCTTTTATGCTGCGCTCTCCTCTGCCCCGCCCCCCCCCCCCTTTATGCTGTGCTTGCTCTGCCCCGCCCCCCCTTTTATGCTGTGCTCGCCTCTGCCCCGCCCCCCCTTTTATGCTGTGCTCGCCTCTGCCCCGCCCCCCCCCTTTTATGCTGTGCTCGCCTCTGCCCCGCTCCCCCGTTTTATGCTGTGCTCGCCTCCGCCCCGCCCCCCTTTTATGCTGCCTCCGCCCGTCCCCTTTTATGCTGTGCTCATCTCCGGCCCTCCCCATAATGCTGCGCTCGCCTTGGCCCCTACGTATAGCCACCTTTTGCGTGTCTCATACTTCACTATACAATTTTTTTTTATGCGACTTCCTTTCATTAAAGCCATAGTCGTACTTAAATTACCATTCTCAGACAATAGTGATGAGCTAGCGTGCTAACAAACAGGCATGTGTTGGGCTGTCTAACAGCCGCGAGACAAGCAGGTGCAGATACTCGAGCATATCGTTAGAGCACGCCGAAAATCCTCTTATTAGGACACGAGCATGTTCACATAACATCTCATCCGAGCACGCTTGCTCATCACTAGTTGGCAGATTATAAAATTGTTCTCTTGTAAAGTTTGACTGTTCAGACTGGTCTTGGACTCCCTATATGAGCAATGGTGGGGACACTCACTGGCTAATATTGGGGTATTTTTTTTTTTTTTTTTCTTCACTGGATTTGATTTTTGGCCAATGTTATGCATTTTATTTGTCAAAGAATACTGGAGAAAAGAGAGCGTAGACCATATGATTGTTGGATCCCCCTTCTTAGCTTTCCTGCAGCATTATGTATATTGGTAACCAGACCGTTGTGCTGATCAGGAACCCGGGAAAGTGTTATCACCTCAGTGCGAGATGGAGAAATTAGGATAATCTTTAGCATGTATATTTTGCTGATCAAAGCATACTGCTCTGTGGTCCATAACTTGTGGTATATAGATGATTGGGTGGTCTGCCAGCACTGGTCGGTATCGTTGGTAAAACTTCCCATGACGTGTCTGTGTTAATGACATGGAAATGAATATGCTATAGCCATTTATGCTGAGCGATTTGATGCGGCTGCTAGGTAATAAATCTTCACGATTAAGTTAGGCTTTAAAAAGGTTAAATTACACATGCTGATTTCCGTGCAAATTACAAGGCTAGAAAAGAATTGACTGCAGGTGTTCTCTTACCAAACAACATCCGTCTCGCTCTTCCGATGCCTCCCATGGCTCCCACACCGATTCGTAATTAGAGGAATTTATATAATTATCCTGTTCCATTTTGAAAACGTTAAAGCAGCCGCTGCATTTCCAGCCGTCCCTTTTAATCCAGACCAAGTGTTTACCTTTTAATTATATGTAATGTAAAGAATTTGTTGTAGTGAAACGCATATCGGATTTTCAGCTGAACTAAAGGTCACAGCATGCCATGGAAGACTCTCCCTATGGTAACAAGGATGGTGTTGAGTGATAGGTAGAATTTAGCGCTGGGACTTCTTTGTCTCTAAGCTTTCATATTGTCTGCAGAGCCAGACTCCATAGCATTAACCCCTTATTAACTTGGCGGGAAGAGCAAGGGATGCCCGTGAAATGTTCATTACTGGAGCTAGAGCTTGGAGGCTGGAGTCCTTCTGGAAATAAAGCCAGCCAGGTCTGGGGACTGATAGGTTAATGGGGAGCTGGAGCCGCTCATACTCCGCTAATAGACGGCAGACCTTAGGACTTCTCCCAGGTTGTCCCTTGTAATGTAAATCGGCAGTGTGCTCTCCCCTCTTGGTGTCCTGCAATGCCGCGGTATCTTCATTCACATTTAGTGTAACTGTACTGTTAAACTTTGCTATAGAACTTAGCCCCGCCATCAGCCAAAACAAAAAAGCAGTGATCGGCAGCGTGCTACTGGCTGCCGATATAGAAGAGACTTTTTATTGAGCCCATTTTCACCAGTGAAGTAGCTGATTGCAAAAAGTAAGGACTATAGGCAATCAGTGGGGGTCTCTGTTCCCAGACCCTCAATATATGAAACCATCTGACTTGTCAAGTTTTCGAAAAGTTCAGTTAAAATGTTCGTGGTGTGCAACTACAATCTAGAGACTAAACTAGTGTTTTACATAGCAGTGTTAATGAAGAGTGCACCTTGTTAATGATTTGGGTGCATCTTTTAGCTGCCATGCTGCACTGTAAGAAATATACTCATCATAATTCTCTCCAAATGTGGTGTAAGTTGCGACTAATTTATTTGCCATGCTTAGCCACTCTGGTCTGTTGGTGAAAGTGTGCATAGCCTGACCAATTTTGGTAGCGCTGATTAGGACTGGCACAAAAAAAAAGACATGCAAAAGTTTTGCAGCATTCCAAACTTTTTTTCGTCAGATTTCTGACATAACTGATGAGTGTCTATAACTGAAGCAATTAGGGTTATGTTTAATAGGTAAAATGGCTATAAGAGCGTCTATGTGTCTGGCCGTGCCGGTGAGCGTCTGTGTGTCTGGCCGTGCCGGTGAGCGTCTGTGTGTCTGGCCGTGCCGGTGAGCGTCTGTGTGTCTGGCCGTGCCGGTGAGCGTCTGTGTGTCTGGCCGTGCCGGTGAGCGTCTGTGTGTCTGACCGTGCCGGTGAGCGTGCGTCTGTGTCTGGCCGTGCCGGTGAGCGTGCGTCTGGCCTTGCCGATGAACGTCTGTGTGTGTGTGTGTGTGTGTGTGTCTGGCCGTGCCGGTGAACGTCTGTGTGTGTGTGTGTGTCTGGCCGTGCCGGTGTGTGACTGTGCCGGTGAGCGTCTGTGTGTGTGGCCGTGCTGGTGAGCGTCTGTCTGTGTGTGTGTGTCTGGCCGTGCCAGAGAGCGTGTGTGTGTTTTTGGCCGTGCCGGTGAGCGTCTGTTTGTGTGGCCGTGCCGGTGAGCGTGTGTTTCTGGCCGTGCCGGAGAGCGTCTGTGTCTGTTTCTACTCCACTCTCACAATATCCATTTCTTTTGTTCCCCAGATGAGTAAGGCTTGGAAAATCATTGCTTTCGGTGGCTCCCAGGACCAGCTACTGATGCAGGAGAAAGCACGAGCAATTCTGAACTTGCACAAACACAGCTCTACTTCCCGAACTCTCATTATGTCCTGATACAGTGCGCCGAAAAGGACTTCTCCATCACCCAGGTTTAGAAGGACTACGTCACCGTGCAGCTACAAAGCCCAAGATATATATTTATAGTGGATTCTAGTTGTCACCACATGCGTCACACCGGATCGTGCATTTTTTTTAACGAAGCGTCCATAACAAATTATAACAATGGTTGATAGTGTTGCCCTATTTGCCTTTCCAGCATAAAAACCAATTGTGACTTACTATATGGTTACATGTTGCAGGTTTTTTTGTTTTTTTTTTAAAGGAGAGTTTGAAGCTAAGTAAAAAGGCTCTGCTTATATTATCTGTTTGACATTGTAATTGAATTAAGAACTGCAATCTCAGAAACGGGGTGCGATTTCTGAATTAGAAAGCAGACTTTATTTTATTTTTTTTCCCTCCTTAACCCTGTACAACCTCTGTAGGTTGGAATCACACAATCCACAAGTATTTTTTTGTTTTTCTTAATACGAGTGTTTAAATATATTTTTAGCCGGCCTTTTAATAGGGCAAGCTTCAAACAAATTGAGTAGAAGTTGAAGGCCATTGACTCCGGCTCTAATTTCTGCTCAAGGACTGTTACCTTGTGGTGCCACATTTGTCGGAAGTCACATCCACATGTGGTGGGTAATGGACTGCACAGTTTAACCCTAATCTCGCCCTTAATGACTGTGGTTTTGGTGATAGTGCAGCTACCAGTTACCACTCTACTTGAGCACCGCACAACCACCACCTCCGTGTGGGTTGTGCTTGCATTCTGCATAGCCATATATACCAGACCTGTTATCCCACATTTTTTGCTCCCCTTGTTTTGATCTGGAGCCAGCTATGTACGGGTGCTACAGTTTGCAAGTTTTTTTTAGGTAGTGTAGGATGTAGGGAAAATGTTTACAGTAAGTTTATTTTATTTCTATTGATATAATTGATCTTAAAGGGGTCCTCTGGGAGCAGGTAAATGGACAATAAGGATTCCAAACCTCTGCATCCACAGCTGAAAACTTTTTTTTTTTTTTTTTTTTTTCCCTCTCCCCAATAAGGTGCCACTTTTCGCAGCATCTGATGTGGCTCAGTCCTAGTCATTTGAAATAGTGCAAAGCAGCAATACCTGACTCAGCCACTAAGTTACACTCTTTTTTTTCTCTAATTTGATATGCTAAAATGGTATGTACATCTGGTTCACAGGTTATGCCATAATTGTCTAATAAATGCTGGGCCCACCTTTGCAATGTGCATCTATGTAGAGATCAGGTCCCTTTGGGGATGGAATGTTGGCCGAAAGTTGTGTGGAAGTTCCAGAGTGACACGCTAATAAAGGTAGCCTGTCGCCTTCAAAAAAATATATTTTACCTGCAGTTATAATGGAAATCTGTCACTAGTTGTTGGTTACCTTGTCTGAAAGCATCAGATGTTTTCTGAAAGCAGAAAGCATCTGATGTAGGTGCAGAAATGCCGATTACAGTAATGCCACTGGGCTGCTTGATGCAGTTTTGATAAAATCCCTGTTCTATCTGCTGCAGAACTGCCAGTTCTATGAATGGAGCTTGGTTATAAAGAACTCATGAATATGTGGGATACTCTTCATGGCAGCAGGTTTTCTTGTTATCTAGTGGTGATATCCTGATGGCGGTTTTGTGTTTTTATTAAAACAGCAAGCAGCCCAGTAAGTGGCACATTACTGGAATCAAAGTCTTTCTCTTCAGTATGCTGATCTCCAATCAGATGACATCAACCTTTTAAAAGGACTTTTAGCGCAGAATGACTGTTCAAACCAAGTACAGGTGCTAGGTGAATTATGGCATTAACAAGCATTTTAAGTGCACCTTCCCACATACCTGTTTTCTATCCATCAAGACAGATCTGTATCAGAGGGGTGGTGTGTGGGGTTGGAGCTGGAAGGGGAAATAAGCAGTTGAGAAGTTGTATATAAATGTTTGGCCGCATCATGGTGCCCTTAACATCTGTACTTGGGATGAACAGTCATTCTGTGCTGACAAGTTCCCTTTAAAGGGGCTCTGTCAGCACAGACTGACTGTTCAAACCAAGTACAGGCGGTCGGTGCTTTACGGCGGGTGCCAAACATTTATGTACACCTTCCCACCTGCTTGGTTTCTATCAATCTCTGGCTCTATGAAGCAAGATATGTCGATCAAAATAGAGGGGTGGTGAGGATTGAGGGAAAACAAGCAGATGTGAAGGTGTATTTAAATCTTTGGCTCTGCCATGAAGCACCAAGTGGCGGTTTGAACAGTCATTCTGTAGTGACGGTTCCTTTAATTGTCTGGCAGCCTTACTGTAGCAGCAGCTAATGGGAGAAAACCGTTCTATTCCTGCAGCGCTCGCTTCTTCATCAGGGCTGTGCAGGGAGCAGTTAGTCATTGCACAGTGAGTGCGGCTGTAGTCAGTCCCTAACACATGGTTCGCCAGCACTGCATCATGTGTGTGCAGAGCAGGCTGTCAGTGTAGGGGAGTGATTAGACATGCTCCCTGATGACTGGAAGTGAGCGGCTACAGGGAGAATGTAAAAATTAATTTTCTCACTGCAGCCATGCTTATATACAATAAGACAGCCAGACAGGATTATAGTGGTGATCTGCAAGTTAACGGCATTATTGGAGGGGAGTTTCCCTTTAAAAGGACTCTAAACAGAATGACTGTTCAAACCAGTGCAGGTACTTACTGCATCATGGCATGGCCTAATATAAATATATATATATATATATATATATATATATATATATATATATATATATATATATTTTATATATATATATATATATACCTCACCTGCTTGTTTCCACCATCTCTGCCCTTCTGTGGCCCCATGAAGCCAGAGCGGTCACTCAGAGGGGGGGGATTTAGGTAAACCAGCAGGTGGGAAGGTGTATATAAATGATTGGCCCCGCCATGATGTACCGAGCGCCTGTACTTTGTCAGCACAATTACTGTGAGTCCCTTTAAATCGGTACACTCCACATAGTTACATAATCTCTGCCACTCGTAGTGTTTCAGAGTGTTTTTGTGTGGGGATCTCTACAAACAATGAAGTGTTATTTAAACTGTGCTCATAATTTATTTCATAGACAATGGAATATCAATATGAGCAGGACAATATTTGACTAGCCAGTGTGAATAAAGTTCTTTCCAGAATGGAGTGTTGTATTGCATCATTAATGAGCTGGTCTTATTCTTATGGTCTGCATTCACTATTCTGTGGTTGTCGGGTTACTAACCCGCACTTAAAGGGACTCCGTTTGAACAGTCATCCTGTGGCGACAAAGTACAGGAGCTCGGTGCTTAAGGGCAGGGCCAATCCTATATATACACATTCCCACCTGCTTGTTTTCCATCTATCGCCACCCTTCTCTGGCTCTATAAAACCAGAGCTGCCCATCAGAGGGGGCATGGAGACTGATGGGAAAACAAGCAGATGTGATGTGTATAACAGATTGGCCCTGCCGTGAAGCACCGAGCGGCGTTACTTAATTTGAACAGTCATTCTGTGTTGACAGTCCCTTTTAAAGGGGTTGTCCACTACTCACACAATCCTATCTCAATTTCCATATTCCCCTGTGCAAACTAAGTCTATTCTCCTCTTGCTGCTGCTGTTCTTGTGACATCGGTGGCTGCTCTCCTGGAACTTGTGTGATGTTGTGCCACGTGAGCCCTGGAACCAATCAGATGCTGCTTCACTCTCCATTCCTTTGTATGTAACTGACATTTGGGGGTGATTGCAGACCATGCAAAACAGAAAATGGCACAAATTGTTTTTCTTCAGAATTTATCCTTCTATTTTATCTTGTGTATGTCAGTCACACTGTAGCACGGGCTTGAACAAGCTTCTGACTTGCAGACAGATCCAGGGGTTGTGGGTAATCCCTGGATGAAATATTTTTGGATAAATTATGAAGAAAAACAACTTGATGTGCTGTTTATTTTGTATGGACTATAGTCAGTTGATGGGCGCAACTGCTATGTGGCTAATTTAGGCTACTTTCACACATCCGTTTTTTGCCATCAGGCGCGATCCAGCTTGGCGCCGGATCAGGCTCAAATTATGTCAAAACGGATGAAACTGATCTGGTTTTCTGCCGGATCCATCTAGCGGATCCGACCAAAAACCTTATCCGTTTCGTCTGTTTTTCAGCGGATCCAGTTTTTAAAAACGCCCCTTGGGGGCTCCCAAACGTGATTGGCTACTGAAAACTTATATATATATATATATATATATATATATATATATATATATATATATATATATAGTGTTCCTACAGCCCATCTTTGACAGGTTTTAGCGGAGCAAGTGCAGGTTGGAGAGAAGAGCAAGTGGCTGGCGAAGATGGAAGGCGTGATAGCAAACATTCTGAAGAATTTGGTGGATTTCACAGTGGAGGCGATTCGTTTGAAAGTGATTGTTCTGGAGAAGGAGATAAAGAGACAGCAGCACATCATGCGTCAGCGCCAACGACGACGTTTGTGGATCCACCTTATCACAGCCCAGAGAATGACGCGTGGGGTGTATTCTACACTCTGCATGGAGCTACGAGGAAACCCTGAGAAATTTTTCTCATATGTTCAGATGCAAATGGAGACCTCATAAGAAGATGTGACACATATTGCCGCTTCTCCATTTCACTGGCGGAGCGTCTGATGGTGACTCTAAGGTAAGCCATATTTATTTTATTGCACAATTGTACAGGAATGTTGTTTCTGGTAGTTTGTAATAAATCTTTTTATAGTATCTCCAACTGTTAAAGCTGACTTATAAATAATGTTATTGCTGTTACTTTGAACTCATTTGTCTCCTTTTTTTTATTCACAGATTCCTTGCCACCGGAGAATCCCTTTCCTATCTCCATTTCCAGTACAGACTTGGGATTTCCACTATCTACAGAATTGTAAAGCACACATGCCGTGCATTGTGGGACTCTTTAGTTGACGAACTTATACCACATCCCACAACGGAGAGTTGGCTGGAAATTGCTACAAGTTTCTACAAATATGTCACTTTCCTAATTGCACCTTCCAATTCCCACCCCCTAGACCGCTGCCTGAAACTTCAGGCCCACCAATGCCTTTTGTTTGTGTAGTGGATGAAGCCTTCCAGCTGTCAGAACACCTTTTGAAACCGTACTCCAGCAGTGGATTGACACCAACAAAAATAATTTTTAATTACCGCCTCACGAGCACGAAGAATGGTGGATTGCGCTTTTGGTATTCTGACAGCAAAATGGCGTGTTTTATTGACTGCGATCAACCTCAAGATTGAAACTGTGGATGAGGTGATCAAAGCTTGTGTGGTCCTGCACAATTTTGTTATTTGCAAGGAACAGATTTCCATTGAGGACAACTCTGAAGAAACCACCTTGCATGATTACCAGAACGTTACCAATAGAAGTTCTGTGACTGTTTCCCGAATGAGGGACAAATTTGCAAAATACTTTTTCACCTAAAGGAAGAATAGACTGGCAGGATGACAGTTTGAAAAAGTGCTCTGTGACCTTAAACCAAAAAGTCATGTAATTTCTGTACCCAAAGTATTTTACCTTTTTTACCCAAAGTTGTGTACCTTCTTGTGTATTACCTACAGTTTTTTTACCCTTTACCCAAAGGTGTGTACATGGTTGTGTATTTTACCCCAACTATTTGACCTTTTAACGAGAGTTGTATACCTTCTTGTGTATTACCTACACTATTTTACCTTTTACCCAAAGGTGTGTACATGGTTGTGTATTTTACCTCAATAATTTGACCTTTTAACCAAAGTTGGGTACCTGGTTGTGTATACCGAATCAATGTTACCTTCTTTAACCACAGTATTTTACCTTTGTTTCAAACATATTTAACCTTAGAAATAAATGATAGACATTTTGAACCAACAAATTTTGAATTTATTGTCTGAATAATAATCTTTATTGTGCAAATTTTTTTTCAAGCAAAAATAATATTTTTTTAGACTCAAAAAAAAAATTATAAATTGACAGTGTGGGGTGGAGATACTACTGGAGGGGCTGCCAGTTTGGGACACTTCGACATTGGGAGTGTGGAGAGAGGGATGGTGGTGGGTAAGGATCAATAGGTAAAAGAGGTGAAGGGGTGGAAAAAGTAATAGAACGGGTGGACATGTGGGAGGCAGAAGAGGTGGTGGTGAGGAGGGTTGGGCAGGGATTGGAGGAGCTGATGTGGTACGGGGAAGGATGTTGGTACGGGGCAGGTTGCTGGAAATGGGGAGGTTGCTGGAACTAGGGAGGTTGCTGGTACTGGGGAAGTTGCTGGTATTGAATAGGAGGGGGAGGAGGGACAGTGGCTGGAGGGGGGGCAGGTGTGGGAGGAACTACCGGGGTGGGTGGAGGAGCTTGGGAGGTTACCTGCGCTAGAGCAGCGTGGCACAAATGCATTACATGCATCTGCTGGTCAGGAGATAGCTTATCTATGCGCTCAACTACAGACCGGAAAAGGCTGTGGTTTGGAGTTTTACTTGCATCTGAACGCATGCTTTGCAGAAGTGTTTTGACCTCCAGAATGCTGGTGTTGAGCATATTAAATCCTGCGGCCATTTGCTCAGACAACACTTTAAGACCGTTCTGGAAAGATGCATTCAGATGCAAGAACTCTGGCGCATAGCTCCTTTCCTGACCCCTCTGCCGCAGCCGCCCAGTAGCCACAGGTGTACTAGAGGTGGCAGCGGCAGAAGGGTGGGGTAAAGAGAAAGCTATATCCTCACCAGCAGACTCATGCAATGCAGGCGGCCACGATGCTCCAGCGCTGGTGGATGGGACAGAGAGATCAGATGTGAGGGAAGGCTGGGAAGGTGCAGATGGGCTGGGGCAGTCGAAGTGTCCCTCGGTGGCGGACTCCTGAGGGATTGCACCAGAAGGGTCCAACTGTGCAGGCTCCCGAGTGCTGGTCACGGTGCTGGGGAATACAGAGAAAAAAAAATACATTTAATATATTGATATTGCATGGCCCTGGCTGAAACAAAAAAATTAGACCCGGTTAAGACTTTTTTTTTTTTTTTTTTTTTACATGGGGTGTGTAATATTTACCTTCTGGTGACCATTGTTGCCTGGAGGAACGTCCTTCAGATCCACTCGGGGCCCGCATTTCTTTGTTGAACTCCTTCTTGAAGCGATCCCTGATAGACCACCACCGCTTCACAACTCTCTCCCCTGAAAAGAGAGCACAAATTGGTTAGTATACAACATCAGGGTTTCCCAAACTCCAGTCCTCATGGACCCCACGTGTCATGTTTTCAGGATTCCCATAGTGTTGCACAGGTGAGAGAATCTCTGATGCCTTGATGATACTTCCACCATCTGTGCAATACAAATTAAGTCCTGATAACATCACCTGTGGGGGGCCACGAGGACTGGAGTTTGGGAAACTCTGCTTTACATCCAGCAACATAACTGAACTGTGTATACTTACAATACGCTCTTGAATCTGGGCCCGAGCATTGAGGTCCTCCCAGTGGTCCACGAGTAGTGCTCAGATTTCCTCCCAGAGCTGACGGGTCACTATTAGATCAGCATGGCGTTTGTGCCCCATATTCCACAGCAGCTCCCTTTCTCGGATCAGATCAATGAGGAGGTCTACGTCCAGCCCCGCCACCTCACCGTCCGAGGCAGGAGCACGCTGTGAAGCCTGTTTTAGAGAAAAAAGACTCCAAACAACCAAAAAAAGTAAAAAAAAAATGGAAAAAAAATTATAGAAAAAAATAAAAACAAGGCGATCACAAAAAAAAATAAAGTTACTTACACGATGGAGACAGTCGTGTCGCCAACGACCCTGGGAGACACTTCGAGGACCTCTTGGCTGAGCACCAGATTTAGAAGACTGTAATAAAAAAAAAAAAAAAAATGTGCTTGGATGTAGGCATGTGTTGTGTGTAGTGTGATGATGTGTTTCTGTGATGCATGCAAGAAGCTTATCATTTGCAAGCCCACTCCTGGTATCTCTCCACCCCTTCGTTCTTCTGGGAGCACCTCTTCAGTTTCCAATTCCTGTTATAAAAAAAAAATATATATATATATATATGTTATATATATATATATATATATAGTCATGGCCAAAAGTTTTGAGAATGACACAAATATTATATTTTCACATGATCTGCTGCCCTCTGGTTTTTATGTGTGTTTGACAGATGTTTTTATCACAGACAGAAATATAATTGCAAACATATGAGTAACAAAAGCTTATATTGACAGAATGAGTTAATGCAACAAGTCAATATTTGCAGTGTTGACCCTTCTTCAGGACCTTTGCAATTCTCCCTGGCATGCTCTCAATCAACTTCTGGACCAAATCCTGACTGATTGCAGTCCATTCTTGCACAATCAATGCTTTCATTTTGTCAGAATTTTTAGGTTTTTGTTTGTCCACCCGTCTCTTGATGATTGACCACAAGTTCTCAATGGGATTAAGATCTGGGGAGTTTCCAGGCCATGGACCCAAAATCTCTGTTTTGTTCCCTGAGCCATTTAGTTATCACCTTTGCATTATGGCAAGGTGCTCCATCATGCTGGAAAAGGCATTGTTGATCGCCAAACTGCTCTTGGAGGGTTGGGAGAAGTTGCTCTTGGAGGACATTCTGGTACCATTCTTTATTCATGGCTGTGTTTTTAGGCAAGACTGTGAGAGAGCCGATTCCCTTGGCTGAGAAGCAACCCCACACATGAATGGTTTCAGGATGCTTAACAGTTGGCATGAGACAAGACTGGTGGTAGCGCTCACCTTGTCTTCTCCGAATGAGGTGTTTTCCTGATGTCGCAAACAATCGAAAAGGGGATTCATCAGAGAAAAAAACTTTACCCCAGTCCTCAGCAGTCCACTGCCTGTACCTCTTGCAGAATATCAGTCTGTCCATGATGTTTTTGCTGGAGAGAAGTGGCTTTGCTGCCCTCCTTGAGACCAGGCCTTGCTCCAAGAGTCTCCGCCTCACAGTGCGTGCAGATGCACTCACACCTGCCTGCTGCCATTCCTGAGCAAGCTCTGCACTGCTGGTAGCCCGATCCCGCAGCTGAAACACTTTTAAGAGACGGTCCTGGCGCTTGCTGGTCTTTCTTGGGTGCCCTGAAGCCTTTTTGGCAACAATGGAACCTCTCTCCTTGAAGTTCTTGATGATGCGATAGATTGTTGACTGAAGTGCAATCTTTCTAGCTGCGATACTCTTCCCTGTTAGGCCATTTTTGTGCATTGCAATGATGACTGCACATGTTTCTTTAGAGATAACCATGGTTAACAGAAGAGAAACAATGATGCCAAGCACCAGCCTCCTTTTAAAGTGTCCAGTGGTGTCATTCTTACTTAATCATGACAGATTGATCTCCAGCCATGTCCTCATCAACACCCACACCTGTGTTAATGGAGCAATCACTGAAAAGAGGTTAGCTGGTCCTTTTAAGGCAAGGCTGCAATGATGTTGAAATGTGTTTTGGGGGATAAAGTTCATTTTCTAGCCAAATATTGACTTTGCAAGTAATTGCTGTTAAGCTGATCACTCTTTATAACATTCTGGAGTATATGCAAATTGCCATTAGAAAAAGTGAAGCAGTAGACTTTGTAAAAATTAATATTTGTGTCATTCTCAAAACTTTTGTCCATGACTGTACACATACACATCTACAGGGGGCATAGAAGAGCACTTGTGACCATCAAAATAATACACAGGGCATAATTACTTTCTAGGGGTAAAATCTGGTCACTTTTTTTAGGGAACTTGCACAGGTGTTATGTTGTAGCCGAGGAGGCAGGCAAACACCAGAGAGGCTGGGAACTAATAGGTTGCAGACCCCTAAACTAACCGCACCACTAGAAGCAGCCGTGGGACGTTCCTACGGTGCCCTAGATGCCTCGTCACAGCCGGAGAGATTAGCTACCCCTGAAGATGGAAAGAGGAAAGCTAACTACCCCGGAGTAGAGTCCCAAAAGAATAGGAAGCCCCCAAACATATAATGGCGGTTAGACAAGATAAAAACTCGAACACAGAAAATAGAATGAGCAAACGCTGGGGCCCAAAACTGTCTAGATAGGACAGCACAGGAGAGAATACTGTCTGCAACCCAGAAAAACCCTAGGAAAAACTCCAACACTTCTGAATCCAAAAATGCTGAGACCACACGGTCTCGACCACCTATATCAGATCTCTGGTGTGAACACGCAGCTACCAGCAGTAAAAAATCACAAGAGCAGAGCAAATGAACAAATGCAAAAAGAGAACAGAGACCAGCACAAGCCCCCAAAGGGGACCCAGCTGAACTCCTAAAGCAAGGCAGCAAAAACAATGAAAATCAAACCACAGAAAAAAAACAAAGTAACTTATCTGAATGATAGCAGGAGACAGCAGAAAGCAAGCTGAATTCCAACCAAGACCAGGAAGTAACAATTGATCACCGGCCAGGATCATGGGAGGTCAGCTCACTTATATCAGGCCAGTCCGTCCCACCTGATAACCATTCATCAATAGCAGGTGGTGGACTCTTGCTGTTCAACGTAGGTTCAATACCCTCAGCAACCACCAGAGGGAGCCTCAGCTCCGAAGTTGTCTCCAACACGTTCACAACACACAGGGCATTAAGATTTTCTAGGGGGCCATTAACTTCTAGAGGGCACGAATATGGGTGGACTCAAAATGAAGCACTGCTATTGTGCCAAATAGCAGATGCAGTAGGACAACATGCTCAGAAATGGCATATCAGAGATGAATTGTGAAAAAAAACTTTTTTTTTTTTTACCTCTAAGCGCTGACGATGCGAGGGAGGGCTCCCAGAAGAAGACATGTCTGCTGCTGATGGCGGACTCTGCTGCTGAGCTGCCTCTGCTGCTAGGTGGCGTCTGCTGCTGTTGGGCGGCGTCTGCTGCTGCTGGCGTCTGCTGCTGGGTAGATGGCTGATGCCTTCTGCGGCTGGCTCCTCTTGCTGGATGGCTGCATAGTAATGGCTGAGGGTTCCACTGGCATGATTTATATATGTTTCCTGGGGGCTGGGCAACTTCTGCGCATGCTCAGACGTAAAAACCGGATCCGGCGCATTGCGGCGTCCATAGACTTCCATTGTAACAAAAAGCCGGATCTGGCGTTTCCGGCGGAGACAAAAAAACGTTACTGTTGCTGTTTTTTCCAGACGCCGGAATGCCACATTTAGCCGGCAAAAAATGGAAGAAACGCAAGGCCATGCGGCGCGATCCGGCGCTAATACAAGTCAATGGGAAAAACCCGGATCCGGCATTAGATTTCGCCAGTTCCGGTTTTAAAAAAAAAAATATAGCCGGATCGCGCCTGACGGCAAAAAATCGGATGTGTGAAAGTAGCCTAAGATGTGGGACTTTAGTATTAAAGGGAACCTGTCAGCAGGATTGTGCACAGTAACCTACAGTGTCAGGTCCGTGCCGTTACACTGATTAAAATGATACCTAGGTTGATGAAATCTGTCTTGTGGTTCTTTAATCTTTATTTGTAGTTTTCAGTTAAGGTACTGCCACACTAAACAATCCCGCTAGCGATCACGATAACGACGCATACTAATGCGATCGCTAGCGGGATTGTTTCTATATCGCTAAGTGCGGCCACATTTAGCGATATAGTGAACGACGCTATCGCCGTTAGCGATCTTCTTAACGACTTTAGCGGTACAAAAGTACCGCTAAATCGCTAAGAAAAGGTGCCACACTAGCGATATATACTTACCCAGCGGGAGCGCCGACGAGAAAATAGGGTCCGGAACGATTCCAGCGACGAGCGAGATCACAGCAGGAAGCTCGTCGCTGGCAGATGCCGCACTGAACAACATCGCTAACGGGATCGCTAAATAGTGACGTTTTTTAGCGATCCCGTTAGCGATATTGTTCAGTGTGGCATACCCTTTAATGAGATTCTCGTACCCTGGGGCGGCCTGTGGGGGGGTGTTCATGTGGTGCTCTGATTACATATGCATTTATATGGGCTTATGACAGGTCACTGATCCCTCAGTATCATTTTAATCAGTGTAACGGCGCCAACCTGACTCGGGCTGTAGATTACTCAACACGATGCTGCTGACATGTTCCCTTTAGCCACTTTCTCTATCACCCTCCATGACCGCACCATAGGAGGATACTCCCTGCCCTAATTGGAACAGAAAACAGAGGTCAAATAGCCCCACCCTACCTCCTCTCTCCAGTGTTTTTTTTTTCCTGTCCCTCTGGGGCACGAGGGCGTCCTCCTGCGGGGCTCTGTGCTCGGTGACAGACTACATAGATTACCTGCAGGTTGAAGCCGGGCAGCTGAGGTGATTGCTCCGGCCTGCTCCTCCAGAAGCTGCTCCCGTCTTCCCCCAGTAAAGCAGGGTGGCAGGAGCCAGGGTCCTAGAAAGTTCCCTTCTCTCCCTTCCGCATGTCAGGTGCTGACCGGAAGTGATGTCAGACATGGAGTCATGGTCTGGTGGCATCACTTCCGGTTGCGTTCCACAGTGGAACGCACCACTGGAAGAAGCGCTTGCGGGGATGCGTGTGCTTGCCCGGGGCTTAATGCCAATACACTGAAGGTCCTGGAATTGATGACTGGAATCGTCTGCACCTGGGGTACATTCCAAGGAGAGGGGGAGGTTTATCCTATCAGGATGACTTGCTGGGATCTTGGCCCCTATGTAAGGAGCCCAGATTGAAGACAACACGAGGTAAGACCTTTGCTATGATGGAGAATGGTCTTCTTGCTCTTCATCTGCAGAACCCAGCGCTGGCCCAAACCCAGTAGAAACCTGGCTTGGTGTCTCTCTATCTTTTGAGCAGGAATTATACTTATGGTTCCTTCTCTCCTTTTTTTTTTTATCAGGGAGACAAGGATCCTTCTCCAAAAAGGAAAGTCAAATTGTCCCAGAAATGTGCCCTCTGTCTTAAAAAGTTACCTTATTCATACAAGAAACAGCTGTGTCAGGATTGCACAAACAAAATTTTTAAAGAGAACAGCCCTCTTTGATAGTTAAGGGGTATAGTTCACCAGGAGGTCCAATTATCCCTAGCCACTTTTTTCGTAATCCCTCCCAGTAACGCCATCCGGGGCGAAAGAGCAGAACATATCCATAGAGGAGCAGTCTGACTCCCAGGGAGGTCCAAGATCCTTCACTATTGAGTTGTGGTAAGAAAGCGACTCTTTCGGTCAGATCAGTCCCAAAGCAGTAACAAATATTACTTTGCATCAGAAGATTTGGAAGAACTTCTGACGGTGGTGAGAACCACAATGAATATAGAAGAGGATGAAATTGTCCAGAACACAGTTCAGGACTAGGGATGAGCGAATGGCTTCAGCTAACTCATTCGAATTTACCAAATAGCAGCATTGGGAAACCGGATACCTGGAGTGCTCCCGCTAATCAGTTGTACGGTGCCGCAGCTGTATGTTTTGCGGTTGTGTGACACACATGTATGGAGAGTCTGTTTGTTAGACTCGCCATGCATGTGTTGTGACTGTCATACACCCGCGTAAACCTCATACTCTCCCAGGTATAAAGTTAAGAAAAACAATGGTGTCGAATCTGTAAGGAGTTGGATCTCTGGGCTCCTCTCCCAGTGGGAACTTCTTACCCCCAATCAATGGCTCAGTCCAAACCGGGATAAAGATAGTTCTCCAAACCGCCACGGATATTGAGAGTAACCTCCCTGCCATCTCAATGCGCTTTAATGACTGGTCTCCAAAAGTTACTCTCTGGCAGGGTGGTATCTCCAGTTCCGAAAACGGATTGTGGAACATGACATTATTCGCATGTGTTCCTAATAAAAAACCCAAATGGAACACAGGATGATAATAAATTTAAAACCTCTAAATATACATACAGTACAGACCAAAAGTTTGGACACACCTCATTCAAAGATTTTTCTGTATTTTCATGACTATGTAAATTGTAGAATCACACTGAAGGCATCAAAACTATGAATTAACACATGTGGAATTATATATTACACTTTACAAAAAAGTGCGAAACAACTGAAAATATGTCTTAAATTCTAGGTTCTTCAAAGTAGCCACCTTTTGCTTTGATTACTGCTTTGCACGCAGAAAAGGTGAACAGATGGACTCTACATGCCTGGTTCCCACCGTGAAGCATGGAGGAGATGGTGTGGGGGTGCTTTGCTGGTAACACTGTTGGGGATTTATTCAGAAGGCGTGTCCAAACTTTTGGTCTGTACTGTATAAAGTACAAATATAAGAACGCTAACCAGCTCACCGGTTTGTAGAAGCACGGATCCTCCGCTTGATCAAACGTGAAAATACATGAGAAAATGAAGGAAAAAGGGATCCAGCTTCAATAAAATCTTCATCTTTATTGATTCATAAAAACATGAATAATGGCATGCTCCTGGACAAGCTTAGGACAAGGCTACGCGTTTCGATCACAGGGATCTTTATCACAGCCCTGTGATAAAGATCCCTGTGATCGAAACGCGTAGCCTTGTCCTGAGCTTGTCCAGGAGCATGCCATTATTCATGTTTTTATGAATCAATAAAGATGAAGATTTTATTGAAGCTGGATCCCTTTTTCCTTCATTTTCACTGTATAAAGTACAAGAGGTTCAAGATGGAATCGTTAAAAAGCACCATTCCATTGGTAGGCCAAGACTTCATAATGTCAACCATGGACCTTCGAGATGCTTACTATCACATCCCCATTGACTCAACAAAATGAAGATATGAGTTTTACAGTAGCTCAGGGACGGCAGGTACATCACGATCAATTCAATGTCCTCGCGTTCGGCATTTCTTCAGCACCATGGGTGTTCACCAAAATAATGGCAGAGGTGATAGTGGCTATCTGGAACAGAAACATCTGTATTGTGCCTTACCTATGAGTAACAGGTCGACGAGGTGAATCAGAAGTAGTCCTCGAGGGCCAAATACGAATTCGGGGTCTTCTTACATCTTTAGGATAGTTAATTATCAAAAATGAAACCTGGCACCATCCACCAGGAGAATCTTCTTGGGAATAATGTTGGACTCGCAGGACCAGATGTCTCATCTGCCAAAGGAGAAACAAATACTTTTACGGTCCAAGATAACAGCATTGCGGGATCAAAGAAAAGTATCTCTCAGGTTGGCAATGTCAGCACTAGGGTCCATGACCTCCTGCATTCCAGCGGTAGCTTGGGCCCAGTCCCACACAAGATGTTTACAATCCCACATTCTGTCTTGGTGCCCCGGGGTCCCTGGGCAAGACTATTTGCCAGTTTGAGGAAAAGCCTCCCTCAGATGGTGGCTCAAACTGAAGAATTTGAGCAGGGGAGTGGCTTGGGATCAAAATCTCCTATGAACCGTCACAACAACCGCCAGTGGAAGAGGATGGTGAGCCATGGTCTCCCATTCCCATGGAGAAGGACTTGGGAATCCTAGTTAATGATGAACTTACCTGGAGCAGACAGTGCCAGGCAGCGGCTGCCAACGCAAACAGAATCATGGGGTGCATTAAAAGAGGTCTGGATACACATGGGGAGAGCATTACACTGCCTCTGTACAAATTCCTGGTTAGACCACACATGGAGTACTGTGTACAGTTTTGGGCACCGGAGCTCAGGAAGGATGTAATGGAACTAAAGTGAGTACAAATGAGGGCAACAATTAATAAAGGGGATGGGGAAACTACAATACCCAGAGAGATTAGCAAAATTAGGATTATTTAGTCTAGAAAAAAGACTGAGGGGTGATCTAATAGCCATGTATAAGTATATAAGGGGACAATACAAATATCTCTCCGAGGATCTGTTTATACCAAGGAAGGTGATGGTCACAAGGGGGGCATTCCCTGCTTCTGAAGGAGAGAAGATTTTTCCACCAACATACAAGAGGATTCTTTACTGTTAGGGCAGTGAGAATCTGGAATTCCTTGCCTGAGGAGGTGGTGATGGCGAACTCAGTCGACGAGTTCAAGAGAGGCCTGGATGTCTTCCTGGAGTGTAACAATATTGTATCTCAGTTATTAGGTTCTTTAGAAGGATGTAGATCTGGGGATTTATTCTGACGGAATATAGGCTGAACTGGATGGACAAATTACTTTTTTTGGCCTTGCTAACTATGTTACTATGTTATTCCAAATTCCAGGGGATATGGTCCCAAGACACCAGTCTTCATTCTTCCAACTTCAGGGAGTTGAAGGCAGCAGATGAAGCACTAAAAGTGGCAGTAAACTTGGTAAAAGGGACTCGTACATAAAAATATATTCAGACAATATGACCACAGTGGCACATCTGTGACACCAGGGGAGCACGAGACGCGAAAGCCAGAAGGAAATTTCAAGTAGGATCTTTGCTTGGGCAGAATGACACGTGTTCTCCCTGTCTGCATTCCATCTAAAGGGGTCTGCCAAGCAAATTTCCTCAGCAGGAAAACGATACACCCAGGAGAATGGAGCCTAGGTGGCTTTCAGGTTTTAACAGAAAAATGGGGTCTCCCGTAGGTAGACCTATTTGCTACCCTTATAAATACAAAAGTAAGCAAATACTTCTCTCTAGACCCGAACAACACATGCAGGGCAGTGGATGCTTTCGCCCACTGCTGGAACTTCAAGTTGGCATATACCTTCTCTCCGATTCCTCTCTTACCAAGGACATTGCAAAAAATCAGGGGGAGAAAGACCATACTAGCACCTCATTGGCCAAAAAGAAGCTCTGAACAATTTAAAGGTAGATGGACCACCAATCAGCAACCTTCTCCACCAGGGACCGATTTGTCACCCCAGATCCTCAATACTTACAGCTTGCGGCCTGGCTTCTGAATCCATCAACCTAAAGGCTAGAGGTCTCTCGGATAAGGTGGTGAAGACACTTCAAGGAAGCATGAAGCCAGTGACCAATTCTATCTATAAGAAAATATGGAAAACCTTCATATCCTGGTGCGGCTCCAACCCACCGAATGTGTTACATCCAAATGTGGTGCAAATCCTCTATTATTATTATTTTTTTTAACAAAGCAGGCTGGAGAAAGGTCTGAAGACCAGCACTTTAAAAGTCCAAGTTGCAGCCCTCAGCTCGTACTTTGATCAGACCCTAGCAGACCATCACTGGGTGAGGAGATTTGAATGCAGCATCTTATCTACAACCTAGGGTTCCTAATTTGATCCCTGCCTGGGATCTGAACATGGTTCTCAAAGGCCTCACAACACCTCCATTTGAACCTATAGAGATTATAGACTTGGAGAAATTGTCTTTTGAAAGCCGCTTTCCTGGTGGCCATCACAACAGCGAGAAGGGTAGGTGAACTACAGGCCCACTCAGAGAACCCTTCTTAAGAACGTTATAGGACAGAATTATTTTCCACCTAGGTCCATGTTTTTTACTTAAGGCTTCCTCGGAGTTCCACAGGTCCCAATAAATCCATACTGCCTTCTTTTTGTCAGAACCCGTCCAATGCTAAGGAAACTGAGTTCCATACTCTAGATGTACGAAGAACAGTCCTTCACTATCTTCAAAGGCCAAGACCCTGGAGGAAGGACCAGAATGTCTTCAAAGAATACTTTGGAAAATATAATGTAAAGAGAGCTTCCAAGAGCATGAATGCAAATTGGATTAAAAAGGTAATTTGTGGAGCTTATGGAAACCAAGAAATGGTACCTCCAGAGAAGTTTACAACACACTCCACCCAAGCTACGTCAGTCTCATGGGCTGAGAGGGCAAGCGCATCCATCGAGCAGGTCAGCAGAGCTGCCACCTGGTCCTCAGTCCATACTTTTTCAAAACATTACAGACAAGATTTAATGTCTAATATCGATTTGGCCTTTGGAAGGAAGTTCTCCAGGTTATTTCCCCTCTCCCTACCCCCCCAAAAAAAAGTGATTCTTTGGCATTCCTCCTATGGTGCTGTTGTGGAGGGTGACTAGAAAAAATAGAATTCGACTTGACTTACCGGTAATTCCATTTCTAAGAACCCTCCACGACAGCAGGGGTAGTCCCACCCTATTATTTTGATATTTCTTTTGGGTGATGTAAATAAATATTGAAGCATTCATACCTGTGTAGTCCTTTATAAAAACACTGGAGAGAGGAAGTGGGGTGGGGCTATATGACCTCTGTCTTTCCTATCCCTATTAGGGTGGGGAGCATCCTCCAATGGTGCTGTCCTGGTGGGTTCCTAGAAATGGAATTACTGGTAATTCTAATTCTATTTTTTTGGTAGACCTAGACCAGCAGCATCTCTTGCTTCTTCCAGATGTCGATTTCACATGAAGTGAGTAAAGTAGCTGCAGATTGTTATGCTACATACACCCTGTAGCCAAAGTCACATGGGCCTCGAGCGTTATTTGCAATCCAGTGCTGTAATGTCGGTATAATCTTTTGCTTTCTATGCTGCCCATGAGCTGTGGTATGATCAGACCATGTCCCTCCTGGCAACAAACCAGGTAGTCCTTCTCATCCTATAGGGCAGGGATGTCAAACTCAAATTCACAACCAAAATGAAAAACGTGGACAGAGTTGTGGGCCAACCTTGATATTCATTTAAAAAAGGTCTACAAATGAGGAACTTTTTCCTTATCAAATATAGTTACAAACCTTTTTTAATATGTAAACAGTCAAAGGGGTCATGCCACGAACCAAGTACATTTTAACCCCTTCACTCCCGGAGCTGTTTTTGTTTTCGCTCCCCTTCTTTCCAGAGCCATAACTTTTTTATTTTTCCATCAATATGGCCATGTGAGGGCTTATTTTTTGCGGGACGAGTTGTACTTTTGAACAACACCATTGGTTTTACCATGTCGTGTACTCGAAAATGGGAAAAAAATTCCAAGTGCGGTGATTTGCAAAAAAAAGTGCAATCCCACACTTGTTTTTTGCTTGCGTTTATTGCTAGATTCACTAAATGCAAAAACTGACCTGTCACTATGATTCTCCAGATCATTACGAGTTCATAGACACCAAACATGTCTAGGTTCTCTCTTATCGAAGTGGTGAAAAAAAATTCCAAAGTTTGCTAAAAAAAAAAAAAATTGCGCCATTTTCCGAGACCCGTAGCATCTCCATTTTTCGTTATCTGGGGTCGGGTGAGGGCTTATTTTTTGCGCACCGAGCTGACATTTTAAATAATACCACGTTTGTGCAAATATGTTCTTTTGATCGCTCGTTATTGCATTTTAATGCAATGTCACGGCGACCAAAAAAACGTAATTCTGGCGTTTTTAATTTTTTTTCTCGCTACGCCATTTAGGGATCAGGTTAAACCTTTTTTTTTATCGATCGGGCGATTCTGAACGTGGCGAATCCAATATGTGTATGTTTGATTTTTCTTTTATTGTTTTATTTTGATTGGGGCGAAAGGGGGGTGATTTGAACTTATTTTTTTTTTTTTTTTTAAACCCTTTTTTTTTTTTTTTTTACTTTTGGCATGCTTCAATAGCCTCCATGGGAGGCTAGAAGCATGCACAACTTGATCGGCTCTGCTACATATGGGCGATGAGGGTCTCTAAGGCAGAGAGGTTGCCTTAAAGATCCTGCCTCTGCTGCCAAAATCAGGGCCAATATAACTGCCACCTCTGTGGCCAGATTTTTGCATGGATTGACGAATTGGAAAATCACTTAATATTCAAGAGGCCGAGAGAAGTTCTATTTAAATATCTTGCTTTGCTCAAAATGGGAACAGGTTTCATGGCGGATGCTTCAGCAGAGTTGGATAGATTCGCCGCTAAAACGGTACACTTTCAAATTCAGTTTGATGGGCTATCTGGCTTAGGACCTGAACGGTTGCAACCATTCCAAAACCAAATTATGTTTAATTCTCAGGTCTTCAAGAGTTCGGTCCAGTGCTAGATGAGATCCTAGAGAAAGCCTCCAATGATGAAAAAGGTTTCCTGGAGGAAAGATCAAAGAGATTTCCTTTCGCAGGTCCTGTCCTTTTCAGAGACAGGACTATATAAAAGGAAGGGAAGATCGGCAGTTAGAGCTATCCAATGAGGGGAAGGAGTACAGGTAGAGGGCCCCTGTTTGGTTTAGGCCCTAGCACAGGAAGATCATTAAGACAGGTATAGGTGGGAGGCTTTGTTACTTTTTGAGGGGGTGACAGGAGATTACTCTAAATCAGTGGGTACTCCACACTATTTCACAGGGCTACAAAATAGAATGTACTTACCGTAATCATATATGACCCAAATTAGAATAAGTGCTAGACACTTTACAATAAGCATATACGCATAAATCCTAGCAATCAGTATGTATTTCCAAAAGGATAAGGTATTCTAGCTAAGTGTAAAGTGTAACGTTTACTAACACAACCAATTAAAACGATACGTAGAATAGAAAAGAAAAAACAGGGATAGTGGGAACCTCAAATAGAGGGAGGCACATAATAAGGCAAAATCACATCTGGGCATATACAGTCATGGCCAAAAGTTTTGAGAATGACACAAATATTATATTTTCACATGATCTGCTGCCCTCTGGTTTTTATGTGTGTGTTTGACAGATGTTTTTATCACAGACAGAAATATAATTGCAAACATATGAGTAACAAAAGCTTATATTGACAGTTAGAATGAGTTAATGCAGCAAGTCAATATTTGCAGTTTTGACCCTTCTTCTTCAGGACCTCTGCAATTCTCCCTGGCATGCTCTCAATCAACTTCTGGACCAAATCCTGACTGATAGCAGTCCATTCTTGCACAATCAATGCTTTCATTTTGTCAGAATTTTTAGGTTTTTGTTTGTCCACCCGTCTCTTGATGATTGACCTCAAGTTCTCAATGGGATTAAGATCTGGGGAGTTTCCAGGCCATGGACCCAAAATCTCTATGTTTTGTTCCCTGAGCCATTTAGTTATCACCTTTGCTTTATGGCAAGGTGCTCCATCATGCTGGAAAAGGCACTGTTGATCGCCAAACTGCTCTTGGAGGGTTGGGAGAAGTTGCTCTTTTAGGACATTCTGGTACCATTCTTTATTCATGGCTGTGTTTTTAGGCAAGACTGTGAGAGAGCCGATTCCCTTGGCTGAAAAGCAACCCCACACATGAATGGTTTCAGGATGCTTAACAGTTGGCATGAGACAAGACTGGTGGTAGCGCTCACCTTGTCTTCTCCGAATGAGGCGTTTTCCTGATGTCCCAAACAATGGAAAAGGGGATTCATCAGAGAAAATAACTTTACCCCAGTCCTCAGCAGTCCACTGCCTGTACCTTTTGCAGAATATCAGTCTGTCCATGATGTTTTTTCTGGAGAGAAGTGGCATCTTTGCTGCCCTCCTTGAGACCAGGCCTTGCCCCAAGAGACTCCGCCTCACAGTGCATGCAGATGCACTCACATCTGCCTGCTGCCATTCCTGAGCAAGCTCTGCACTGCTGGTAGCCCGATCCCGCAGCTGAAACACTTTTAAGAGATGGTCCTGGCGCTTGCTGGTCTTTCTTGGGCGCCCTGGAGCCTTTTTGGCAACAATGGAACCTCTCTCCTTGAAGTTCTTGATTATGCAATAGATTGTTGACTGAGGTGCAACCTTTCTAGCTGTGATACTCTTCCCTGTTAGGCCATTTTTGTGCATTGCAATGATGACTGCACGTGTTTCTTTAGAGATAACCATGGTTAACAGAAGAGAAACAATGATGCCAAGCACCAGCCTCCTTTTAAAGTGTCCAGTGGTCTCATTCTTACTTAATCATGACAGATTGATCTCCAGCCATGTCCTCATCAATACCCACACCTGTGTTAATGGAGCAATCACTGAAAAGAGGTTAGCTGGTCCTTTTAAGGCAGGGCTGCAATGATTTTGAAATGTGTTTTGGGGGATAAAGTTCATTTTCTAGCCAAATATTGACTTTGCAAGTAATTGCTGTTAAGCTGATCACTCTTTATAACATTCTGGAGTATATGCAAATTGCCATTAGAAAAAGTGAAGCAGTAGACTTTGTAAAAATTTATATTTGTGTCATTCTTAAAACTTTTGGCCATGACTGTAGAGTACAAAATCTGTATACTGAACATAGTATGATACAGGGTGATATAAAAAACACCAAATCAAGTTACCTGAGGTAATCCTGTATTAGTAAGGGATATTCATAATAAAGTGCATGTGCAAAACCTAAATAGATAGAGATACCCTATTACTATGATAAGTAACTAAGATGATCAGCTCTGATGGTGATCAATGACATCAGTATAAAACTATTGCCCGGTTAGGAGCAAATTGCAAGTCTATATTCTCAATAAAGTGTATAATGTAATGGTAAATATAAAGTAATTGCCTCCTACATGTGACAATCTCCTAAAAATCACATACTAAATATGTCTTACCAGAATCAATGGTATGTACATCACTAGAATTATATCATTATACCGAGTGTTAATGTCTATATAGATAGATAGATATATACACTGCTCAAAAAAATAAAGGGAATACTTAAATAACAGAAAATCACTCCAAGTAAATCAAACTTCTGTGAAATCAAACTGTCCGCTTAGGAAGCAACACTGATTGACAATCAATTTCACATGCTGTTGTGCAAATGGAATAGACAACAGATGGAAATTATTGGCAATTATCAAGACACACTCAATAAAGGAGTGGTTCTGCAGGTGAGGACCACAGACCACATCTCAGTACCAATGCTTTCTGGCTGATGTTTTGGTCACTTTTGAATGTTGGTTGTGCTTTCACACTCATGGTAGCATGAGACGAACTCTACAACCCACACAAGTGGCTCAGGTAGTGTAGCTTATCCAGGTTGGCACATCAATGCGAGCTGTGGCAAGAAGGTTTGCTATGTCTGTCAGCGTAGTGTCCAGAGGCTGGAGGCGCTACTAGGAGACAGGCCAGGTCACCAGGAGATGTGGAGGGAGCCGTAGGAGGGCTACAGCCCAGCAGCAGGACCGCTACCTCCGCCTTTGTGCAAGGAGGAGCACTGCCAGAGCCCTGAAAAATGACCTCCAGCAGGCCACAAATGTGCATGTGACGGCACAAATGGTTTGAAACGACTCAATGAGGATGGTCTCAGTGCCTGACGTCCACAGATGGGGGTTGTGCTCACAGCCCAACACCATACAGGTTGCTTGGCATTTGCCACAGAACACCAGGATTGGCAAATTCGCCACTGGCGCCCTGTGCCCTTCACAGATGAAAGCAGGTTCACACTGAGCACATGTGACAGAGTCTGGAGATGCCATGGAGAGTGATCTGTTTCCTGCAACGTCCTTCAGCATGACCGGTTTGACAGTGGGTCAGTAATGCTGTGGAGTGGCATTTCTTTGGAGGGCCACACAGCCCTCCATGTGCTCACCAGAGTTAGCCTGACTGCCATTAGGTATCGAGATGAGATTCTCAGACCCCTTGTGAGACCATATGCTGGTGTGGTTGGCCCTGGGTTCCTCCTAATGCAGGACAATGCCAGACCTCATGTGGCTGGAGTGTGTCAGCAATTCCTGCAAGATGAAGGCATTGAAGCTATGGACTGGCCCGCCCGTTCCCCAGACCTGAATCTGATTGAGCACATCTGTGCATCATGTCTCGCTCCATCCACCAACGTCATGTTGCACCACAGACTGTCCAGGAGTTGGCGGATGCTTTAGTCCAGGTCTGGGAGGAGATCCCTCAGGAGACCATCTGCCGCCTCATCAGGAGCATGCCCAGACATTGTAGGGAGGTCATACAGGCACGTGGAGGACACACACACTACTGAGCATCACTTTGACTTGTTTTAAGGACATTACATTCCACTTTAATTTTGTGGGTGACTCCAAATCCAGACCTCCATTGGTTAATAAATTTGATTTCCATTGATGATTTTTGTGTGATTTTGTTGTCAGCACATTCAACTTTGTACAGAACAAAGTATTTAATGAGAATTTCAGCAGCAGATGAGAAGGAAGGGAGACACACTAGTCATTACTAGTGGGTAGGCGGAGCCCAGATGGGATAGACACCTCAGATTAAAAAGAGTGTTGACCGGCCCCTCCAGCTCGGGCTCCTCCTACTCCAGCTCTCCAGTCTAAAATTTGAGGTCTCAGAGGATAGTCGCTGCTGAAGCAGCTCCTCAGAAGATTTTTTTATTTTTATCGGACAGAGACTTGGACTCAGGGTCTAGAGGTCTCAGGGGTCTCAGCGCTGCTGGACCCCCACCTCTCCCTTGGCGGATCTGTATTACCCTTTAAGGTGGTCCCTGCAGAACCCTGCCGGCCCTGGGGGATGAGGGTGGCTTCCCTGGCGGGGACGCAAACCGCGCTTCTGGGGTCACTGCGTTCCCCGCCCTGGGGGGAAGCGATGGGCATAGCGCCACAAATCCCTGGGGGTCCCTGTGGCGCTCGGCTGGGTGAGTACTCTGCATTTTTTGATGTGTATGAGTGCTTCAGCGACTGCTGCGGCAGCCGCTGCTACATGTACATGATTGGTGACTGTGTGTTTTTTTGTCCGCAGGTGGATGCCTGCAGGACATGGGAACGGGGCAGGAACAGAGAACGGAGGAGTCCCGCGCCTTTTTTGAAGCCGGCGGGGGGCGTGGCTTCGCGCTTTCCCGGGCAGGAAGCGCTCTGAGCGCGAGATTTCCTCTGCCTCTTCTCTTCCGGCTCTCTCCTTCAGCGCGGCGGCCATTGCTAGCCTCGGGCTCCTCACTCTCCGCTCCTCCCGTACTAACCGAAGAGAACAGCACCGCGGCCAGCTGGGTGAGTCGCTTCTACCTTCCTGAGGGCAGAAGCTTGACCCCTTCACCCCCACAGTGCAGGGAAAAAAAACAAATCCCGGGGTACTGCCACACGGAACGCCCGCTAAAGTTCACGATAACGACGCAATTACTGCGATCGTTTTTGTGATCGTTGTAAGTCGCTAGTAACTGCCACACTGGACGATCTCTTTAACGTCGCATAAGCGGTTAGCGATCTCCTTGCGTCTTGGCGGTCATTGCGATGTGCAAAACAGCGCAATATTTTAGCGATCCCGTTGGCGTTTTTTGTTTAGTGTGGCATACCTTGAGGACTGTACTTTCTACACCTGCTACCTCATAAGAGGCACCTGGGGCTCGCACACCTTTTACATTAACAGAGGTTGTGGGGAGTCTGTGACATTAACCTCTTCTTAGGCGGTTAACCCTTAATTGGGGGACAGCTGGGGTTGCTCTCTCTTTAAGAGCTTTAACCCTTCAGCGTTCGTTTTCTTCTTTAAGAAACCACACTGTTCTAGTTACTGACAGGTTTAACCTGACATATACGGTGTGAGGACATGTCAGATCAGGGTCCAGGAGGTGCGGACCATCTCCCAGATCCGCTACAGGATCAGTCTCGCGTATCTGACACGCAGACCTCGACGGCGTCAAGCACAGCAGTCGGAGGTCTCAGTGATGTCAAAATGGAGGCCCTCACTCGTTCTATTGATGGCCTGTCTGACCTTATAGGTTATTGGATGTCAGCCAGATCTTCTCATGGCAGGAAGCGACACAGGCCGGTGCCTTCCTTCCCGCGTAGCGATTCGGAGATCTCTGGTATGGAGGGTTCCCCTTCAAGTTCGGATGGAGAGATGTCCGATTCGGATAAGGAGGATCGGCAGGGACACTCTGCCTCTTTTTCGGGCCGTGCAGAAGCTTTTATTGAAGCTATGAGGGAGGCGTTACAGTTACCGGAGGAAGTAACTACACGTCCTGGTAAGTCGGCCCGGATGTTTCAGGAGTTGCATAGGTCGCGTTCGACCTTACCATCCCTGGATGAGCTTAGTAAGGCAGTGGAGAAGGAGCGTGTGTGTCCAGACAAACGTTTTCAGGGGATACGGCTTTTTGAGACACTGTATCCGTGTGCTACGGATTTGATTGATAATTGGATTCCTTCTCCTGAAGTGGATGTCCCTTTATCTCAGCTTAGCAAATCTTCATTACTTCCTGTTAAAGGGAAGGCGAGTCTGCAGGACCCGCTGGACAGAAAAACGAGATGGCGGCAAAATCCATCTACGAGGCCGCGGGTCATGGATTCAGAGCAGTACTAGGATCCATGGGTGCTTGTAAAGCTTCCCTGAGCTGGTTGGACCATCTACGGACGGCCTGGCAGAATGGATCCCCTTTATCCGAGGTAGAGGGGCTTCTCAATGTTTTGGAGAATGCAGTCCGATATGGCTATGATGCAGGTCTGGACACTGCGTCACTGCTGTCCAGGACACAATCCTCGGCGGTCACAGTCAGAAGAGCTCTGTGGCTTAGACAGTGGACCGGGGACGCGGTTTCCAAGCAAGGTTTGCTTTCTTTAGCTTACAAGGGTGGTCAGCTGTTTGGATCTGACCTCACGGAGCTGATTGCCAAGGCTAAGGCAAAAGAAACGGCTTTACCGCAGAGGAGAGCTGTGGCTTCTGCGTCTGGCAGGCCTAGTGCCGGTAGTGGTCGACGGTCCTTTCGGCCCAGGGGACGGATCGGTCAGCCCTCTTGGGGATCGGGTCGTCCCTCTTTTTCAGGAAAAAAGACCGCTCAGAAATCCCGCACTCCCTGGAAACAGAGTTTCCGTCACAACAAGCGGGAAGCGGACAAAAAGCCCGCTAAGGCGGACTGACGCCAGAGTCCCACTCGAGGGCTATCGAGTGGGGGGTCGCCTGATTCAATTCGAATCGACTTGGGTGTCCCGCGTTTCGGACGCCTGGGTGATGCGGGTTGTGTTGGCAGGTTACTTCATAGAGTTTTCTTCTCGACCCCCAGACAGTTTTTGCCAATCTCGCATTCCGTCAGAGCCCGAGCTATTCGCCGCTCTACTACGAGAGGTCGATTCCCTTCTGCAGAAGGGTGTGGTGGTACCGGTTCCGCCGGAGGATCGGGAAGAGGGTTTTATTCCAACCTCTTTGTGGTCCCCAAAAAGGAGGACAAATTTCGCCCCATCCTGGATCTCAAAAGATTGAATCGGCATGTCCACACCCGGAAATTCCACATGGAGTCGCTTCGCTCCGTTGTGGCAGCCTTGTCGCAGAACGACTTTTTGGTGTCAATCGACATTCGCGACGCTTATTTGCATGTTCCAATCGGAAGGGCCCACCAACGCTTCCTTCGTTTTGCCATAGGTCAGGACCATTACCAGTTTGTGGCCCTGCCATTCGGGTTGGCCTTAGCGCCCAGAGTTTTTACAAAAATTCTGGTGCCCCTCATGGCGATTCTTCGAAGGCAGGGGGTTACGATTCTTCCCTACCTGGACGACCTTCTGATTGTGGCGTCTTCAAAGGAGGAGGCGGTGACTGCTCGCAATCTATCCCTTCAGCTCCTGGAGGACTTCGGGTGGCTGGTCAATTGGGAGAAGTCGTCTCTGGAACCGTCGCAGTCAATCCTGTTTTTGGGGATGCATTTCGACACGGTACGAGCAGTGGTGTCCCTGCCTACAGACAAGCAAGCATGTCTCCTTCGACATGCACAGGTTATGAAATCTTCGACAGCAATGTCCCTTCGAAGCTGTATGCGCCTTCTGGGTTTGATGGTGGCGTCCATGGAAGCACTTCCGTTTGCCCAGTTTCATTCCAGGGCCCTCCAAAGGCTCATTCTGAGCCGTTGGGATCGATCGCAGGCTTCGCTGGATTGCAGTGTCATCATCTCCCACAGGGTACGAGAGTCTCTAGGATGGTGGTTACGTCCAGAAGCGTTATCCCTGGGGAAGTCTTTCCTCCCTCCGAAGTGGTCGGTCATAACCACCAATGCCAGCCTGACGGGCTGGGGGGGTGTCTGGAACGATCTCTGGATTCAGGGAGTATGGTCGTCGGAAGAGTCTGTCTTGCCGATCAACATCCTGGAATTGAGGGCGATTTTCCTTTGCCTCCAACACTGGACGGTCCCTTTAAGCGGTCTGCCAGTCTGAGTGCAGTCAGACAATGCGACGGCGGTCGCATATATCAACCACCAAGGCGGGACAAGGACTTCCAGGCTCATGGTGGAGGTATCTCGGATCCTGGTATGGGCAGAGACCAGAGTGCCAGCCATCTCTGCGATCCACATTCCAGGAATTCAGAATATCACGGCGGACTTTCTCAGTCGCGAGAGGATGGATCCCGGAGAATGGAGTCTTCATCCGGAAATTTTTGCACTGCTGTGCTTCCGTTGGGGAACTCCCCAAGTGGATTTGATGGCATCCAGGTTCAATGCCAAGTTACCGACTTTCATGTCCAGGTACAAGGACCCGATGTCATGGGTGTATCGCCACGAGGATCGTCGCGATTACACACTCTGACTTCTCACAGCTGAGTTGCTGTTTCTTTGTGTTTGGTAATGAGGGAGTTAATTTTACCAAGCTCTTTGCTAAGACTAGGTCCAGCCTCGCCCGGCTGCTTTTGATTATGTTCTAAATAGATTCCTTCATATACCTGCCAGTCTGCTTGTTAGATGCCGGTGAAAGCATTCATGTAGTCTAGCAGACTGGATCGGTTCTGAGAATACTTAAGCTAAGAGTTCCTTAGTTGTTTTTACTCTTATAGCTTATAGTTTATCTCTGAGACCTTAGGTGTTCCTACTGTGTGTGAGTGTTGTATGTAAGACTTTATTTACGTTATTTCTTGTCTTTCTTGTATGTCTTTCTGTTTATTAACCGTTACCTGTTCATTCCCTTTGGTGGTAATCAGGGTCCTTCTTAGGACTAGATTACAGTTGGCAGGGATTGATAGGAGACAGGGTTTACGCTGGTGGCCTGGACCTCTGTACCTTTAACAGTACCTCCAGGTAGAGGGATTAGTTAGGACCCCAGTTTAGGGTCAGCATAGACCCCGGTCACCCTCTAGCCGGAGACAGCGTATAACGAATTCCGTATTGACCCACTGGACATTCTGTCAGGTAATTCTATGTTATCATATATCTATGCGTATGTTATATAGTATGTTGCCCTTTTGATATAGATTACTGTCATCACATATATATATCTGCTATACAGCGTGACATTTTCACCGGCCCATACTAAGGATTCTCCCCAGCTGTCATGGATCCAGTAGCCCAGCTGGCCCGGCAGTTGCAGGGGTTGTCCATGGAGTTTGCAGACATTAAGTCCAAGGTTTTGTCCCCCCCGGAGCAAACCAGATCTGAACCTAAGGTTGCTCTCCCGGACAGGTTCACTGGTGGGCGGGACAAATTTTTTACTTTCCGGGAGGCATGTAAATTGTACTTTCGGCTGCGGCCTCGGTCATCTGGGAGTGAAGAGCAGAGGGTGGGAATTGTTATCTCGCTCTTACAAGGGGACCCTCAATCTTGGGCGTTCTCTATTCCTCCAGGCTCCCCAGATCTCCAGTCAGTGGATCGATTTTTTACTGCCCTGGGTCTGGTATATGATGATCCGGATCGAGTTTCCCTTGCTGAAACAAAGTTACGTAAAATACGGCAAGGAAATCGTCCAGCGGAGGAATATTCTTCTGAGTTCCGTAGATGGGCAACAGATACTCAGTGGAATGACCCGGCTCTTAGGAGCCAGTTTTGTCAAGGGTTGTCTGACAAATTAAAAGATGTGTTGGCTCAGTATGATTCTCCTCCATCACTGGAGGCTGCTATGGCCCTCGCTATTCGCATTGATAGACGAATTCGGGGAAGACGCGAGGTAACTCCGCCTCCCGTGATGACTCCACCTACTACTAAGGTCCCTTATACTGAGGTTCCCCTGGTCTGTTCTGAGGAACCCATGCAGTTGGGAGGGACATATTTTTGTAGGAGGGAATCGGCGGTGCGCCGCAAGACTAGAAGGTGTTTCTTTTGCGGGAGAGAGGGACATTTTGTTGGGGGGTGTCCATCCCGGGCCTCTTTGAGCAAAGGAGTTAACCTGGGAGTGTGTATTTCGTCCCCAAATCCCTCTCAGTTTCTCGTGCCTGCGGAGGTGGTGATTGGTACTAGAACTGAGAGGATTTCTGTTTTTCTTGATAGTGGGTCCGGGGCTAATCTGGTGGACGCTCGGTTTGCCCAGGTGCATGGTATGCAACTGAGTGTATTGGCCAAACCGGTCCCTATAGTCTCTATTGATTCTAGACCTCTCGGTCAAGGTAGCTTGGTACAAGCTGTTCATAACATAGATCTTCGAGTAGGGGCAATACATAAAGAGCAATTGTCTTGTTATGTGTTGGAGGGTCTACCTACTCCTATTGTGTTGGGACTTCCTTGGTTGGCTAAACATAACCCAGTGATTGATTGGCAATCCAGAAAGGTAAGCCAGTGGGGTGAATTTTGCAGGAACAACTGCATGAGCACGGTCATCGGTGCGGTTGTGCCTAGGACTTTGTCTCCTTTTCTGGAGGACTTTGGGGAGATGTTCTCAGAGGAGGGATGTAAAGAGTTACCTCCTCATCGCGCATATGACTGCTCAATAAAGTTGCTTCCTGATGCCTTATCTCGTACTTTTCCAGGGGCCGGGAGGACGGATGATCCGGTTCCTATTCCTCAGGAGGGAGTTGTAGTGTCAGCTGTATGCTCTGAGCTTGAGGGGGAGGTATTCGGGGCTCAGGGGGACGCCCCTGTGGGACTTCCAGGGAGACTGATAGTTCCAGATCGGTTAAGACTGAAGGTTACGGGGAACCGTTACAAACGGATGGCTGATAGGGGGAGAGTTTCTGGTCTAGATCTGAAGGTGAACGATCTGGTTTGGTTGTCTACCAGGAATATAAAACTTAAAGTTTCCTCCTGGAGGTTGGGTCCCAGATTCATCGGGCCGTACAGGATCAGTTCCATAATTAATCCTGTGGCATTTCGTCTGGACCTCCCTCCTACGTTTAAAATTCATAATGTGTTTCACAAATCATTACTTAAAAAGTATGTGGCACCAGTCATACCGTCACCTCTACCTCCTCCTTCAGTGGTGGTCAATGATAACGTGGAATTTCAGGGGTCGAAAATCATTGACTCACGTCTCAGTCGCCGATCCCTTCAGTACTTGGTTCATTGGAGGGGGTATGGTCCTGAGGAGAGGACGTGGGTCCCTGCGTCTGATGTTAACGCAGATCGATTGGTTCGGACTTTTCACACAACTCACCCGGGCAGACCTGGCCCTGAGGGTCCGGAGGCCCCTCGTAGAGGGGGGGGTACTGTCATGGGTGTATCGCCACGAGGATCGTCGCGATTACACACTCTGACTTCTCACAGCTGAGTTGCTGTTTCTTTGTGTTTGGTAATGAGGGAGTTAATTTTACCTAGCTCTTTGCTAAGACTAGGTCCAGCCTCGCCCGGCTGCTTTTGATTATGTTCTAAATAGATTCCTTCATATACCTGCCAGTCTGCTTGTTAGATGCCGGTGAAAGCATTCATGTAGTCTAGCAGACTGGATCGGTTCTGAGAATACTTAAGCTAAGAGTTCCTTAGTTGTTTTTACTCTTATAGCTTATAGTTTATCTCTGAGACCTTAGGTGTTCCTACTGTGTGTGAGTGTTGTATGTAAGACTTTATTTACGTTATTTCTTGTCTTTCTTGTATGTCTTTCTGTTTATTAACCGTTACCTGTTCATTCCCTTTGGTGGTAATCAGGGTCCTTCTTAGGACTAGATTACAGTTGGCAGGGATTGATAGGAGACAGGGTTTACGCTGGTGGCCTGGACCTCTGTACCTTTAACAGTACCTCCAGGTAGAGGGATTAGTTAGGACCCCAGTTTAGGGTCAGCATAGACCCCGGTCACCCTCTAGCCGGAGACAGCGTATAACGAATTCCGTATTGACCCACTGGACATTCTGTCAGGTAATTCTATGTTATCATATATCTATGCGCATGTTATATAGTATGTTGCCCTTTTGATATAGATTACTGTCATCACATATATATATCTGCTATACAGCGTGACACTCGAAGGCTGTGGTGGTGGATGCTCTGGTGGCTCCGTTGGACCATTTCGAGCTAATCTATGTGTTCCCGCCGATATCCTTACTTCCTCTGGTGTTGCGTCGGATCAGGCTGGAGAGAATCCCGGCTATGTTGATAGCCCCAGATTGGCCAAGGAGGACGTGGTTCTCGACACTGGTGTCGCTTCTGGCAGCGCCTCCATTTCCACTTCCTCTTCGCCCGGACCTGTTAACCCATGGGCCCGTTCGTCATCCGGACCTGAAGTCTCTGCGTTTGACGGCGTGGCTCTTGAGACCGAAATCTTGACCCGTCAAGGTTTTTCAGCCGAAGTCATTACCACTTTGCGAGCTGCCAGGGGTCCGGCTACTACTAGGATTTACCACAAGACTTGGGAAGCCTTCTTTTCGTGGTGTTCGGGTTCTTCAAGGAACCCGAGGATTTTTTCATTCCCAATTTATTGGCTTTTCTGCAATTCGGGCTGGACAAGGGTTTGGCAGTTAGCACCCTGAAGGGTCAGGTTTCTGCTCTGTCCTTGCTGTTTCGGAAGGCTATCGCCTCGCGTAGGGACGTACGTTCCTTTTTTCGCCGAGTAACCCGTCAGTTTCCGCCGCGGAAGGCGCCTGTGTCTCCTTGGCGGCTCAATCTTGTTTTGGAGGCTCTTCAACATGGGCCTTTTGAGCCTATGGACTCTGTTAACCTTTCCTTGCTTTCTTGGAAGGTTGCCTTCCTAGTGGCGGTCACCTCTTTGAGAAGGGTTTCTGAGTTGGCGGCTCTTTCTTGCTCGCCTCCTTTCCTGGAGTTTCACCCGGATCGTGTAGTGTGTCGCACACGGGCGACTTTCTACCTAAGGTTGTGTCGCAATTTCATGTTAACCAGGATATTGTGTTGCCCTCGCTCTGTCCGGTGCCGAGGAATGCAAAGGAATGGGCCTTGCACACATTGGATCTGGTGCGGGCTTTGAAGTTCTATTTGTCTATTACTCAAAGTTTTCGGAAGTCGGACTCTCTGTTTGTGATTCCAACAGGTCGTCGGCGTGGTCAACGAGCCTCCAAGGACACTATAGCTCGTTGGATTCGGTCGGCCATTTTAGAGGCTTACCGACTTAAGGGCGAACCTTGCCCGGTTAAGATTCGAGCTCACTCCACGAGAGCTGTGGGTTCATCGTGGGCCTTTCATCAAGGGGCCTCGGCAGCTCAGCTCTGCCGGGCGGCGACCTGGCGCTCCGTCCACACCTTTACAAAATTTTATAAGGTGGACGTCAGTGCTTCCGCTGATGCGGCCTTAGGACGAAGGGTCCTGCAGGCAGCTGCAGTTTAAAGTTTTTCGTTAACTTGTGTTTAGCGCTAGTTGCGCATTTACTTAGGTTGTTGGGATCTGCCTTTTTTTGTTTTTTTCCCACCCTTAATTTTTGGACTGCTTTGGGACGTCCCACTAGTAATGACTAGTGTGTCTCCCTTCCTTCTCATCTGCTGCTGAAAGACGGATTTTGGTAAGAACTTACCTGTAAAATCCTTTTCAGCGAAGGAAGGAAGGGAGACACAGCTCCCTCCCATGGCAGAAGTGTGTTGTTGTGTTTTCAGATGCGGCGTGACCCTTCTCTGATAGCGATTATCTGGGCTGAGGTTGGCGCGCTAAGGCTCTGTTCCAGCATCACCAGCTCATCGCAGTAGTCAGGTTCAGTGAGTAGTACCTGGAACTGTGTGTTTTTTTCCCTGTTACATGCATAACCTGTATTCTTGTCTTTTCTCTGAAGTCCTTCAGAAGGGGTTATGTTGCTCCGCTGGTGATATTTGCTCTTCCTTAGCTTGTGTACGACTGGAGAGCTGGAGTAGGAGGAGCCCGAGCTGGAGGGGCCGGTCAACACTCTTTTTAATCTGAGGTGTCTATCCCATCTGGGCTCCGCCTACCCACTAGTAATGACTAATGTGTCTCCCTTCCTTCCTTCGCTGAAAAGGATTTTACAGGTAAGTTCTTACCAAAATCCGTCTATTTCATTCATTCAGATCTAGGATGTATTATTTGAGTGATCCCTTTATTTTTTTGAGCAGTGTGTAAGGCTAGGTTCACATTGCATTATGGTAGTCCTTCTAACGGATTGCGTTACAACGCGGCATTAACGCGATGTACTGCATCCGTTAGCGCACCCATTGACTGCCATATCATAGCGCATCGCTAGCGCTTGTCATAATCGGCATGCGTTAGCGGTCTTCAGCGTCCGTCACCGATGGCACAGATGGAGCATCTGCGCTAGCGTGATCGCATAACGCAATCAAAAAAGGCAGTTGCATTAGCGCAGTCCGTTTAACGCATGTGTTGATCGGACTGCCCTAACGCAATGTGAACCTAGCCTTAGTGTGTGCGTGTGTATATATATATAAATATATATATATATATATATACAGTACAGAGTTTGGATACACCTTCTCATTCAAAGATTTTTCTGTATTTTCATGACTATGAAAATTGTAGAATCACACTGAAGGCATCAAAACTATGAATTAACACATGTGGAATTATACATTACACTTTACAAAAAAGTGTGAAACAACTGAAAATATGTCTTATATTCTAGGTTCTTCAAAGTAGCCACCTTTTGCTTTGATTACTGCTTTGCATGCAGAAAAGGTGAACGGATGGACTCTACATGCCTGGTTCCCAGCGTGAAGCATGGAGGAGGTGGTGTGATGGTGTGGGGGTGCTTTGCTGGTGACACTGTTGGGGATTTATTCAAAATTGAAGGCATACTGAACCAGCATGGCTACCACAGCATCTTGCAGCGGCATACTATTCCATCCGGTTTGCATTTAGTTGGACCATCATTTATTTTTCAACAGGACAATGACCCCAAACACACCTCCAGGCTGTGTAAGGGCTATTTGACCAAGAAGAAGAGTGATGGGGTGCTACGCCAGATGACCTGGCCTCCACAGTCACCAGACCTGAACCCAATCGAGATAGTTTGGGGTGAGCTGGACCGCTCACCGCTTCAATTTTGAATAAATCAAAGCAAAAGGTGGCTACTTTGAAGGACCTAGAATATAAGACATATTTTCAGTTGTTTCGCACTTTTTTGTAAAGTGTAATATATAATTCCACATGTGTTAATTCATAGTTTTGATGCCTTCAGTGTGATTCTACACAATTTTCATAGTCATGAAAATACAGAAAAATCTTTGAATGAGAAGGTGTGTCCAAACTTTTGGTCTGTACTGTATATATATATATATATATATATAATATATATATACACATGTCATTGTGATATATTATATATAGTTCATACACTTCTACATAGTATAATAGCCGCTAATTCAATTGCCTGCTTTTGTGAAATTATTACAGAACCTGACATGAAATGACACATGGTTTACATACAGTTAACCATGTCATTTCATGTAGTTTGATATATGGTTTTCACTAACAATGACATGAGTGTATGTGTGCAAAATTTCATACAGCTAGAGGTTAATTAAAGGTGTAATTTTGTTGAAAAAATGCGTGGGCTCCTGCTGTATTTTCTCCACCAGACAGACAAAGCCAACGAGTGGGTGCAGATAATATTGGCCTAGGGAGGGTGCATTTATTTTGTGCCCCCCCTGGCTACTAACATCTGCCCCCAGCCACCCCAGAAAAGGCAAATCTATAATTAGATGTGCCCTATCTGGCACTTAGCCCGTCTATTCCCATTGCCCTGTAGCGTTGGCTAGTGGGTTAATAATGGGTTAAAGCCACCTTGCTATTGGAAGGTGACTTTAAGCCAGGTTAATAAGTGAGAGTTGTCAATTAGACAACTCTCAATTATTAATCCTATTGTATGAAATAAAAATAAAAGTATTAAGTTACTTACCGGTAACGGTATTTTTCGGAAGACCATGACAGCACCACGAGAGAGGGGATCCGCCCTTCGGGAACAGGAAACCTACAGATACAAAAAGGGCGGCTCCCTCACACGCATCAGTTGGATTACAGAGCCGAGAGGACCTCCATGGTTAATGACACATAAATTATATACAAACTCTAAACAGCCTAGTCTACATGGACTTTATAATTAAAGGGAGTATTTGATACCCGTGCAAGGGAGGGAACTAAGGGTGCTGTCATGGTCTTCCGAAAAATACCGTTACCGGTAAGTAACTTAATACTTTATTCGGACTACCATGACAGCACCACGAGAGAATTACAGAGATGTAACACTATTCTAGGGAGGGACTACAGCCTGCAGCACCCTTAACCCGAAGGAGAGATCCAAGGAGGCACCCATGTCTAATCTATAATGATTAAAAAAGGTGTTAGGAGAAGACCATGTGGCCGCCTTACATATTTGGTCGATGGATACTCCAGATCTTTCCGCCCAAGAAGTTGCCATGGCTTGAATGGAATGTGCCCTCAGATTCTGTGAAGCCGGACCGCCACCTGCTGAGTAAGCTAGAGAAATAGCCTCCCTAATCCACCTTGCTAATGTGCATTTGGAAACTCTAAAGCCCTTCCTCTCACCCTGAAAACATATAAACAAGGCGCTGCCCTTCTTCCATGGATCAGTGACTGACAGATAATGTAATAAACACCTCCTGACATCTAGCATATGGAGTTTCTCCTCTTTCTGGTTAGTGGGGTTAGGAAGGAAGGAGGGGAGGACTATTTCCTGTGTTCTATGGAACCGAGAGGCGACCTTGGGTAGACAGGCAGGGTCCGGTCTAATTATTACCCTGTTTTCCATAATCTGTGTGTAAGGAGGGTCCCTAGAGAGAGATTGTATATCTCCTATCCTTCGCGCAGACGTGATGGCTACCAAGAAGGCTAACTTAAGAGACAGATTCTTAATTGTGGCGGACACCATAGGTTCAAACAAAGCCTCTGTCAAAGCCGTAAGGACTAGGTTTAAGTCCCATGGTGCATACCTTGTTCTTTGTATAGGTCTCGTTCTATCTGCCGCTTTGATAAATCTGGATATCCAGTAATTTTTTGCAATCTCGCAGTTGAACAGGGCACCGAGGGCTGATACCTGTACTTTCAGGGTACTAGTGGCTAGACCTAGATCTAACCCTTTCTGCAGGAATTCTAAAATCTGCCCTATAGGGATTTCCCCCTCAGTCCCGAGGTTAGCAGTGGCTAGAAATTTTTCCCAAGTCTTAGCGTAAATTTTTGTTGTGACTATCTTCCTGCTATTAAGCAGGGTATTAATGAGATTGTCAGAGAACCCTTTATCTTTTAATAATGACCTCTCAAACTCCATGCCATTAGATGGAGTCCGGCTATTTGTGGATGATTGACTGGGCCCTGGAAGAGAAGGTCCGGAAGATCTGGAAGAACCCAGGGGTCACAGAGTGACATTTTCCTCAGCCATGAAAACCAGACCCTTCTGGGCCAGAATGGGGCAATCAGTATGATTCTTGTTTTGTCCTCCCTGATCTTCCTTATTACTAAGGGTAACAGGGCTAGTGGGGGAAAAGCATAGGCCAGGCCAAAGTTCCATTTTGTCAGGAAAGCGTCCACAACTAGAGGCCTCTCTGACGGATCTAGCGAACAGAATTTTTCCACCTTCCTGTTTCGTCTGGTAGCAAAGAGGTCCACCTCTGGCTGACCCCAGAGACTGACAATCTGTGTGAAAATGGCTGTATTTAGACACCACTCTCCCTGCCTTAGCGTGTTGCGGCTTAGAAAGTCTGCTGTGGTGTTGTCTTGTCCCCTTATATGTAGCGCCGTCAGTGATAGAAAATGTCTCTCTGCTGTTTGAAAAATGCGTTCCGCCACTCTCATCAGGGCTTCGGACCGGGTTCCACCTTGGTGGTTGATATATGCCACTGTTACCTGGTTGTCTGAGAGGATTCTGACGTGATGACCCTGCAGGTATATAAGCAGTTCTTTAATTGACAATTCTACAGCCGATAGTTCTTTAAAGTTAGAGGAGCTCTCTATCAGGGGGTCCCACTGCCCTTGGACCATGATCTTCCCCATACAGGCCCCCCAACCTGAGGGACTGGTGTCTGTGGTAACAACCCGGGATATGTTATTTTCCCATGGAACCCCAATTGATAAGTTAACGTTGTTACTCCACCAACTTAAAGATTTTATTGTAGCAGGCCGTAAAGTCATCTTCCTATCTAGTGAGTCTAGGACTCTTTCATTATCCAGGATATCCCTTTGAAGGGTTCTGGTGTGAAGCTCCACCCATCTTACAGCTGGGATGCAAGCTGTTAAAGAGCCTACAAGGGACATGGCATGTCTAAGAGTCATAGTTGGCCTATTTACTGCTCGAACCACCTGCTGACTAATTTGGACAATCTTGCTGGCTGGTAGACGACATTCCTGAGCCTCCGAGTCTAAGATTAGTCCCAGGAACTGCTGGACTCTCAAGGTTTGTAAACGGGACTTTTCCCGATTTATCAACCAACCTAAGCGTTCTAGGATGGATATGGTTTTGTCCAAATGGGAGCGGCAATGGTCAGCTGAGGTTCCAATAATTAAGAAATCATCTAAGTATGGTATAATCAGGATGTCATACTCTCTTAGATGGGCCATCACTTCAGAGACCAACTTCGTGAATACCCTTGGAGCCATTGAGAGCCCAAAGGGTTAAGCTTTATATTGAAAGTGACGGATTACTCCACTCATGGAAACCGCCACCATCAAAAACCGTTGGTGGGCCGCCCAAATAGGCACATGGTAGTACGCATCTTTTAAATCTAAAACCACCATAAAACAGTTTTGAAACAACAACTTTATTGCTGACCCCACTGTTTCCATTTTAAAGGGTCGAGCTACCAAAAATTTATTCAGACCTCGAAGATTAATAATGGTTCGGTACGACTTATCTGGTTTCTTACCCAAAAATAAGGTAGAGTAAAACCCTTTACCCTCTTCTAACGCTGGTACCGGGCACAGAACATTTTTGTGGCACAACTCTGCTATCTCTGCCTCTAGAGCAACTTGTTCATTCTGAGAGGAGCGTATGGAAGTCATTTTAGATTTATCCACAGGAACTGAACAAAAGTCCAGCCTCAGTCCCTGTAATATAAACCCTTTCACCCAACTGCTGTTGGTGATCTGGGCCCAGGACGGATAATAAGTTGACAATCTACCCCCTACGCGGGCTACTAGTCATTGACGTGTTCTCTTCCTTTCTCCAGAAGAATGCCCGAACATGAATCCGGTACCTTTCTTTCTCCTGTTTTCCCATTTGGGACGGTCTCTAGCCGGCTTCCTCTGGCCAAACTTTCTCCTATTAAACGGCCGTTGATATGCTGAGGCTGCTAGGCTGGGAAATTTATTTTTCTCATCGCGTGCTTTTTCCAGCAGCTCGTCCAGGACAGGGCCAAAGAGATATTCCCCTTCACAGGGTATGGCACACAGCTTAGATTTTGTTTGTATGTCACTAGGTCAGCACTTAAGCCACAGTGCCCTACGGGCCGCATTCGAAAGGCCCGCCGCCCTAGCTGCCATTCTGACGGAGTCTACTGATGCATCCGAGACAAAATCTGCAGCCTCCTTTATAGTTGACAGGGCACCTGAGATTGAGTCCCGGGGAGTCCCTTCTTTTAGCTGAGTCTCTAACTGGTCTAACCAGACCATCACGGATCTGGCCATGCACGAAGATGCTACTGCCGGTCTTAAGGAGCCTGCCGCCATCTCCCAGGTTCCTTTAAGGAAGATGTCCGCTTTCCTATCCAGGGGATCTTTAAGGGCCCCCATATCCTCAAAGGGTAAGGCCGCTTTTTTCGATGCCTTTGCCACCGCGGCATCTAATTTTGGAGCTTTATCCCAAACACTAGTACCTGGCTCGTCAAAGGGATATCTACGCTTAAGGGCCGGTGGTAGAGAGCCCTTCTTTCCAGGACGTCCCCCTGACAGCACTATGGAGGACGTCCTCCTCCTCCTTACAGGGACAGGAAGCACACGAGAGGTTAAAAGGTCCCACTCCTCCCCCTATACCTCAGTGTTTTTCCTGTCCCTGCATGGAGGGACACACGAGAGATCGCTGCGAGGACGCAGTAACTTACCGGGCCCAGGGGGATTGTGCGGTTCGTCCAAATCCTTCCCCCCGTCAAGAGGTCCAGAGCCGAAACTCCCTCCTTGGGAGTCCCTCTGCTCCAAAGACCGGGGGCGGACGAGCTCCCGGGTAAGAGCCGCTCCTTCCGTTGGGAGGCTCTCGGCTCAGGCGTCTTCCTCCTGGTCCAGGGAGGAACGCCGAACAGCCTCGACTGGAAACTGAGCGTCACTTCCGGTGACGCGAAAACGTGAGGTCAGCGGGCGTTCCGGAATAGAACACAGGAGGTCGGAAAGCGTCTCAGAGGTATCGCAAAACTTCATGCGTTCGGAAGTAGAACGCAAAAAGGTATGGAAAGCGCGTCGCGTTTGGTTTTTGCGTTCCAGGTGGAACGCAGTATGGGCGGCGCTAAAGACGTCGCAGAACGCTATAAAAGCGCGCGAAAGGTAGCGTTTGAATGCTGATCGCTAATCTGGTAACAGAGTATGTGCAGCAGCTACCATAGTAGTCCTAAGGCAGCAAAGTAAACCTTTTCTGCGGATGGACATGGAGTCTGAGAAATCCAGAGAGGAGGCAGGGGTAAGTGCGCATAGCGCAAAAACTCCACTCTCACTATTCCAGACTCGATCCTAAGTATACATATTGTTGTATTACTTAGGACAAGGATACTTCATCTACACCTTTGCAGACAGTGAAGAGAGGCAAAGCCTCGGCGAAAACTAATCGCTGTTCTACATGTCAGACGAAGCTTCCTGACGCTTATAAAAAAGCGGTCTGTTGTACTTGTACAGCAGCAGTCTTGGAGCAAGAAAGATCTTCGTTATTATCGGACTTAAGGATCCTGATTAAGGAAGAAGTGCAGGCATCATTATCAGCTAGTTCACAACAGCAGCCCACTAGTCAGGGTCCAAGCCGTAAGAGACCTAGGATGGAGTTGGAAGAGGAACCGGATCTGGAATCAGAAGAAAACGTAGAGATGCAGTACTCGGAGCAGGAAGAAGGTGAAGTTCAGACGGAAGTCCAGGAAAAGGCCAGGAGGTACCTGTTCCCGGTGGAAGATACGGATGACTTGGTCCAGGCTGTGAGAAGTACTATGCATGTGGAAGATGTCCCACGACCCCAATCCAGACAGGATTTGATGTTTGGAGGTCTTACAGCTCAGATCGATAAAGTTTTTCCTATTAGTGACCATATAAAAACCATGATACTGTGTGAATGGAAGGACGCAGAGCGGAGACTGGTAATGTCACGTGACTTTAAAAACCGTCTTCCTTTCGATCCTGAGGATTCAAAGCTGTGGGAAGAAACACCTAGAGTGGATGTGCCAATTGCAAAAGTGGCTAAAAAGACTTTGATTCCTTTTGAGGACTCTTCAAGTCTTAAAGATCCTATGGATCGCAAGGCGGACATCCTCCTTAAACGGGCCTGGGAGTCTTCGGCGGCCTTAATAAGGACCAATATTGCGGCTACTTCGGTAGCTAGGTCTATGTGTTTCTGGATGAGTCAGTTGGAGGATCAACTGGCTAATAGGACCCCTAGAGCTGAAATTTTAGAATCTCTTCCTCTTATTAAGTCCGCAACAGCCTTTCTGGCTGATACCTCGGCTGAGTCAGTCAGGTTTTCTGCCAGAAATAGCTCTTTATCCAATGCAGTCCGGAGGGCTATTTGGTTGAAATCCTGGTCGGGGGATAATGCCTCTAAAAATAAATTATGTTCATTACCATTTGCAGGATCAAAGGTATTTGGTCAGGCATTGGATGATATTCTGGAGGCCTCAGATAGCAAAAAAGGATTTCCAGAGGAGAAGCCTAAAAAGTTTCAATCCTTTCGGAAGAAACCAGCCTTCCGTAGACAACCATTTTATAAGGACACAGGTAGACCTAGCAGGGGAACATATAAGGGTTCCTATACTCAAAATAGAGGAAATAGGAGCTCACTGTTTGGATCTTCCTCAAAACCTAGAAAGCAATGACGCCAGGCACATAGGGGGCCGACTTTTGTTCTCAAAAGAGAACTGGAAAAAGGTCACCAAAAACGAGTGGGTCCTACAAACTATAAAGGAAGGTTACAGAATAGAACTGGTATCCTATCCGCCCCAGAGATACATTTCTCCCACTGTGGTTCAGGAAAATTTAGGAATGTTTCAAGACATCCAAGACTTAATCTCTTCAAAAGTCATTGTGCCAGTTGTTGGGTCAGAGGAAAAGTCGGGTCACTATTCCTCTCTCTTTCCAATAATGAAACCGTCAGGAGAGTCAAGAACAATTCTGAATCTCAAACCGTTGAACAAGTATGTTCGCTACAAAAGATTCAGAATGGAGTCTATAAAGTCAACAATTCCATTGATAGACAAAAATTCGGTAATGTGTACCCTAGATTTAAAAATGCCTACTATCAGGTGCCCATCCATCCAGCCTCGCAGGAACTTCTAAGATTTGCTGTAAGCCTACCAGAATCCACCTGCCACTTCCAGTTTCAGGGTCTGCCATTCGGACTAGCTTCTGCTCCCAGGGTTTTTACGAAGCTAATATCAGAGGTCGTAGCCTATCTAAGAAACCAAGGAATTGTAGTAATACCTTACTTGGACGACTTTCTGTTAGTGGCTCGATCAGCAGAAATTCTAAATTACCATACAGAGCGAACAATGGCGGTACTAGAATTTCTCGGTTGGGTGATAAATCGAGAGAAATCTCACCTTATTCCCAGTACAAAAAGAATATTTTTAGGAGTACTCCTCGATTCAAGAGCCAGAACAGCTTTCCTGCCAGAGGTCAAGCAAAGATCTTTGAAAAAGAAAGTGATAGAGATGGTAAAGAACCGTGTTACCATTCGAAGAGCTATGCAAATTCTGGGAGTAATGACATCATGTATACCATGCGTCAGGTGGGCTCAAGCTCATTCAAGACCCCTACAAAAGAGGTGCTATCGTGGTGGGATCGTCATCAGTCATCCCTAGACAAAAGGATCCACCTCTCGGCAAGAGCAAAGAGGTCGTTAGTTTGGTGGGCACAAAGCAAAAATCTCAGAAGAGGAGTTCTTTGGATTCCATCCCCATATATAGTAATAACTACAGATGCAAGCGCATGGGGGTGGGGAGCCCATCTAGAAGGGAAGTTTCTGCAGGGCAGATGGCCAGAGAAAATCAGACGAATGTCATCGAATTACCGAGAGTTGTATGCGATCTGGGAATCCTTAAGAAGGAATCAGGACCGTTTAAGAAACCAGCACGTCAAGATCCTATCGGACAACATGACAGCAGTAGCCTTCATCAAACATCAAGGAGGCTCTCGATACAGAACACTGCAGGATCTTGCAGAGAAGATATTTGTATGGGCAGAACGAACGATCCTTTCCATAACTGCAGTTCATCTGGAGGGTTCACAAAACCTAGTGGCAGATTATTTGAGCAGACAGAAGATCTACCCGACAGAGTGGGAGTTAAACCAGAAGGTCTTCCGGTTATTATGTCAACGTTGGGGAACACCTCAAGTGGACCTATTTGCTACAAGGAAAAATGCAAAACTACCAAGGTTTTTTTCACTGAACCCAGCAGACAATCCGGAAGGAGTAGATGCCTTGAGTCAGAGGTGGAACGAACCTCTAAATTATGCATTCCCGCCAATAGCATTGATACCAGCAGTTCTGAGGAAGATAAGGGAAGACGGTGCGTCAGTGGTACTAATAGTTTCGTTCTGGCCAAGGAGGAGCTGGTTTCCTCTACTGGGGGCCATGACCAGAGAGGATCCAATCGAGCTTCCCCAGTGGAAGGACATAGTGCACCAGGGACCAGTCCTACACCAGGACCCAGAAAGATTGCACCTGTCAGCCTGGATCCTGAACGGGACATTCTAAAAGCTTGTGGTCTTTCAGATCAAGTGATAACAACGATTCAGGCCAGCAGAAAACCTGTAACTTCAGCAATATATTATAAGATCTGGAAGAAGTTCTGTCTGGAAGGTGGCAGGTCTGATGTTGTAGCCGGAGTCCCGGATGTTCCGCGAGTACTGGATTTTCTTCAAACAGGGTTTAATATGGGTCTTAGACCTAGTACACTTAAAGTACAGATCTCAGCTTTAAGTACTTACATGGATTACCCTTTAGCTTCACACCCTTGGGTGGTTAGATTCGTTAAAGCAATCCAAAGATTAAGGCCTACTATAAGGCAATTGTCTCCCCCCTGGGATTTAAATCTAGTTCTGGGGGCACTTTGTAAAACTCCTTACACTCCAAATAAGGATTTGCCTATTTCTCTCCTATCTATGAAAACAGCCTTCTTGGTAGCTATTACCACAGCCAAAAGAATAGGGGAAATTCAGGCGTTATCCATTAAGGACCCATATATGCAGATCAGAGAGGATCATGTGGTATTGAAATTAGACCCTGCTTTCATGCCCAAGGTAGCCTCTTTGCAAAATCGCAATCAGGAAATAATACTTCCATCCTTTTGTGAAAAACCTTCAAATGTTAAAGAACAAGCTTTACACTCCTTGGATATTAGACAGGCAGTAATTGATTACCTGGAGGCCACTGGGGGCTGGAGGAAAGACCCTAATTTGTTTATTTTATATGGAGGTAAAAATAAGGGTAAAAAAGCTTCTAAGCCTTCCATCGCAAGATGGATTACCACCTTAATCATAAAAGCTTACAGATCTGAAGGGGTAGTTTGTCCCATAAAAATAAAAGCCCATTCTACCAGAGCATTGTCAGCATCATGGGCAGAAAGAGCAGGAGCATCTTTAGAACAAATTTGTAAAGCAGCCTCATGGGCTACGATAAATACCTTTTGCAGGCACTACAAACTAGATGTGCTAGCAGGACAACAGACGGCATATGGTAGAAAAGTATTACAGGCCGTAGTCCCACCCTAGGAGGGTTTCTTTGGTACTCTCCATAGTGCTGTCAGGGGGACGTCCTGGAAAATGGGTATTATACCTACCGATAATTCGGTTTCCAGGAGTCCATCCTGACAGCACGGTTAGTTCCCTCCCTTGTCTATGTTCATGTATATGCTAATTCATATGATGTAATATGTTTAAGTAATTAAATATTGTCACTTGCATTGATCCATGGTATGGTACTTGTCAAATCACTGAGGTATAGGGGGAGGAGTGGGACCTTTTAACCTCTCGTGTGCTTCCTGTCCCTGTAAGGAGGAGGAGGACGTCCTCCATAGTGCTGTCAGGATGGACTCCTGGAAACCGAATTATCGGTAGGTATAATACTCATTTTTCCGGTTTTCTCCATTCATGAAGGATTAGATCCTTGATTTTTTTATTCAAGGGAAAGGCTCTTCTCTTCTTTTGGTCCAAACCTTTGAACATCCTATCTTCTACGGACATTTCTGGTTTGGTCTCCGCTATCCCCATCGTACCCCTGACTGCTTTAACTAGTTTGTCCACTCGGTCTAGGGGCAGACAAAAGCGGCTGGAGTCTTCCTCAGACGAGGAAGCCGACACGGATGAATCAGGGAATTTTTCATCTCTCTTCCAGTTTACCGATGAGTCTGAGTCTGAACTACTTCGTCTGGAACTTCCCGCAGGTGTCATTGATCTCAGGGAATCCCTTACTTCGGACCTGATGAGATCCTTCAGATTTAGGGTGAAGTTGGGGGTCTCCTCCGCCACCTGAGAATATATCAAACGGGGAGTCTAGACTGTTCTCGGCTAGAGCTACTCCCTTCTCCCCACTACCCGAGACCTTACCGTCTGCTGGATACAGGGGGAGCATAATCTTTTCGGACAATCGTCTGGAAGGGGGCATCCACAGAGGGCGCATTCCCTGTGCCTTGTTTTTTCTGTGCATTTCTTCCCCTATAATGACAGTATAAGGGGGAGCTCCGTCACTGAGTGAATTTTCACGAAGATCACTTACCAGCGTCTGCCGAAATTAGGTACCGGAATGTGAGGAAGAGATGTCCTGGATGACGCCGTCCCCTGCCGACTGGAAGGGGTCTTTCGACCTGACTGGTTCTGGCTGGTGTCCCACTGAGACATCTGGGACTTCTTTACCGAAGTCTGCTTTGGGGCTTTGTCCTGCTGCACAAGCTGCAGCTGCTCATCCTCCATTATGATGAATGGGCCAGAAGCATGGGTCCCCCTGCTTGGCCACCTTATATCTTCCTCCATCCGGTTTACAGCTGTCACGCTGTATAGCAGATATATATATATGTGATGACAGTAATCTATATCAAAAGGGCAACATACAATATAACATGCGCATAGATATATGATAACATAGAATTACCTGACAGAAAGTCCAGTGGGTCAATACGGAATCCGTTATACGCTGTCTCCGGCTAGAGGGTGACCGGGGTCTATGCTGACCCTAAACTGGGGTCCTAACTAATCCCTCTACCTGGAGGTACTGTTAAAGGTACAGAGGTCCAGGCCACCAGCGTAAACCCTGTCTCCTATCAATCCCTGCCAACTGTAATCTAGTCCTAAGAAGGACCCTAATTACCACCAAAGGGAATGAACAGGTAACGGTTAATGAACAGAAAGACATACAAGAAAGACAAGAAATAAAGTAAATAAAGTGTTACATACAACACTCACACACAGTAGGAACACCTAAGGTCTCAGAGATAAACTATAAGCTATAAGAGTAAAAACAACTAAGGAGCTCTTAGCTTAAGTATTCTCAGAACCGATCCAGTCTGCTAGACTACATAAAGGCTTTCACCGGCATCTAACAAGCAGACTGGCAGGTATATGAAGGAATCTAATTAGAACATAATCAAAAGCAGCCGGGCGAGGCTGGACCTAGTCTTAGCAAAGAGCTAGGTAAAGTTAACTCCCTCATTACCAAACACAAAGAAACAGCAACTCAGCTGTGAGAAGTCAGAGTGTGTAATCGCGACGATCCTTGTGGTGATACACCCATGACAGTACCCCCCCCTCTACGAGGGGACTCCGGACCCTCAGGGCCAGGTCTGCCCGGGTGAGTTGTGTGAAAGGTCCGAACCAATCGATCTGCGTTAACATCAGACGCAGGGACCCACGTCCTCTCCACAGGACCATACCCCCTCCAATGAACCAAGTACTGAAGGGATCGGCGACTGAGACGTGAGTCAATGATTTTCGACCCATGAAATTCCACGTTATCATTGACCACCACTGAAGGCGGAGGTAGAGGTGACGGTATGACTGGTGCCACATACTTTTTAAGTAATGACTTGTGAAACACATTATGAATTTTAAACGTAGGAGGGAGGTCCAGACGAAATGCCACAGGATTAATTATGGAACTGATCCTGTACGGCCCGATGAAACTGGGACCCAACCTCCAGGAGGAAACTTTAAGTTTTATATTCCTGGTAGACAACCAAACTAGATCGTTCACCTTCAGATCTAGACCAGAAACTCTCCCCCTATCAGCCATCCGTTTGTAGCGGTTCCCCGTAACCTTCAGTCTTAACCGATCTGGAACTATCAGTCTCCCTGGAAGTCCCACCGGGGCGTCCCCCTGAGCCCCCAATACCTCCCCCTCAAGCTCAGAGCATACAGCTGACACTACAACTCCCTCCTGAGGAATAGGAACCGGATCATCCGTCTTCCCGGCCCCTGGGAAAGTACGAGATAAGGCATCAGGAAGCAACTTTATTGAGCAGTCATATGCGCGATGAGGAGGTAACTCTTTACACCCCTCCTCTGAGAACATCTCCCCAAAGTCCTCCAGAAAAGGAGACAAAGTCCTAGGCACAACCGCACCGATGACCGTGCTCATGCAGTTATTCCTGCAAAATTCACCCCACTGGCTTATCTTTCCGGATTGCCAATCAATCACTGGGTTATGTTTAGCCAACCAAGGAAGTCCCAACACAATAGGAGTAGGTAGACCCTCCAACACATAACAAGACAATTGCTCTTTATGTCTTGCCCCTACTCGAAGATCTATGTTATGAACAGCTTGTACCAAGCTACCTTGACCGAGAGGTCTAGAATCAATAGAGACTATAGGGACCGGTTTGGCCAATACACTCAGTTGCATACCATGCACCTGGGCAAACCGAGCGTCCACCAGATTAGCCCCGGACCCACTATCAAGAAAAACAGAAATCCTCTCAGTTCTAGTACCAATCACCACCTCCGCAGGCACGAGAAACTGAGAGGGATTTGGGGACGAAATACACACTCCCAGGTTAACTCCTTTGCTCAAAGAGGCCCGGGATGGACACCCCCCAACAAAATGTCCCTCTCTCCCGCAAAAGAAACACCTTCTAGTCTTGCGGTGCACCGCCAATTCCCTCCTACAAAAAGATGTCCCTCCCAACTGCATGGGTTCCTCAGAACAGACCAGGGGAACCTCAGTATAAGGGACTTTAGTAGTAGGTGGAGTCATCACGGGAGGCGGAGTTACCTCGCGTCTTCCCCGAATTCGTCTATCCATGCGAATAGCGAGGGCCATAGCAGCCTCCAGTGATGGAGGAGAATCATACTGAGCCAACACATCTTTTAATTTGTCAGACAACCCTTGACAAAACTGGCTCCTAAGAGCTGGGTCATTCCACTGAGTATCTGTTGCCCATCTACGGAACTCAGAAGAATATTCCTCCGCTGGACGATTTCCTTGCCGTATTTTACGTAACTTTGTTTCAGCAAGGGAAACTCGATCCAAATCATCATATACCAGCCCCAGGGCAGTAAAAAATCGATCCACTGACTGGAGATCTGGGGAGCCTGGAGGAATAGAGAACGCCCAAGATTGAGGGTCCCCTTGTAAGAGCGAGATAACAATTCCCACCCTCTGCTCTTCACTCCCAGATGACCGAGGCCGCAGCCGAAAGTACAATTTACATGCCTCCCGGAAAGTAAAAAATTTGTCCCGCCCACCAGTGAACCTGTCCGGGAGAGCAACCTTAGGTTCAGATCTGGTTTGCTCCGGGGGGAACAAAACCTTGGACTTAATGTCTGCAAACTCCATGGACAACCCCTGCAACTGCCGGGCCAGCTGGGCTACTGGATCCATGACAGCTGGAGAGAATCTTTAGTATGGCCGGTGAAAATGTCACGCTGTATAGCAGATATATATATATGTGATGACAGTAATCTATATCAAAAGGGCAACATACAATATAACATGCGCATAGATATATGATAACATAGAATTACCTGACAGAAAGTCCAGTGGGTCAATACGGAATCCGTTATACGCTGTCTCCGGCTAGAGGGTGACGGGGTCTATGCTGACCCTAAACTGGGGTCCTAACTAATCCCTCTACCTGGAGGTACTGTTAAAGGTACAGAGGTCCAGGCCACCAGCGTAAACCCTGTCTCCTATCAATCCCTGCCAACTGTAATCTAGTCCTAAGAAGGACCCTAATTACCACCAAAGGGAATGAACAGGTAACGGTTAATGAACAGAAAGACATACAAGAAAGACAAGAAATAAAGTAAATAAAGTCTTACATACAACACTCACACACAGTAGGAACACCTAAGGTCTCAGAGATAAACTATAAGCTATAAGAGTAAAAACAACTAAGGAGCTCTTAGCTTAAGTATTCTCAGAACCGATCCAGTCTGCTAGACTACATAAAGGCTTTCACCGGCATCTAACAAGCAGACTGGCAGGTATATGAAGGAATCTAATTAGAACATAATCAAAAGCAGCCGGGCGAGGCTGGACCTAGTCTTAGCAAAGAGCTAGGTAAAATTAACTCCCTCATTACCAAACAAAGAAACAGCAACTCAGCTGTGAGAAGTCAGAGTGTGTAATCGCGACGATCCTTGTGGCGATACACCCATGACAACAGCGTTCATGCTCCGCCTCCCCCCCAGCCTCCCCTGCCCTGCATTGCTTTCTCAGGGTTTCTGTCCCCTAGGATGGCGGCCGCCATCTTTTTGGAGTCTGCACATGCTCAGATCACCGCCGGCACTTGCGACCCGGAAGTTATCGCTGGCTCCGCCCACGAACGTCACTCAGCCCCAAGATGGTGCTTCACAGCGTCCACAGGGTGAACCCATGCCAGCGCTCCAGGTGCTGCTGCCCCCACCGCCCACGGTGCTTACCAGGAAGCATCCCGGGGAATTTATTCAGGAGGGGGAGCATTTACTACCGCTGCCTGCCGCCAGCCTGTGGGACACTTCGAGGAGGCTGGAGCTATACTTACCCCGGCGTTGCTCTGGAGGCAGCGATCCGCTGGACCCTTCTCCCTGCTGTCTCACCACCGTCGTGTCAACCAGCCAGGCGCACCGTGGCGCTTCAGGACACCGCACCGGCCGAGGTAGGAGACCCCCCAGCTACCTGAGCCGACCGGCCGGGCCTGGGACATCCTTCATCCGTAGGATCCGGTCTCCAGGAACAGGAAACCAACTGATGCGTGTGAGGGAGCCGCCCTTTTGTATCTGTAGGTTTCCTGTTCCCGAAGGGCGGATCCCCTCTCTCGTGGTGCTGTCATGGTAGTCCGAATAAACACACACTTTAATTAAAAATCATTTTAATAAAATAATCACAGTTTTTGACCATATTTTATTTTACAGGTACTTCTTGCGAAGCCCTTGTTCTCCTGTAATAAAAATAAAAAAGCAACATTATTCTTACCTATCCGGTGCTCTGTCAGGTCCCATGCTGTAATCCTTCACAAAGGGTTAACTGGCTTACAGCTAGCAGCACAGCTAATGCTGTCAGCTTAGCTGTAAGCCCCTTAGCAAGGTGGCTTTAACCCATTAGCCACCGCTACAGGGCAATGGGAATAGATGGGCTAAGTGCCAGAAAGGGCACATCTAATTATAGATTTGCCTTTTCTGGGGTGGCTGGGGGCAGATGTTAGTAGCCAGGGGGGCACAAAATAAATACATCCTCCCTAGGCTAATATTATCTGCCCCCACTCGCTGGCTTTGTCTGTCTGGTGGAGAAAATACAGCGGGAGCCCACGCATTTTTTTTCAACGAATTTACACCTTTAATTAACCACTAGCTGTATGAAATTTTGCACACATACACTCATGTCATTGTTAGTGAAAACCATATATCAAACTACATGAAATGACATGGTTAACTGTATGTAAAACATGTGTCATTTCATGTCGGGTTCTGTAATAATTTCACAAAAGCCAGCAATTGAATTAGCGGCTATTATACTATGTAGAAGTGTATGAACTATAAATATATATATGTCACAATGACATGTATGCATATATATACATATTGTAGCCTTTCCGGGGGGTTTAGCTCTAGGATCGCTGTCTGGGTAGACAGAATGGCACGGAAACAGTTCATTCAGACAGCAGTTTGGTGAAAACTGGCCGCAACCAGTTTTATTAAAGTCCACAGCACACAGATAAAAACAAATCATAAACAGAAAACCTGGGCTTGTCTAGCCACTAAATTACACTTAGATAGATGGCCCTCTCTATCCGGGACCCAGACTCTACCAGTCTGTGCCCAAAACAACACATATCACATATGTTACCAGTATGGAGTTTCACAGACACTCCTCTTTATGTCCGAAGGCAACTCCAATGTCCAGACTTGAGAGAGGTCACCTCCTATTCAGTCGCTATTCGCACGGATTCTCACTGTGACTACTCCTGTGTCCGGGGTACTTCCTGCACCCAGACTGAGATAGCTCACACTCTTAGAGACTGCTTCCTTGTGCCAGGACACCTCCCTGTGTCCGGGCTAAAGACAGCTCCCACACTCTTGGAGACACCTTCTGTGCCTAGACCCCTTGTCCAGACTGAATGAGCTCTCTGACTGTGCTCCCAAGCACCTACTTCTGGCTTCCTAATCAACACCTGAGTGGATTCAGGTCTGAGCTGCAAGCGTGTACTGAATGGCAGGTGTAGTGACCTTTCTTTACCACCAGGTTTACAAAGCCACACATTTCGCTCATACCAGTCAGCAAGGTACTTAGGTGAAATATACACCTCATTCACCACATATTCCTTCACTGTCTCACATATCCCCTCCCTCTTCTCCAGACCGGAGGGCTGGTCATCCAGACCGGAGGGCTGGTCAACAATCCAACAGAGACAGTGAACTCTGGACCAGTCATGGCCCTCATCAGCTTCATCCTCACCACTGTCATAGCCAACATCAGTTTTCTCTTCATCTGAAGCATCCGCACTACCCTGTACCCTCCCAGGCCTATACTCTCTGCGGGCCTCGGGTATCCTGTACGGTTTCATCTTGACTTTAGTGCCAGCCTCAGTCTCGGTATAGTGGCTCACCAGATAAATACGACCAGGCACGTCAGAACAGCTCTGCTGATTCTTCCTCAGAAACTTTCGTACCTCCTGTTTTTGGGGCACTGACCCTGTGTCACCCACTGTCACAGGAGGTATAGGGGTTTTCTCTAATTCCCCCTGAACTTTCTTTAGCACATCTACTTTCTTAAATATCAGTTGATTCATAAATTCTACCTCACAGAACCCAAGCGCCTCTGTCATGGTCTCTGACCATTCCGAGCCACACTGTTCAAACGATTGGCACTGTAGAGGGAGCTGATCATTTTTCTTGGTCGGTACACATAATTTATCCTCTTCTGGTACAGGCTCACTTTGCATAAGACTCAGAGCTCTTACTTCTTTCTCCAGGAGATCCTCATGGCTACGCATCTTCTCCTGTAGTTGTTGGACGTCCTTTACGTCTTCGGCCCTTTCTTCAGGCTCTTCTGGTAGGACATGCTCAGACGCCCTACCATCAGTCTTCTTTTCCACCACGTTCTGCATCCCATCTGAGCTCCCGTGTATCTGCAGCGGCAACGGAGCGACACATCGCCCCTCCCACTCACTGGGTCGTGGTTCAAGTGTAGACTCCATGAAAATGCGCCTGAGCTCACCAAGGCCAACCCGAGGTCTCAAAATCTCATCTTGGGATTTATCCAGATCCTTTGGGTCGCTCGAGAACTCCGATGGCGCACCGGGCGCCGAACTTCCGGCCCGAGCTTCGCGAGTCGCAGCCACGGATCCGGACAGTACACCGTCCACGCCGCTGTCTCCAACAGAAACACACTCCGGGGCAGAGTCATTCCCCACATCTTCAGTCTTGTTCCTCACAGCTTCACTTGAGACATCAGCCTCTGGTGAGGCACCTTGCCTGGTGTCCACCACTTCCATGGCTTTCTCCACCTCTGCAGCATCACCTTCCGAGTCCTTGGCCTGATGCAGATCCACACCATACATTGACAACCTCTCACTTTCAACAGCATCCACTTGTGCTGTGTTCAGTTTCAGAGTCCTGTCTTTCACCTTAGTCTTCGCCAGGGAACCGGCCAACGGTACAACATCTTCAGATGCCATCCTCCGTCCGACTGCAAGGTCAGCCTCAGCCTTCCTCTCAGGACTCTCAATCTCCTCTGCTACCATGCCTTCCTCACTTGCACTGGTTGCTTTATTGTCATCAGATGACTCACTATCACCACCACTATCCCTGTCTGACCCCCTTTTCTCAGCCACATCTGGCTCACTTCCAGGGTTAGACACTTCATTTTCATTCACATCCGGCTCACTGTCAGGGCTATACACTTCATTTTCATTCACATCTTGATCTGGAACCTTAGTTAACATGTCATCCACAACATTAACTTCACCATCTGGTCCCTCAAGTATGTGACTATGTGATAACCCCAGCACTATACTTCCATATAGCTCAGGTACCAGGAGCTGACTCACGACCTCTCCCTGGACTTCAGTGTCCCTATACAATAGGTTATTGTTCATGGCAGCATGAGGAAACCTTTCCTCAGAGCCAGGCTCTTGGGGAACCTCATTCAGAACAATTACATTCTCCTGTGCCGTTTTAAGAGTGGGGTCTCGCACCGGCTCACTCCCAAAATTGTCACAGGAGCCAGGCAGGTCAGGGACACTCGGTTCCCGAGAACCACCATCCTCGTCTCCCAACATCACCTGCAAAGAAATGTCATCTTTATCACGGTCATCATCAGTATCATCACTATTATGATTAGCATTATCATCATTATCAATATCAGCATCCTCATCATGGTCATCATCATCATGATCATCATTATCATTATCAATATTATCATGGTCATCATCATTATCACATAAGTTTAACGGCCCACTAGCATTGTGTTCCGCCCCTCGGGACTGCGCACCCTCAGTAGGAGCTTCATCACACTGTCCATCAGAAACATTTTTCCCCCAGAGATCCTTAGACCGGGGAAAGTCATTACCCCATATAACGGGGTGCACCAGGGTCTTCACTACCCCCACTTCATATGAAACCTCCCCGAGTTTGGGGACCAAGTCCACGGCAGTCTCTGGGTAGACTTTGGTGTCTTCATGGATGTACACCACACTCAGGTGCTTATCAGGGATGAAGTCCCTATCACTCAGGCTGTCACATACGGAAGTCACTGGACTCTCTGAGTCCAAGAGGGCCTGTGCTGGGCAGTCACTTACAACCACCGGGGACCCCTGTGGTCCAGTCTCTTCGGCTGAGGTGGACACACACACAGGTTCTGCGCAGAGAGAGAGGGATCTGCCATCATCACAACACATAGGCTCCCCCTCTATTGGACAGTTGGCTGCAATTTCACGCCAGCTCCAACACTGTCCATCACACTCTCCCACCCACATGTCCCCTCGGGCCTGAACCCGCTTATCAGCATACCCCATGTCCCCAACAGCTGGAACGCTCTTACCGCGAGAGTTCAGCGTCCGGGAACTCCGAAGTGATGACCTCTCAGACGGCTGTACCTCAGGAGGACGTGCTTGGGTGTAGCGGTCCACTATCACCTTTTCAACTCCATAATCAGGCCTGCTGACTGCAGACTCCCAACTGTATCTCCAGTCACGAACTCCCCTGGCACGGGCTGTCACCGTAACACCCAGCCGGGTAAGAATCGCCGCTTTCAACTTTGCATAGTCTTCGCTGTCCTGCTTGCTCAGGTCAGCCCAGACTTTTTGGGGTTCCCCAATCAGATAGGGTACGACCGCCATGGCCCATTCAGATAGTGGCAGATTCTCCTTCTCTGCCAGTCTCTCAAACCTAGTAAGATATACCTCCACATCATCACGAGGTGTCATTTTTCTCAAGGACCGTCTTACCGCCTTCTTTATAGCGGACAACGCCGGTGCCTTCACAACATTACTTCGGGACGCGACACCGAAATCCTTTTTTGGTGCTGTCATCTGCTCAATAAATAACCGGTTATTCTCCTGCTGCTGCTGCAGGAATTGCTGCCGGTCCTCCTGCATGCGCTGCTGGTGCTGCAGGCGCTGCTGCTCCATGCTCTGCTCCATGCTTCGCTGGGCCTGGGCCAGGTACTCAATGAGCTCCTCCATACTGCCGGACTCATCTGTCTCAACCACGGCAGTTTTATGTTGCACATTAACTTGTGCCATTTGTTCAAACAGCGCCTCCCTGCTGTCATCCATGCTGTCAGACTTCTCTGTCTCAACAATGGCAGTCTTCACTCAAGACATACACACTACACAGCTTTTTTCCACAGAAAATTCAGCCTTGCTGTGCAACCACTTTTTTTTTTTTTTTTTTTTTCCTTTGCAAAGTCTATTAGGGCTACTGTCTCTTTAAGACTGCTCCACAAACTTTTCTTTTGCTGCTGCACATTCCACAGTCATTTTCACAACAAGTTCAGCTTTGCTGTGCATACATTTTCTTTCTGCAGACCCTATCAGGGCCACTGTCTCTCCAAGACTGCTCCAAACAGACGTTTCTGCTGACACACACTTTTTTTTTTTTTTTCTGCTGCTATTTCAATAGACTTCACCTTTAATGCTGTCTCTCGCCACTGTGCTGCATGCACACTCCAGCACTAACTGTACCAGGCCCTGCGCTGCCCCAGCATTCTCCGCCAATTGTAAGCTTTCCGGGGGGTTTAGCTCTAGGATCGCTGTCTGGGTAGACAGAATGGCACGGAAACAGTTCATTCAGACAGCAGTTTGGTGAAAACTGGCCGCAACCAGTTTTATTAAAGTCCACAGCACACAGATAAAAACAAATCATAAACAGAAAACCTGGGCTTGTCTAGCCACTAAATTACACTTAGATAGATGGCCCTCTCTATCCGGGACCCAGACTCTACCAGTCTGTGCCCAAAACAACACATATCACATATGTTACCAGTATGGAGTTTCACAGACACTCCTCTTTATGTCCGAAGGCAACTCCAATGTCCAGACTTGAGAGAGGTCACCTCCTATTCAGTCGCTATTCGCACGGATTCTCACTGTGACTACTCCTGTGTCCGGGGTACTTCCTGCACCCAGACTGAGATAGCTCACACTCTTAGAGACTGCTTCCTTATGCCAGGACACCTCCCTGTGTCCGGGCTAAAGACAGCTCCCACACTCTTGGAGACACCTTCTGTGCCTAGACCCCTTGTCCAGACTGAATGAGCTCTCTGACTGTGCTCACAAGCACCTACTTCTGGCTTCCTAATCAACACCTGAGTGGATTCAGGTCTGAGCTGCAAGCGTGTACTGAATGGCAGGTGTAGTGACCTTTCTTTACCACCAGGTTTACAAAGCCACACATTTCGCTCATACCAGTCAGCAAGGTACTTAGGTGAAATATACACCTCATTCACCACATATTCCTTCACTGTCTCACAATATATATATATATATATATATATATATATATGTATTCTATGTGTATATAGCTAGTGTTTACAAGGAAAGAAAGGGTTTATTTTAATTCCGATATTTCTGTCCCATTGACTTGCATTGGTTTCCGGTATCGGAATCGGCGATATCTGATATTTTTTGGGTATCGGTCCGATCCAATCCGATCCGATATTTCCCGATATCGAAAAGTATCGCTCAACACTAGTCACGGGTGTTGGCGCATGGCATGTTAACTTCCTGGCAGGCTTCTGGAGAATGGAGCTGTGGTGGCACATGCATGGATTGAGATCTAGGCTCATAATTGAACTGAGATATCAATTTGTATGCGCCAGCCATACATATCGCTGTGTCAGAGGAACAAATGCTCACCAGACAATGGTTTGTTCTACCTTAAACTCCCCCCAACTATCAACTGATTTAGATATAATGAATATGGTTATTTTGTGTCTTCCGTAACCTACTACTGTGCACATATATCTAAAGAACGGGGAAGAGGTTGTGGAAGGATCTTCTGCAGAGACATTTACTCTTTTAATAAGTGTTCTGCCACAGTATGTTACACTTAGTGCTGTATTCTCAGCTGCACTGCGTAATGCTGATGCTTGTGACTATGTGAAAGAGTAAGCAGTATCTCCTTCAAACTGTGTGTGCTGTATATTGGATGCGACACAGCAGTAAGACGCCATGTATCATAGAGGTGTAATCCTTTTTCTTTTGTCCATTGTTTCCCAGTTTTTTAAGTGTACCCAGCCATAGATGTTCTCAATCACTGACATCAATAGTCTTGTGCTGAACATTCAGGTATCAGTGCTGATGTCATTGCTTTACTGCAAAACATACAGCATGTCATCACTGCAGGACAGGGATGTCAAACTCAAATACACAGGGGCCAAAATTAAAAACTTGGACAAAGTTACTGGCCAACCTTGATATTTATTAATAAAAAGTCCAATGGAAGTTTTTCCTTTTCAAATAAGACAAAACTTTTCATATGGACACAAACTTGAAAAGGTTGTCCCATGAACAACGTACATTTTAATAGATATTAGAATAAAATAAACAAATAATCACAAATTGGGCATACTGGAATAATATAATATGTTATATAAGAGCAGTAAAAAGCATATGGCCCAATGTCCTAATCTAGATATGTAATAACAAAGGATAAAAAATCTTGAATTAATAAATAAAACAGATTATATGCCAACAAAAGTGCCTCCAAACACAGCATGATACTCCCACAGTGAATTCCTCCACAGTAGCCTCCGAATGTACAGTATGACTCTACTGTACCCCCGCAAAGTATAGCAACCCCCAAACAACTGATTCCCCACACAGCCCTCAATACAGTATAATAGGCCCCACATAGTCCTCCATACAGTTTAATGGACCCACATAGTCCTTTATCACTAGAAGTCCCAGAGAGGGGTCATTTAACATTTCTACCTTTGGAACCCAGAGACTGGTCGAATGACCTGAAGGATTTTAGCTAACATCCTATAATCACCGTCTTTTGTTCTGTAATTAAGGCCATTACTGTCGCACCACATGAGGTTGTTGTTTCCATTGAGTTTAGCCATTTAGTTTCTAGTTACTGTAGTTCTATTCAGTTTATTGTATTTGGTTGTTTGACCCTCTTTCGGGACTTCAGGGGGGAGCTCGAAATTTCTGTGACTTCTAGTGTTAAACCATATAATGAGCTCCACATAGTCATCCATACAGCATGATGGTCTTACATAGTCCTCCATACAGCATAAGGTCCCTACATTGCCTTCCATACAGTATAAAGGCCCCACATAGTCCTCCATACAGTATAATGAGCCCCACATAGTCATCCATACAGCATGATGGTCTTACATAGTCCTCCATACAGCATAAGGTCCCTACATTGCCTTCCATACAGTATAAAGGCCCCACATAGTCCTCCATACAGTATAATGGGCCTCACATAGTGCTCCATACATAGTAACATAGTTATTAAGGTTGAAGGAAGACTTTAAGTCCATCTAGTTCAACCCATATCCTATCCTAACCTGCCCTAACATGTTGATCCAGAGGAAGGCAAAAAAAAACCCAAGTGGCAAACAATAAGCTTCACATTGGGGAAAAAAATTCCTTCCCGACTCCATATACGGCAATCAGACTAGCTCCCTGGATCAACGCAGTATCTAGGAAACTAGTGAATATAGCCTGTAATATTATACTTTTCAGAAAAGGCATCCAGTCCCTTCTTAAATTTTAGTAAGGAATCACTCATTACAACATTATATGGCAGAGAGTTCCATAGTCTCACTGCTCTTACAGTAAAGAACCTGCGTCTGTGATTATGGCTAAACCTTCTTTCCTCCAGACGTAGAGGATGCCCCCTTGTCCCCGTCACAGGTCTAAGAGTAAAAAGATCATTAGAAAGGTCTTTGTACTGTCCCCTCATATATTTATACATTGTAATAAGATCACCCCTAAGCCTTCGTTTTTCCAAACTAAATAACCCCAAGTGTAATAACCTGTCTTGGTATTGCAGACCCCCCAGTTCTCTAATAACCTTGGTCGCTCTTCTCTGCACCCGCTCCAGTTCAGCTATGTCTTTCTTATACACCGGAGACCAGAACTGCACACAGTATTCTTAGTGTGGTCGCATCAGTGACTTGTATAGAGGTAAAATTATGCTCTCCTCATGAGCATCTATGCCTCTTTTAATGCATCCCATTATTTTATTTGCCTTGGCAGCAGCTGCCTGACATTGGCCACTAAATGTGAGTTTGTCGTCCACCCATACACCCAGGTCTTTTTCAGTGACAGTTTTGCCCAGTGTTTTACAATTAAGCACATAATTATACATCTTATTTGTTCTACCCAAGTGCATGACCTTACATTTATCCCCATTAAAGCTAATTTGCCGTTTATCAGCCCAAGCTTCTAGTTTACATAAATCCTCCTGTAATATAAAATTATCCTCCTCTGTATTTATTACCCTGCAGAGTTTAGTGTCATCTGCAAATATTGAAATACTACTCTGTATGCCCCTACAAAGTCATTAATAAATATGTTAAAGAGAAGCGGCCCCAATACTGACCCCTGTGGTACCCCACTGCTAACCGTGACCCAATCTGAGTGTGCTCCATTAATAACCACCCTTTGTTTCCTATCCATGAGCCAGTTCTTAACCCACAATATAATGGTTCCACATAGTCCTCGATACAGTATATAATGGGCAACCCTAGTAGTCCATACAGTATAATGGGCCCCCGTAGCCCTTCATACAGTATAATAGGTCCACATAGTACTCCATCCAGAATAATGATCCCCACATAATTCTCCCTACAGTATAATGGGCCCCACATAGTCCTCCATACAGTGTAATGGCCTCACGTAGTCCTCCATACAGTATAACGGCCCCACATTGCCTTTCATAGAGTATAATGGTGCTACATTGCCCTTCATATAGTATAATGGCCCCACATATTCCTTCATACAATGTAACAATCCCATATTGCCATACATACATTATGATGTCTCCACATTGCCTTCAGTTGGCAAGAGTTTGAAACGTGTGCTATATGATCACTGATGTGCCTGCATTCTTATGTGTGAGGATTTACCACAGTTTCAGAAAAGAAAAACCTTTAACTGCATTTTTAAGAAGGAACACACATTTTGCTAAAACCAAAAGTTCTGACATTATATATTGTGTAACATAAATATATAACAGGTTGAAATTCTGCATTTTTTTAGATCTGTAAATTTCATATGGTTTTGTCCTGAAAAAAGTAAGACCAAATAGAGGACTGTCTTAGCAGACCAGTAATGCTATTATCACTAAGCACAAGCTGTTAAATGCAGGGCTTTTCAAAGTCCTGAGGCTGGACTTACCACTGACGTGTCTCCTTATTGATGATGAGGCACAGATGGGTAAGCAATTTTCGCAGTAGTGATCGTATATTTCACAGTCCTTTCTATAGACAAATAAATCTTGTTAATTAACATAATTGTCTATTTCTATACCTATACTGGGTTCAGGCTATGGGCTTGTTCATACCATCGTATTTTTGGTCCGAGTGCTGTTCTTGAAAAGAAATCAAACAGCACTGGGATTGATGTTATTCAATGGGGCAGTGCATGTAAGGGTTAATCACAGTTTACTGCATTGTTGGACATTTGTGGTGTAATATATGATCTAGCCAGTACAGGGCAGCGGCGAGAGTTGGCTGAAGTTGAAGCGCGTTTTTTTTTTTGGCGGTTTGGATGAGTCG
>JARQOD010000003.1:217117667-217168547 GCA_033576555.1 Oophaga sylvatica | reverse complement strand
AGGTAGGCTGCCCTGTTAAAAACACAGTCCTTTCCCTGATGTTTCCCAACATGGGGGCCCTTTTTTCCCAAACAAGCCCATGTTTTTCATAGTCCCGGCCCCCCTGGCATTCCCCCTGGTCTTTTGGCCCAAACAAGCCCCCCCTCTGCGATTCGCAGAATACCCATGCTTGTTCCCCCACCCTGAAACCAAAAAAAAACCTTTTCCCCCCGGTTTTGAAAAAAAAAAGCCCAGGTCCCTCTAATTAAACCCCTGGGCTGGGATTTAACCCTATTCCCGCTTTCCCAAAACCCCCCCCTCCTTTTCCCAAAACCAAAGGCTGGGCCCCCCATCGAAACCCCCATAGTCCCTTAAAAGGGGCCCTTTTTTTTCTTTACTGGGGGGTCTTTGGCCCGTTTTATTTGTCTCTCCCACATTTTCCGACACCTTATGTGGTCCCTGCCATTGTCTCACTTGAGTCAAACAATTATACTTCCTGGGTTTTTCTCCAGGGCCTTGAGGAGGTGCTTTTTAACCTGGCCCATGAATTTGGTCCCTTGATACAACAGATCATTTTGCCTTGCCAGATGTGAAAACCGGTTCCCGCCTACTGAGGAACAACATTTACCACCCTTACATTTTACAGGGTACCTTTCAAAGTTAAGTCCTTGAGGTGGGCAGTTCCAAAGTTTTCCCTGGACACCTCCAGCTCAGGAATATTAATTTTAGGGAATGCTTCCACATCCTGATTCCCAACCCGTATAGACAATGGCAACTCGTCGGCTGAGGCATGTGACAAGGTTTTTATCGATGTAACCTGGTTGTCAGCCGAGCACCAAGCAGTATCACTTTCCCCAACAAATGCTAAAACAGAGGAAAATCATGACCGACAATTATATCATGCAACAATTTTTGACCACTCCCACTTTGATAATATACAAGATAATATACAAGATAATATACAAGAATTAAATATTAATTAAATTATTAATAAGTGAATAATATAATATAGATAATATACAAGAATTAAATATTCTTGTATATTATCTATATTATATTATTCACTTATTAATATTATTTGTATATATTGTGAATATTGTTGTTATGTTTACACCATACACTATATACACTATATCATTTATATTTTTTGTATATATATTTTTTAATAATTTCTTATTAGTGATGTTTGTTTGTTTTATCCCGAACTATTGGTTACCGAATATTTACTTCATATTTCATGATATTGGTTAATATCCTCTTATTAAAATACTTTAAGCAGAGCGCATGCGCTGGATACTGAGCGGTCGAGAGATATGGGCGGTCAGTAGTGGTGTGGGAATGCGTGTGTCTTCAGTAGAAGGACCTGCATCTCTAACTACCACGTGACCGCTTGATGCCTCTCATTATTGGCTGACTGGCCTCATGTGATCTGACGCATGCGCCGATGTGCTTATCCTATTTCCACTCACAGGACCTTTGTAAAGCGGCGATTCTGTGCCAGCAGAGATTGTTGATTATTTGCAGGCGTTGCGGCACTTTTTTGGTGACCAATGGTTGTGGGACTTGCCTCTACTTAAACCGGATAGCCCCCTGCCCTGACACGCATCCCGAGGAAGCAGAGCGAAACGCGCGTCGGGGCAGAGGGACGTCCGAGGACAGGCACCAGCCTCATTGGTATGTACAACGTTCTATGACATGTTTCTCCTTTTCATACACTGCATTGAGGGGTTCATTGTGTACGGTTAGTCACACTAAGCGTTATGCTATCCAGTGGCAAATGTGTTGTTGCACTGTCATTATCCCCTATTATTTAGTAGTTCGGAGTTCATGGTGATTTACAAAACACTTAACAATCATAGAGGCTGTAGTGATTTTGTTCCTATGGAGGAAACACGTTCCTTTTTAAATTGTGATCTTGCATTATCTGTATGTACGATTTTAATATTGTTGAAATAAAGATATTTTGTATTTGTTATACCACCGTTTGGAACCATATATCCTTTTCTGTAGTTTGCATACTTTGTTTGGATTTCTTTCATCTTTGAATCCTGGAGGTTGTTCCATGTAAATGTCTTCTATTAAATCTCCATTCAAAAAAGCTGTCTTTACATCCAGATGTCTTAGTTCCATCTTTTCCATTGCTGCAACTGTAAGTAAAGTTCTTATTGTAGCGTGTTTGACAACTGGAGCAAATGTTTCATCATAGCCTTCTTCTTCTGGAAGTCGAGCTATGTCTTCCCAAGAGGTAGGTTCATAGATTTTTCTTATACTTGTCTTGTATGAGAGACGTTTTGGTGGTTTTCCTTTGTTCTCTCTTATTGAACGTCTTGGTTCTGTGTCTGTTTGTAGTTGTGATTCTTCACTTTCAGTATTTTGTTCTTCATTCAGTTCTACTTCTTTCTCATCAGATATTTCTTCAGTTATGTCACTATTGTTTTATCTAATTTTTTGTTTCAACTGAAATCATAATGTCTTCATTTAAATCTTCAATGAATGTCACACTGTTACTCACCGTAACTCTGTCTGTTTTGGGATCTAGGATTCTATATCATTTGCAGTTTTCACTATATCCAACGAATATTCCTTCCATGGATCTGTTTTGAAGTTTGGAACATTTTTCTGTTGGAATGAATATAAAAACTTTACATCCAAAAACTTTTAAATGATTGACACTTGGTTTCATACTCTGCCACAGTTCATATGGAGTTTTCTTCAGTTTTCTGGAAAAAAGTCGGTTCTGTAGATATGTAGCTGTCATTGCTGCCTCACCCCAATATTTCTCTGGTAGTTTAGAATCAGTCAGCATACATCTCATCATTTCTGTTAGAGTTCTGTTTTTCCTTTCTGCTACTCCATTTTGTACAGGTGTGTATGGAACAGTTTTCTGATGTTCTATTCCATTTTGTCTTAAGTAGTCTTCTATTCTGTGACCTGTAAATTCACCTCCATTATCACTTCTGATGACAATTGGCTTATTTTGAAATTTGTTACTTGATCTTGTTACATAGTCTACAAGTTTATCAAAAACTTCACTTCTGTTCTTAATTAAGTATGTGACTGTGTATCTTGACTAGTCGTCTATAAAAGTCAACATGTATCTATTGCCTCCTGATGTAGTCACTTTCATGGGTCCACATACGTCAGTATGCACCAAATCAAGTGGTCTTTCGCTTTTCATCTCACTTTCTTTTGGAATAGATATCTTTGTGGCTTTGGATTTTCTACAACATTCACACCTTATGGTAATTGAGCAATCTGATATCTTTAAATCTTTTATCAATTCTTTTCTCTGTAGTTCCCTTATACTGTCCGGGTGTCTATGTCCTAGACGTCTATGCCACATGTGAATACAGTTTTTGTGATCATGTGTACATACCTTCATCTGTTCCTTTGGTTTGTCAAAATGATATAATTGTTCATCTGCCTTGACTTTGGTTATCAACTTGTTTCCTGCAATAATTGCACACTCATTATCTTTGAATTTTACTGTAAGTCCTTTTGCTGTTAAACGTTTCACAGATAATAGTCCGCCTTCCAATTTTGGAACATACAACACATCCTGTAAAAGTATCTTTGAATCTTGTCCGAACTTGTTTGAACAATTTAGCATACCTTGTCCGATACCTTCTGCGATTATTTTGCTTCCATCTGCAAGATAAATGGCTTATTTTTTATTTAAATCAAGATCAGTAAAGAAATTCTTGTCACTTGTCATATGACTTGTTGCTCCTGAATCAATAAACCAACCAAGTGATGATTTCTTATCAGTTGCTTTAAATGTGCCATTCCAATTATTTTCACATGAATCAGAAATTGTGTTTTTCACCTTCTGTGTATTATCTTTATGGTGTAATTTCTGTTGTTCTGCTTTCCATATAGTACAGTCTTTCTTTAAATGACCTTTTTTCTTACATCTGAAGCATTCTCTTGTCTCTTTATTATAGGGTTTTTTAAGTTCTGTAGCTTTAAGAGCATTTCCATTATCTTTTTCAGTAGAAGAATCATTTGTTTGCTCTTTCCTTCTCTGATATTCATCTATGAGTCTGGTCTTCACAAACTCTAATGTAATGTCAGTTTCTGGTCTTGTCTCTAGTGCATTTATTAAAGCTGTATATGAATCTGGTGAACTGCACAATAAAATTGCTGCTATATGGCTTTCCTTAATATCTTCACCAATAGATCTTAGCTGTAATATCACTTCCATCATTGAGAATATATGCTTCTGCATGTCACTGTCTGCATTTAGTCTCATACTGTAAAGCTTTCTTAGTAGAAATAATTTGTGATTTAAGCTAGGTCTCTCATATAGCTTTCTTAATTGTTCCCACATTCCTTTCGCTGTTTCTTCATTTCTTATATGTATTAATTGAGCATCATCCACTAATAAGCTGATGGTAGCTCTCGCTTGTCTATTTTTCTTATCCCATGTCTGATTATCTTCATCAGGTCTATCTGTAGTGATTACTTCCATAAATCATCTTTAGACAATAACATCTCTACTTTGAACTTCCATAGCTGATAGTTCTCATCATTCAGTTTAGTTACTGTGAGTTTTAGCTCTGTGCTATTCATCATTTTTAACTTATCTTACTTGTTTGGAGAGACTTGCACTGAAGAATTCTTCTGCATTCACCAGGGTCTTGCTGAGAGTTCCAATGTCCTGGGTATCTGGTATTCTTGGGTGTCCTGGGATCTGTGGTGTCTGGATTCTTTGTATCTGGGAACGCTGTATCTGGGTGCCTGGGTCTGGGTGTCTGGGCCCATAACCTGTTGCACAGCTTCTGAATCCACACCTTTGTAGAGGAAACTTCACAGAGCAAGTTGCATGGGATAACAAGCGTTTACTTCTCTGGACATGAGGTGAAGGAATAATGCACAGTCATTACAGCATTGCATCAGCAAAAAAAGGAACAAAACGAAAGTGAAACTAAACAAGAGACTAATTCTTATACAATACATTAAAGAAGGAAACGTTACACAACATCGCCATCTACTGTCAGGTCAGCATAAAGTCCTCCTTCACTTATAATAAGTTCTGATCTGTTGCATATGACAACACATAAAACCATAGATTCTTTCATCAGATATCATTCGAGTGTAGTCCGATGTTTTCCACGGACTCATTGACTTGCATGGCCGAATGTAATCTGAATATAAGACCAAACTCAGCATGCAGCGATTTAAAATAGGACATATGCACGGCCCCATAGAGTAACATTGGTCGAAGTGTGATCTAATGTATTGGCGAATTACACTTGGACAGCAAATACGCTTGTCTGCACCTGCCCTGAACTGCAGATCTCTCCTTCCCTCTAGCATTCAGGAAGGGGAGCAGAAAGCCATTAGATCTCTGATGGATTTGTAAGAGTGGTGGACTGTACCGGCGCATTTCTACTTGTGAAACTTCCAATCGCGTTATAACGTAATGTGACTAGTGTTAGGTGTCTTTTTATATAAATTGTCATATATAGTAATGTATAAAGTATAGTGTAGGACATAGGTTAAGATTTATGACATAAGGTAGTGTGTAGTATGGAATAAGTATAGGGTAAGATAGAGTGTAAAAAGCATTGTAAGTGTATAGAAATGTAATGCATAGTGTTTGTGAGAGAGATTTGCTCAGCCACAGACTGTAGGGACAGATATGGTTAAAGTTCAGGACTAGCCCATAGTGGGAGGGACAAGTCCCAGTAACAAAGGGACTGCTTCCTGTTAGTTGGGTATATAGGGAGTTTGTCAACCAATGTGACAAGGTCAAGTTCAAGGTGCAGTGGGCTAACAGCAAATGTGAGCACATATCATTCTGAGCAGTACGAGTGAGGTCTTACAAACTTCACTGTGGATATTCCTGCAATGTCTGGAGCACAAAGTTCAAAACAGGTACTACGAAGAGCACCTCATCCCCAGCATACAGAGGAAAGTGGAAGTGGAAACGCGTGTGTGGAAGGTAACAGATCTCGGATGTACTGCAGAACTGGACGGGAGATCCATGGGGCTGATAGGTCTAGTAGATATAAGGATAGTCCAGAAAGAACAGATAGATATGCTGAACATGTACTGCATTAAGGAAACAAAAATCAGAAGTGTTGTGTCTGATACTGCGTGTTTTAATCTGATGAACTTTAAGTGTTCAGTAAGTTCAGTGAGTTGAAACGAACTGGGTGTCCCTTGATTTGTGTGTGGCAGCGTCTGAAGATGGAGGCCTAGAGACAGCGGAGGCCTGTGGCCTACAGACAGTGAGTGTAACGCACCCCACACACGCTAGCACATTGGGACTGAGACATGAGCTTTCTAAAGTGCCAGAGCGTCATGGAGCATCAGTTCACCAATGGCTACTGTCCTCCGACACTTTACAGATTAGTTCTTTTTTGCAGATCACTCAGATAGATAAAAGACATACAGACGCTCTGCAGCGACAAGAGGTAGTAAAATGTTGAATGATGATGGAAACTATTTAGAAAGTTGTTGAACCTTTTTCGCTTAGGAAGCAAATAAACAAATGATATGTGAAATGTACGTCCCCTGGTTGATTTCTACAATTCAATTAAAATGGAATAGTGAGATCTGCACTCATAGGAATTACTGCTCTAACTCACTTATGCCTGTCTGGAGTGCTATCGATAGTCTCTACATGTACGGGGGACTCAGATGTGAGTATGTAAGGGAGGGCCTGGACTGTAGTCGTGACCACGGACACTAAGATGACGGTGTCCTGGCCGTCCCCTACAGAAACATATCGTCCATTCCTGTGCGTACCTGTATATCCAGGTTCAGGTCCCTCTGGGCACTTCTCAGACAATGTAGATTCCTTCCCACGCCGACCCCATCAAGTGAGACACAGTCCATTGCAACTGGAATGGTTTCTTTACTATAAACTTTGCACAGCATATCCACAGTTGATACATTTCGGGTTGTATGTTCTTCCATACAGGATTCCTCAACTTTCCCTGCACTGCTGACACTTCCTTGCAGTATGCGCCCGGACCAGACCGTCTTAGACTGCTTCTCAGCTTCCTCCCGGCTCAACCCCGCCACAATGACAATTCCCTCTGCCTGCTTCGCCCCAGGATAGAGATCATAAGTCACTAAGTTAGGCTGCCTCTGACAAAGCATCTGACCCATCCGTACTGTTCCCTGTGAAGCTTCAGCATTCCTTTCTTCCTCACTCACTGAATCTGAATGTTCCTCAGTCCGTCCAACTCCAGACCTCCGGGCGTCCACCCAGGCCAACACTTGCCACAACTTCTGCATTCTTCTGTCCCACTGTCCTTACGTTCTTTAACTGTGGATACGTGGGACTAACACTTGCTGAACGTTGCGGGGTTGTCGAGATGTCCTGAGCATAGAGCCCGTGTGGACACTAAGGGCAACCTGGCCCCATCTGACTAAACTTCCTTAAGACTTGCAACTTAACACCCGGCAGCCCCTCCTATGTTAACATTAAGAACCATTAGGGGAACAGGGCAAAGCGGTAATCTTATGTCACCCCCTTACAAGTACACAATGCTCTACTCATGCTTTCCCATCCTGCTCCTGAATATTGAGCTATGTCTTTTTTTCCTTGACATAGAAACTACTGTACACAGAAGTTTTGGGGTCTGTATAAAGTGGCATAGTGGGCCACAAGTGAACCTCCAGGCTGCAAGCTGTGCACCCCTGTTCTAAGAAAATGGCATAACTCTTAAAGAGGACCTTTCACCAAATTATTCATCTTTAACTGGAAACAGGATAGGGGCTTTTCTTTTTTTATTTCGCCTCTTCATTGATGAGATATTGCCAATCACAGTATAAAGTCCAAGTAGGTATTATCAGATAGCAACTCACACTGGGAGAAGATATACACGCCTTCAGTGAAAAGGATCTAATAACACCTACTTGAACTTAACTAAAGTTAACTCATTAGGTGCCAAATGCATTGCTTTATAACATCTCCACATCAGAAAGGAGACATTAAAAAAAAAATTAATTTAACTCTTCACTTCAGCCACTGTTACATCTTGTGTCCAGCTCAACATGAATAATTTGGTGAAAGGTCCACTGTAACTGGTGTGTGGCCCAGCTGCGCTTGGTACACATGTTTCCTGGAGAATGCACAGAAAGGTAATTACAAAAACCTGATATTTATTCACATCTCACACTTCCCTAGATTGCCACCAGAGGGAGTCTTAGACTATTTAAGGGTGTGGGAGACGTAGCAGTAGAGAAGTTCCTGAGTGGAAGTGATTCTAGTCAGAGCTTTGTCTGAGCTAGTGCGAGTTCAGACGTATGGTGATTCCTGTCAGATGAGACAGAGGAAAGATTGCAAGCTGTTACCTCAGAACAGGCTGACTGCTAGTTCCCTATGAACGTGGAAAGCGACTCTCGGAGCGAGCGTGAATTCAGTCTGACGGAAGGTCCTGAGAGCTTGCTCTGGACAGAGTCTATGAAGGAACAGAAGGAAGGGGACTACAGTTATTGTAACAACGAGTCGACTGAGAAACAGTCAGTGAGCTGTGGATAGAAGGAAGCTGATGACTACACCTACTGTTACCCATGCTTATGTTAAGGGTGAGAGTAGGGCGACAGGCGAGTGGTGACAAAAGGAAGAAAGAGTGACCGAGGTGATATAGCAACTGTAGCTGCCTCCACTCTGCACAACCGGACACCGGGTCCGAAGATTGCTAGAACCTTCACGGCTAGTAGGAGAAAACCGGAATCCCTGCTGGACTTTAGGTCGCAGAGGGGCCCTAAAGTGCTGATACGTAACCGGGGTCAGGAAGAACAGGAGTCGGGCCTGATCAGCCATAGACTTAGTTCTTGCCAAAAGAAGGCTCCACCACAATGTCGGCGGGCGTAGCTGTTCTTGAACTTAGCTTCATGCAGGTTGGAAACTCACACATTAAGAAGTAAGGAGGCCTTAAACCTACTCAGTGATTACCTGGATGTGCATCCTCCACCCTGAGCAGCTTCCCGGGACATACCTGCAAATACCACCAGTAAAGGTATGGAAAGAGACTGACTTGTGTGTGTCTGCCTTATTGTCTACACCCTGCACCGCCATATACCTAGAGGGACCAGTCTTACCTGTGGAAGACTTAACATCTTGCTGCCCAGTAACAACCCCTCTGAGGATTCACCCTGCAGCGCTGGTCACCCTGATCAGAAACCACAGGTGGCGTCACGAACAATTCCTAAAATCCCCTGTAAATATCCCCCTTTGTATGAGCGCCCAGGGCAACGGACCGAGCTGTGCTACCTGTGACCTTTCCCCCATTGAAGTGAACGGGCTCGGTGCCGAGTACCCCATAAGCCCTGGTACTTTGTGCGACTCATCTTTGGCGTCACGAACAGGATCCGAAGCTTACTAAATGTGAGTCCTGTGTGCCTGGAATGGACTGTTTTGTGCAAAAAGACTGTGTTGCTGTTGTTTGATATTTGGCGCCATTTTCCGCCATTTTGCCGCCATATTCGCGCCCTGAGGCGCTGGTGAAGAAGGTGGGCGTGCCTTCGTGGCGTACCCCCCTGTGGCGCGAAAGCTATGGGCGCCCTGTCTAAATGCTATTACAATGTGAGAGCCTGCCCTACTGCAAGGGAGATCCGCCTCCTCTTCATCCTCTATGCTAGGAAGAGAAAGCGAAAGTCCCGCCTCCATGGAAGAGACCAGATTGTTCCTGATGGAAAACATAGTCTGGCCTGGAGTGAGATGGCGGAAGGACAGGAGACGCTGTGTGGAGGAATGGCGGTGCGCAGACCCTGTTCCCCTGAAGAGCTGCTGCTTGTGCCTGAACCGTCCCCAGGTCGGGAGACCGACAAAAGAATGCAAAAAGTGGAGGAGGTGGATGCAGTGCTGAGGGACATGGCCCGACATCGCGCTGAAATGGAGGCGATGGAGCAGAGCTGGCGTGCCCTGAAACAGCGGCTGCTGTGGGACGCGATGCTCTCCCCCCTGGATGCACACCCGTCACCTGCGCCACCACTGCCAGCGGCTGATGAACCACCGGAGGCCGGCCCCAAAAGTGCTGATCCTGACTCCGCCGGGGACGCGGCGGGAGGGAAGGAGGCTGAGGAGGCCCTGTCAGCACCGGAATGCCAGCCCGGCCTGGAACCAGAGGCCGAAGCGGAATGCAGTCCCCCGGTAGGGACGACGACGGAAGGAATCCTGCCTGATTCAACGGAGATTGACTGGGAGGAGATGGAGTACCTGGACGACGTGGAATACGGCGCCCAGATGGAGAACGAGTGGCGACGCCGTGAGCATGAACAGCGGCAGCAGCAGGAGCAGAGAGAGGCGCAGCAGTTTCGCCAGAGGTACCAGGAAAAGTTTCTCGCTGATAAGGAAAACGTCAGGAGAGATAAAGGTACGCTCCGGGAACCGCGGCGCCAGGGGGCCATTAGAGACTTTAAACTCCTGGGAGGCTGGGGGTTCATCCACGAACCAGGCCTGTACCAGGAGGTATTCGTCAACCGCAGGGATGTGGAGTCTCACCTGCCAGAGGTACACCGGGAAGGGATCTCATGATAGGGGATGTTGTCACCTACACGCGACACTGGGGTCTTAAGGGGTGGTATCCCTGAATGTCTCCCGTGTCAGCGACCCCGTCCCTGAAGCTGGAAATGTACCCCATGTCTCAGCATCCCAAGTCACAGCCCCATCAGCAACCGGCCGCGCACCTGCATCTTATTCTGCATCCTACTCTGCATCGCAACAGCCTTGTGCGTCTCCAACTGAGCCACTGCGCGCGCCTGCATCCTACTCTGCAACGCAACAGGCTAGTGCGACCCCCATGGAGCCAGACCTGTATTCAGAAGAGGCACCTGTAAGGCCTCAAGCAAGTCGCAAAATTGTAAAGAGGACTGTAGCTACCCAGACACAGGTAGCAGGACATGATCTTCTGGTGATGCGTTCCAGAGCGCACCGCATACTTCCAGCCCCAGGTATGGAAGAAGTCATCGCTATTTGCAAAGAAGAACAGTAGGACCCAGACAGGGTTTACTGCAACTGTAAAAAGTTAAGAAGATTTGCACTTATTGAATGTTGAAAAATTGTGATGATGTTTGCATAGTATGATGCATAGTATACCCAGTTGGGTAATGTGAAATATAATGTGAAGAATAATGTGAAATGTTCTTATGCAAGGACTGCGTGCTGAGGACTCTTGCAGCAAAAGAACTTTAGTTGTAAATAGTTAGCACTTCGGTGCCCCATCTTGGTTTTACGTAAAAGTCATACTACCTCTGAAGCAAAAACCCGTATGGTGTGGCCTTGAGTGAGGTCTGCAGCAAGGAAGTCCTGCAGCCCACCCAGGACCCACGTGGGAGGTTTGGTACGGGTCCTCCACAAGAATATTGTATTTATTGTGAGAAAGTATTTTGATATTTTTCTAATTGCAATTTGTACACAATATAACGTTAAAGTGTCCTTACCTCCCGCAAGGGATGAGTTATGTTGTTGATGTTATTATAAAAATCATTTTCTATTTCAGCCCGGGAGTGCTGACGATAACTAGGGGGGGATGTGTGGCCCAGCTGCGCTTGGTACACATGTTTCCTGGAGAATGCACAGAAAGGTAATTACAAAAACCTGATATTCATTCACATCTCACACTTCCCTCGATTGCCACCAGATGGAGCCTTAGACTATTTAAGGGTGTGGGAGACGTAGCAGTAGAGAAGTTCCTGAGTGGAAGTGATTCTAGTCAGAGCTTTGTCTGAGCTAGTGCGAGTTCAGACGTATGGTGATTCCTGTCAGATGAGACAGAGGAAAGATTGCAAGCTGTTTCCTCAGAACAGGCTGACTGCTAGTTCCCTATGAACGTGGAAAGCGACTCTCGGAGCGAGCGTGAATTCAGTCTGACGGAAGGTCCTGAGAGCTGCTCTGGACAGAGTCTATGAAGGAACAGAAGGAAGGGGACTACAGTTATTGTAACAACGAGTCGACTGAGAAACGGTCAGTGAGCTGTGGATAGAAGGAAGCTGATGACTACACCTACTGTTACCCGTGCTTATGTTAAGGGTGAGAGTAGGGCGACAGGCGAGTGGTGACAAAAGGAAGAAAGAGTGACCGAGGTGATATAGCAACTGTAGCTGCCTCCACTCTGCACAACCGGACACCGGGTCCGAAGCTTGCTAGAACCTTCACGGCTAGTAGGAGAAAACCGGAATCCCTGCTGGACTTTAGGTCGCAGAGGGGCCCTAAAGTGCTGATACGTAACCGGGGTCAGGAAGAACAGGAGTCGGGCCTGATCAGCCATAGACTTAGTTCTTGCCAAAAGAAGGCTCCACCACAATGTCGGCCGGGCGTAGCTGTTCTTGAATTTAGCTTCATGCAGGTTGGAAACTCACACATTAAGAAGTAAGGAGGCCTTAAACCTACTCAGTGATTACCTGGATGTGCATCCTCCACCCTGAGCAGCTTCCCGGGACATACCTGCAAATACCACCAGTAAAGGTATGGAAAGAGACTGACTTGTGTGTGTCTGCCTTATTGTCTACACCCTGCACCGCCATATACCTAGAGGGACCAGTCTTACCTGTGGAAGACTTAACATCTTGCTGCCCAGTAACAACCCCTCTGAGGATTCACCCTGCAGCGCTGGTCACTCTGATCAGAAACCACAGGTGGCGTCACGAACAATTCCTAAAATCCCCTGTAAATATCCCCCTTTGTATGAGCGCCCAGGGCAACGGACCGAGCTGTGCTACATGTGACCTTTCCACCATTGAAGTGAACGGGCTCGGTGCCAAGTACCCCATAAGCCCTGGTACTTTGTGCGACTCACTGGCTCATTTATTATATGCATGTGAATGTTGGAAAAATTGTTAATGTTTTATGATCTATACAATGAAGATAATAGTTAATGTGGCAACAACCGCTTTAACTGTATCCAAACCATCAGGCTTACGATAGCTGTTTTATATCAGTTTACAGAATGGATATAACTATTTTAATTTTAAGCAATTTAAAGGGAATCTGTCACTACATTTGAGGGATCTGACCTATTAATATGGGCATACAGGTTATAGACTGTTGATGGGTGATGCTTTGTGGAAAAATCAACTTTCCTGGCTTTATGGCAATTAGTTTTTCCAGGCTTTGGGGCAGATGCTGGGCAGGCAGGGACAGAATGATGATGTGGGAGGAGAAAGATAGGATAATGAAGCAAAGAGGCACCGTTATCTTCCAGTCAGCGTCCACCTCATAGGGTGGAAGAACTCATTTATAGAAAGCTGGAAAAATAGAGAAAAGTGCTACATAATGTATACATGAAATATTTATCTGTAGAAATTGCTATGAAAAAAAGCAAGGTACTTCGCGCATAGTTCGGTCAATATATGTGAGCCCAATAGCCATGTCAAGGCGTCCTTCGTAAACTGGGTGATTAGCCACAGATGATTTTAAGCAGATTAGCTGGTCCATTCCTGCCCCATAAATTGTAGTCTTTTTTGCTCAGGAGAAGTGACATATCAGGTCAGGGACCCAGTTTACGGAGGACGCCTTGACGTGGCAATTGAGCTCACATATATTGGCCAATCTATGCGTGAAGTACCATCCTTTTTTCATAGCAATTTTTGCAGATAAATATATCATGTATACATTATATAGTGCTTTTCTCAATTTTTCCCATTTTCTATGGCAGCAATGCAGTTTCAATGTTCTAGAGTAATCATTTATAGAAAGCAATAAAAGATGATTTTTCCACAAAAAGACATCTGGTATGAGACACATAGGAGGACTGTTTTCAGCATTCTATTATCTGTATGCCCATATTAATAGGTCTGATCACTCAAATGTGGTGACAGATTGCCTTTAAATGGTTATTCTCATGATCTCCCTTCAGGAGTGCACTGCTTCTCTGGTTCCCTACTTCCTTCGTGCCAGGGGGCACTGCGCTCCTGAAGATTGATAGTCCGGACTAGAAGCATGGTCAATTTTGCCTCTGCAGCATCAGAGGAAACCAAACTTCACTAAAGTTTGTGGGATCCAGCGATTCTGCAAGCTTCAGAATATGGCTCACAGGCTCTGGAGTAAAGAGCTTAAAGGGGTATTCCCATCTCCAAGATCACTATCCTAATATGTAGTAGGTGTAGAAATAATAACATTAGCAAATACCACCAATTAGAAATGTAGTATAGTTCTTCTGATTCACTATGTCACTTTCTCCATTCAGTGCATTGCAGGACCTTAGGTATCCAAGGCTAGGGCCACTCACATAGTGACAGTTAGCTGTTAGTAGCTATAACCATGGATACCTAAGCTACTGCAATGTCTTGCATGTGACATAGCAAATAAAAAGAACTATTATAGACTATTCTAATTAGAGTTGTTGTCTAATATTATTATTATTACACGCACTACATATTGGGATAGGACCTTAGAGATGGGAGTACCCCTCTAAAAGCACTGTTCTCTTTGTCTTGAATAAATGCCACTGCTGCTAGACTGCAGAGGTGTCCGATATCCTAAGCAATGAACAGCACATTATACTATTAAAATCCCGTTATTTTTGAGAACACAGAAGCGTCAAAAAAATGTAAATTGCAAAGTTGCTTGTTTTTAAAAGGACTTTACTTTGCACTTTTGCCAATTTATGATGATGAGAATACTGTCTGCCACTTGTGTAAGGAGGTGGCAGGAACCTCTCTCTCTGTCCTATGTGTTGACCCCGTGCACTTTGTTGTATTAACTGTATTGTGCGTATATTGCTGTATGTTAATATGTGCCTGTGGTTGTATTAACTATGTAATGTAATGTAATGTATCGCTTATGATGTGTTTGTAAAGTTTCTGATATGTGTGTTGCATTAGCTTAGGGTCAGTGAAGGGTTAACCTGGTGGGCTGGGCCAGCAGCAGAAAGGAGGGAGGAAGCTGCTGGTTCCAGTCAGTAGCCTGGGCACGTTGGCCCTGGGCAGGTGTACAGGAGCAGCCGCAGCATTGTCAGACCCCCAGGAGGGGAGAAAATCTGCTGTCCCAGACCAAGGACTTAAGGATCACAACACAAGCCACAGGACTTTGAAATGGCCCTGCTGAAGGGACTACAAGCGTCCAGATCCCAGCGAGTGGACTACGGCTTAATTTCGGCTACCGTGGCCGTTGTGGGTAGGCCGTGGACAGTGTCAGGGAGAGAGCAGGAAGCCAGTGTTGTACCTTCTTTTCTCATCTCGGTTTTATTAAAGTTCGTTCCTTGTTGGACTGCAAATTGTGCCTGAGGATTGTGTCCATCTGGTTCATCTCTGTGCAAGGTAATCGGGGTGTTTACTGACTGTGGCTAAGTTGACTCGGCTGGGACTACCACCTCGGGCTACCTTGTTACACTTGTGCTCCGAAAGGAAGGTTTGCTTTGTTGTAAAATAGCGCCACTCTAATGGCTGTGTCTTGTACTGCAGCTTAAGACTATGCTGTTTGGACTCATTATACAATTAGATGTAGTAGAAGAAATCATGATTGTAATATAGATCTAAATGAATTAAAGAAAAATAGTTTGTTGGAGGTAGTGTTTTTTTATGTGCATCGGCATAGCAATCAGTAGGCATGGCATGAATGTCCACTAAGGTTTAATAAAAAAATAAAATAATGAACATCTGAATACTTTTTATAGGTCAGGGAATGGTTCGGGGATGTGGAGGGTTGCCTGATATATTTGGATGAACTGTAGAAGTGATTAAATGTGATTTCCATTCATCATGAACCATAGAACATTTCCACAGGCTGAGACTAGATGAAAGACATTCTTAAAAATGATCTAAAGGTAATCTAAACGTTAGCACAAAAGTGATGATTGTCAGCCATTGTGATTGAGCTTCTTTTATGGGAATATGGAGATATGGACAAGAGTGCGGCAACTACGCTCGAATGTATAGAGAGCACAAAGTATTCCACCTGGGTCATAAAATTCCAGAATTCAGAATTAATGGTTCTATAATGTCAACTGCTACAGAAGGAAGGATCCAGGGAGCCATTATTTCAGATGACTTAGAGCTAAGCAAGCAGTGCAGCAAAGCAAAGGGGAAAACCAGCAGGATACTAAATTGTATAGGAAGAGGCATTAGCTACACCGGGAGGGAGGTAGTAATATCACTCCATAGATCACTAGTTAAATCTAGGACTGAATGGTGTGCACTAAAATAAACCTCCTGGTCTATTATCCAACGTATAGGTCACATAGAAATTACTAAGATTCTATCTATCAATATATCCATCCATCCATCCATCCATCTTTGACCCATATTTACTCTAGACATCCTTGTGTAACACCCCTTCAGGGCTACCACGGTACGCTGGGTGTTATGGGGGGTCTCACCTCTTTAGGGCGCAGTGCCTCCACCCGAATCTTGATTGGAGCTCTCTCTAGGACTGCAGAAGGACTGTTATCTTCTGCCAGGGACTGATTCGGGAAACCCCTGCCTATAGCTCAGTACACACTCACCCAAAACAGGAGTAAAACTGTTTAACTGGTTTATGGATATGCAGCAGAAATGAAGTGTATTTAAAGAAACAACATGCAATACAGGTAACGGTGCTCTATAAAATCATATACACATCACAACCTAATTCTTTCCCTAACCCTGCAAATATAACGTAGCAGGGTTCCCCTTTTCTTGTATTAACCCAGTCCAAACGTTGGGGCCCAGTTGCCGCGGATGTTGGCGCGCAAATTTATAACCGTTGGTGCACTTAGATGCTCACGAAGGTAAATAGTCTGGGGCGTAGTGTACTCACTGTAACGGGCTGGTTGAACCACAAGTCTCGAAAAGGGGCACTCACGGTGCGTCTCCACCGGTGGTAGTTTTCCCTGGACCCCAACTGGGGGCGGCAGGATTCAGGCCTTTATACGGTGGGAGTGCCGGTAGAACTCTCCGAGTCCTTAATGTTGCTTGCTTCACCTGATGACCGGGCTGCGCTCTCTCCAGATTCGCAGGTATATCAGAGGGGACGGGAACGCTCCGCTCTTTAGAGGAATACAAGTCCACAGCGCTCCATCTTTTACATGAACCATCCACTCTCTCACTTTCTTTCACTTCCTCTGCAGCTCCCTCCCCCAAGTTCCTCCTCCCTCCTATCCCTCCAAGCTGTGTCATCTGACTGAAACAAGGGTCCATGGGAATTGTAGTCCCCCGCAGCTCAGGGAAAAAAACATTAATGTCTGAAGGTCCCTGTTTAACAGCAGCTGCAAAACTCTTCTTAGTGTCTGTAAATCCCAGTATACCAGTAGCTGCTCTGACAGTTCCATGTGCAGGTGTTACATTCTCCCCCTGGTGAGTCATTGAAAGTGTCCCATCACGACATGAGGACTCACCACCTGAAACATGAATGGGGGTTAAGGCATCCTGACTAACACCAAATTTACATGCATACAAACCACCTCCTGGACACATGGAAGATACCGAGAAATAAGGCCAAACAGAATTTGAATTTGGGTGTATCAACCTGGGGACCTCAGTGGTATGTCCCATTCTGTCATAAGTCAACATCATGGGTGGCCTAATGTCCCGCTTGGGACGAGTGTGTACCGAGGGGCCCACCTCCTCAGTCCCCGACTCTTGTCTCTCAAGAACGGGCTCCACCAGGTGAATCTCTTCATTCAATAAATGTCCCTCTTCTGAACTTTCCTCCAATTGTGGGCGGGGTGCACTCGCCTCCTGACAAATGTCCCTTTTCTTTGTTTCTACTTCAGGGGTCTGGTTTTCAGGGTCTACGCCCATGGGGCATGGGTCCTCGATCCACCTGTAGCTCCATTGACAGTCAGGTCCCATTCATCCCCAGACTCGCTGTCACATCCTCCTGAGGCAACTCCAGTCTGGGGTGGGTTTTTACACCTTGGACTTCTCCTATTGCACTGAAGAGTTGTATGACCTCCTTGAGTTGGCAATGGGGGTAAAGGGATGTTTTTTCCCACAGGCAACAGATGATGTCGATGATAGGTTTTAACAGCTCCACCCCCTTTTTCGGGCTTCACTCTGTAGGCCGGAACACCGGGCAACTTCTCCATCACCACGTAAGGGTCAGGACACCACCGATCAGCAAGCTTGTGCTTCCCAGGAAGGCCCAAAAGCTGAATAAGAACTCTGTCTCCAGGTAGTAAAACTTGTTCTCGAACCCTACAGTCGTAGCGAGTCTTATTGCGCTTCCCTGACCGACCAGAGGCCTGCTCTGCCAATTTGTAAGCTTTTGTCAAATCTTCTTTTAGCTGGGACACATATTTTAAGTAGGTCTTCCCATTAGAACGGTCAATGGATGTCCCAAAACTAATATCCACGGGTAGTCGGGCTTTTCTTCCAAACATGAGGAAATAAGGAGAATATCCAGTTGACTCATTTGTGGTGCAATTGTAGGCATGAACCAACTGGCTCACATGCCTGCTCCAGTGTCCCTTCTTCCTGGGATCTAAAGTGCCTAACATGTTCAGAAGGGTACGGTTGAATCTCTCAGGTTGAGGATCCCCTTGGGGGTGATATGGCGTGGTTCTGGATTTCTTGATCCCACAGAGAGCGCATAGCTCCTTGATTAGTCTACTTTCGAAATCTCTTCCTTGATCGGTATGGATGCGGGCAGGCAGCCCGTAATGTACAAAGAACTTCTCCCATAATGTTTTTGCCACAGTAATTGCCCTTTGATCTTTAGTGGGGTAGGCCTGGGCATATCGGGTGAAATGGTCAGTGACCACTAACACATTACTGACATTGCTTTCATCAGGCTCGATGGAGAGGAAATCAATGCACACTAGTTCAAGTGGGCCATCGCTGGTAATGTTCACAAGGGGGGCTGTTCTCAAAGGCAAGGTTTTTCTCAACACACACCGGGAGCATGATTTGCAGTATTCTTCAATATCCGCTTCCATGCGAGGCCAATAGAATCGGTCGGCCACGAGACTCGTAGTCTTTTCGATGCCAAGATGTCCATGGTCATCATGCAGGGACTTCATGACCATCTTCCGAAATCGGGTGGGTAACACCAGCTGCCTGCGGACTCCTCCCTTCTGGCCCCTTGTCTCTCGGTATAGTAGCCCATTTTTTACTACTAGCGACTCTAGCTGCCGAGTCAGCAGGACAGACTCCTCTGTTCTTAATGCATTCTTTTCGGGCCTCCAGCCCCTCTTCACCCACCATCGAACTACCCCCACTGACTGATCCTCCTGCTGCGCCGTCCTGACTTGATTATGAGTCAGTTGAGGGAGAGAGTCTGGGGTTACATTTGTCACTCGACAGTATGACAACGGGAGCGCTTCGCTAGATGCTCCTAAGAATTTTAGCACAGCACTGCAGAGTGAGGGCATCAGTTCGATGTCTATGGCACAGAGTCTTCACCTCAGGGGCAGGGACCTCTATCCATCCTCCTTCTTCTTCCTCATTTAAAGGTTCACTAGGCAGGCGAGAGAGTGTGTCTGCATCAATGTTACTGATCCCTGGTCGATATTTTAAGCTGAAATCATACAGAGAGAGTGCGGCAAGCCACCGGTACCCCGTGGCATCCAGTTTTGCTGTGGTTCTCACGTAGGTTAATGGATTGTTGTCGGTATGAACCACGAAGCGTACCCCATAGAGGTAGTCATGCAGCATGTCCACTACAGCCCATTTCAGAGCCAGAAACTCCAGTTTGTGAGCTGGGTAGTTGCGTTCACTGGGAGTCAATCCTCGACTAATGTAGTAAACGGGACGTAGACAGCCATCATGGTCCTGATAGAGAATCCCTCCTAGTCCGTCGAGAGAAGCATCTATATGTAACACATATGGTTTACTGGCGTCTGCATAGGCCAACACTGGAGTTTGGGTCAAACATGACTTCAGTTTCTCGAATGCCTCGTCGCATAAGGGTGTCCATCTTTTCCCAAAAGGTTCATTAACTCGGAAGTAGTCTCTTTTCCCTGACCTTGAGGGGCGGGCTGTCCCGCCGGAAGGGGATACCCCTGGGTAAGAGCAGTTAATGGCTTCGCAATCCGAGAGTACTGGGGTACAAATCTTCGGTAGTATCCACAGAATCCTAAAAAGGACCTAAGCTCCCCCAGCTTGGTGGGCTTAGGCCAGTTTACCACAGCCTCCACTTTGGCGGGGTCGGTGGAAATTCCTTCTCTGCTGACTATGTGCCCCACATATTTCACAGTCGTCTGGCAAATCCGGCACTTATCAAGGGACAACTTCAACCCAGCCTCCTTCAACCGATCCAGCACCTTGAACAACCGCTGATTGTGTTCTTCCAGAGTCTTCCCAAAAACAATAAGATCATCGAGATAAACCAAGACCTCACGTAAGTGCATGTCCCCCACTACTTTGTCCATACATCTCTGAAAAGTGGCCGGAGCACCTGTCAGTCCTTGAGGCAGTCTTTGAAACTCGAAGAACCCAATGGGGCAGATAAAAGCGGTCTTCTCTTGATCTTCCTTTGACATGGGTATCTGATAGTAACCACTCCGGAGATCTAACACAGAAAACCATTGGCTCCCTTGCAGGCAATCTAAAGCTTCATCAATTCGGGGCACAGTGTACTGGTCAGGAACCGTACGTTTGTTCAAAGTACGATAATCCACACACATCCGAATAGCTCCATTTTTTTTTCGAGCAATCACAATGGGGGAAGCATATGGGCTACTAGACTCTATGATGACTCCTGTGTCTAACATACCGCGTAGATGCTGCCTAACATCTTCGATATCCGCCGGGGCCAATCTTCGGGATCTCTCTCGGAAAGGCTTTTGATCTTTCAACCGAATGCGATACTCTACTCCTTGGGCGAGGCCCATGTCCCATTCGCCCAAGGAGAAAGCCGCCCCCCGCATCATCATGCCGTCGATGACTAGCCTCCTCTCTTCTCCTTTCAGCTCACTTCCTTCAAAACAAGGGTCAAAGCTTTCAGGCTGCAGTTCCCTCTTCTCCTCCTCCGTCCTCACATAGGCTTCCAGACAGACTGGGTGGATGGATAGGGTCTGCGAGTACTTTTCTCCCCAGCTTCACGACACCACTGAGCTAACGTACAGAAAATGTTGGCATTTGTTCCCACTATGACAGGTGTGGGTCTCTCATCTGCCTCTGCCTCCGGGCAGATTAGCGCTATAATGGGTATCTCTTTATCCACTCCAACAACAGTCTCTGGGAATCGTAGTGTCACGGACACGTATCCTCGGTAGGGATAGCTGTGTTCACTCAGTCCCCACACCACGAGTCCAGACAGCGGTTTCAGAGGCACATTGGATAAATATCTTTTATACCATCCTTCAAAAATGATGGACACTTGAGATCCGCTATCCAGCAATACTGAACAAGATTTACCATTGATATATGCGGGGACATGCGGGGCTGGTCCCACTAACCCTTCAGGCAGTGTTTTCGATGAGGCACTATTGGATGGAGAGGTAGAGTAGGTCTTAGTTGCTGATGGGGGCTCAGTATGGGGTTCTACTGGCCCCTTTCCCGTTTCCCGACTGCCTCGGAGGGAGGTGGGGAGAATGTGAAGAGTTCTTTGAGCTCCACCTCTTTGGACACTGACGAGCTATATGGCCCGGACTCCCACAGACAAAGCACCCTTCTGGTTTCCTACTTTCCACTCTACATAGGTCATCATTCTCTCTTCCTGAAGCCAGGGTCTGCTTCTCGGCTACCTCTGCAGCACTTTGTAACCGCTGTATTGTCTTGGCCTGAGCACTTAACAATTGAGTAATCTGCTCCCCTGTTTCTCGATGACTTTCAGCAGTTCCCTCTCTCGGCAGTCGGCTGCTGGCTTCAAGGCAACAGTAGTCACCCGAGGCGAGGTCTTCTCTCTTGCGGCCAAAATAACCTCTTCCTTGCGAACTTCCTTAAGCAACTCATGAAAAGAACCAGGAATCTTCTCTTTATCACAAGACCTCATCCGCTGAGCAATTGGATCATGAGTGAGAGCTCCTCTGAGTACTTGGTCCAGACGACACTGATCAACTTCTTTAGGGCTGACTCCACCTTTAGATACTATTCTATGAACCATCTTATCCAATCGGTATAGATAGTCGGACATCTTCTCATCTGGTTGTTGGTAGGTGGTACGAAGTTTATAGAGTAGATCAGTAGCATCTTCAGGGGATCCAAAAGCATCTTCTAAAGCACTCATATAATCTTGATAAGTTGCTAGTGGCTTGCTCCGCCAAGCAGCCTGCACCACTTCCATAGCAGTACCCTTCAAACTTTCTACTATTCTCTGCTTCTTCACGGCATCAGTGCACTGCCACTCTTCTAAGCACAGTAAAGTGACATCCCTCCAAGTATCATATTCTTCTTCTCCAGCAGGGGTGGGGAGGGCACCCGAGAAGGTTCTTAAACGACGGTAGTTCCCTTCTGGCTGCATCTTTGCAAACTGACTGACTAACTTTTCCATAGCTGTCATAAGCACATCAACAGGTGCCGCTGTCTCTTCAGGACTGGTTCTAAGGGGAGTAGAGGGCGGACGTATACTAGTCTTCCTAGACTGAGTGGTTGATTCCTGTTGCCGGGTCTCAACTTCGGACTCATTAGGCCAAGTGATCTTCCATTGTCGACCATACTCTGGGGACACGGCTATCATGGATGGGAAGTAATCTTTCCTCAAGATCTGACCGGTTGAAATCAGGGCTATGGGTAACTGTCCCCCTTTTCCTTTCTGCGGTCGACCACTTCAGGGTGGGCAAGTTCAGTGAGTCGGTTAACTATTTTCAGTATCTCTTCATCAGATGCATCACAGAGCTCACCACTCACTGCAAAGCTTTGTCTAGCTGTAACATCCATCTCTTCACACCACAAATATACTTCTCGCTCTGTTAAAGTCTCCATAGTAAATACTCCTGTGTTAGTTCTGTAATCTCAGCAGTGCCTCCACTGTAACACCCCTTCAGGGCTACCACGGTACGCTGGGTGTTATGGGGGGTCTCACCTCTTTAGGGCGCAGTGCCTCCACCCGAATCTTGATTGGAGCTCTCTCTAGGACTGCAGAAGGACTGTTATCTTCTGCCAGGGACTGATTCGGGAAACCCCTGCCTATAGCTCAGTACACATTCACCCAAAACAGGAGTAAAACTGTTTAACTGGTTTATGGATATGCAGCAGAAATGAAGTGTATTTAAAGAAACAACATGCAATACAGGTAACGGTGCTCTATAAAAATCATATACACATCACAACCTAATTCTTTCCCTAACCCTGCAAATATAACGTAGCAGGGTTCCCCTTTTCTTGTATTAACCCAGTCCAAACGTTGGGGCCCAGTTGCCGCGGATGTTGGCGCGCAAATTTATAACCGTTGGTGCACTTAGATGCTCACGAAGGTAAATAGTCTGGGGCGTAGTGTACTCACTGTAACGGGCTGGTTGAACCACAAGTCTCGAAAAGGGGCACTCACGGTGCGTCTCCACCGGTGGTAGTTTTCCCTGGACCCCAACTGGGGGCGGCAGGATTCAGGCCTTTATACGGTGGGAGTGCCGGTAGAACTCTCCGAGTCCTTAATGTTGCTTGCTTCACCTGATGACCAGGCTGCGCTCTCTCCAGATTCGCAGGTATATCAGAGGGGACGGGAACGCTCCGCTCTTTAGAGGAATACAAGTCCACAGCGCTCCATCTTTTACATGAACCATCCACTCTCTCACTTTCTTTCACTTCCTCTGCAGCTCCCTCCCCCAAGTTCCTCCTCCCTCCTATCCCTCCAAGCTGTGTCATCTGACTGAAACAAGGGTCCATGGGAATTGTAGTCCCCCGCAGCTCAGGGAAAAAAACATTAATGTCTGAAGGTCCCTGTTTAACAGCAGCTGCAAAACTCTTCTTAGTGTCTGTAAATCCCAGTATACCAGTAGCTGCTCTGACAGTTCCATGTGCAGGTGTTACACTTGTCTGCCACAAACTCATGTCTCTTTATAGCTAAGACATGGACAAAGAACCCTTCTAAAGATAGTAGCACGGTATGATTGAAACTAGAAAATGAAATCCAATCCATGGAGGCCTGACCTGGGAGCTAGGACTTTATTGCTCTGATGATATTGTAATGATAATAGATACCTTACTGCATCTTTAGAAGTCTTGGGGAGTTCAGGTCTCAATGGGTCAGCACTGTTTTCGGGCACAAGAAGGACCTTAAAAATATAAGAAGGACATACAAAACTCATGCAGTATGTCTCATGATAATAAAGAGACAGACCGAGAACCCATCTGAAGATAGTAGCAGTGTGGTTCAAACTAGAGCAAGATATAACAAGCACACTTAAAGGGGTATTCTCATGTTGCTAAATTTCTTAAGTTAGACAACATGAAAGTAAGCAAGTTTTTAAATGACTTGCTTTTTCTATCTGCTGCCATTCTCCTGAAATGGGAACTTTTTATCTTGCATAGTGTTTAGCTGGTTTCCAGACCCTGGCCAAGTATGTGCTGTAGTTACAATCCAGGAAAGATGTTAACTCTTAACTTCCCAATCAGCTCTCTCCAGCCAATTGATTTTTATGCAATGATAACATTTATCTTACATAGTGTACAGCTTGTTTTCAGATTTCCTCAACATTAGGAGACAGTTCTGGAAACTGCTAATCATAGCTCTCACTATCATCAGCCCTGTGCTTTTTTAAATACCCCGTTATCTCTGAATGCAAATGTGATAACAGATCAGACTCAGCGAAAACACTGGCAGACTGTTAATGTGTAGTAGCAGGACTGAACTCCTGACCAGAACTCTCCAGAAGGAAACAGTGCCTGCCCTCAACAACAAGGAAGTTAGGAGACTGCAGAGCTGTGTTCTGCTCAAGAAACAGCTTGAGACTACCCCTGTAGTGGATGACAATTTGTCTAATATAGAGAGGGAAAATAGTTCCTGATTAAACATAGCTAGCAATTAAATATTTTTCAGGATGGTTTTTAACTTTCTTACACAGATAAATACTTTTAAAAGATTGCAGCTATTTTTAAAGCTTTCCTGGGGGCTGCCATATAGGTTGTACCTACATCTATTTGAATTTGAAAAAGACATAAAAAAATAATCTCGCTACTTCTGGAAGCTATCACATTGCCTGGATATCCACTTGGCTCAGCAGGCTTGTAATCAGGGAAACAACATTAATCCAGCAACAATGTAAAGCTCCCTTAAAACGTGACTTTTATTTCTTCAATATTATAATTATTGAATACAATAGTTAAATCCAAACAGGAGCCACAGATATGGTCATCTTTCAGCAGATATACCATTGGTTATAGGCAATGCAACAAGGCGTGTGCGCGCTATATGCAATACATGGGAATCCCTTCAGGTCTGTCCAACTTTGGATCTTCAGTTTTTTTACTGTTGCATTCAAAGAGCCAAACATTTTTATTTTTTTCTTGTTCTTTGAGGGATGAGTTAAGTTTATTAGTGGCCCCATTTTGGGTACATTAAACTTAGCCAACTTTTATTAACTCTTTATGGGAAGGCATAGGAACAAATAGCAATTCTACCATTTTTTTTTACATTTTAAATTTTACGTTGTTCACCGTGCTACACATGTAAGGAGTTATCTTCATTCTGTGGTTGAATAGGATTATGGCGACACCAAATTTATATTATTTTATTTAATTTATTACTTTTGTACATTAACTAGTCTGAAAAAGAAAATTATTTGATTCTGTGTTGTCATGTTCTGAGAGCCATACATTAAACACTTTGCTATCAACAGCGCTGGGTGAGGGATGATTTTTGTTGAAAGTAAGAGCAGTCATTAAGTTCCTTTACTTCAAAGGCCGCACACCAAAGGAGACGTTCGATGAGATGAAAGAGGTTTATGGTGATGATTCCCCATTATATGATGTAGTCAAGAACTGGCATCATCAATTCAAATGCTGTCGGACTTCGGTGCAAACAGCTCTAATTCCAGGGCGACCCCACTCTGCTATTGATGAACACACCATCCAGCAAGTGGAGGTCGCCATTTTGGAAAATCGCCGCATAACTATTCGCCACCTAGCCCAAAATGTCAAGATTAGTGCAGGGTCCGTGGAAATAATCATCCAAGACCAACTTCACATGCATAAGGTATCTGCTCACTGGGTTCTCCGGCTGCTCACATCTTTCCAGAAGCAGGAACGAGTCGCATGCTCTCAGGCTCTATTGACGATGTGCCATGGAAATCAGGAGGATTTTTTTAAAAAGACTGGTCACACGGAATGAAAGCTGGGTCCATCACTATGATCCCGAGACTAAAGTCCAGTCGATGCAATGGAAGCATCATGACTCACCGCCTCCAAAGAAGGCACGTGACTAACCATCCGCAGGCAAGGTCATGCTCACAGTATTTTGGGACCAGCACGGAGTAGTATTGATGGATTTCCTAGCAAAGGGTACCATGATCACTGGGGCATACTATGCTTCACTGCTGTGGAAATTGCGGGAGGCCATCAAAACCAAGAGATGTGGCATGCTCACCAAAGGTGTCCTCCTTCTGCAAGACAATGCACCAGTTCACAACTTACATGTTGCCCAAATGGAATCATGCTTCCGTGGCTTTGAAATTCTACCACATCCCTCTTATTCACCTGAACTTGCACCATTGGACTGCCACCTCTTTCCAAAAATGAAGTTATTTGTGAAAGGCAAGCATTTTTCAGATGATGAGACTCTGATTTCCGAAGTCACAAAGTGGCTTTTGGGGCAACTCATCGACTTCTACAAGCAGGTGTTTACAGTTGCTTAACCCATTAACGACCGCAGATATGCCTTTTTTAACGGCGGTAGTTAAGGGTACTTAAACCACAGCGCCGTTAATTAACAGCGCTGTGAAGAAAGTATATAGCGCCCCCTAGATTCGGATTTTCTCCGGGGTCTCGGCTACGGGGGGTAGCCGAGACCCAGAGAACTTGATTCGGGTCGGTTTTTACCGACCCCGCTTTTGCGATCGCCGTTATTAACCATATAACGGCGACCGCAAAAAAAAAGCCGCAATTCTCCGTTTAATTTTTCTCTCCTCTGATGTGATCACACATCAGAGGAGAGAGAAATAGGGTCCCCGGGACCCCGAGCTGTCCCCCGTACCTTCCGGTGTCCCCCCAGTCCTCCAATGGCTCCCGCAGCTCCCCGCGTCTTCTCCCTGCAAAGAAAGTGACGGGCGCATACGCAGTGAGCCCGCCGAGTCGGATTTTCTCCGGGGTCTCAGCTTCCAGGGGTAGCCGAGACCCCAGAGAACATAATTCGGGTCCCCCGCTTTTGCGATCGCCGTTATTAACCATATAACGGCGACCGCAAAAATAAAAACAGCGATTCTGCAATTAATTTCTCTCTCCTCTGATGTGATCGCACATCAGAGGGGAGAGAAATAGGGTCCCCTGATCCCCCCCTGGTACCTCCCGGTGTCCCCCATCCTCCTATGGCTCCTGCGGCTCCCGGTCTTCTGCCTGCAAAGAAAATGGCGGGCGCATACGCAGTGCGCCTGCCGAATCTGCCGGCCGGCAGATTCATTCATTCAGTGCAGGACATTTTGATCACTGTGATAAACGCTATCACAGTGATCAAAATAAAAAAGATAGTAAATAAACCCCCCCTTTATCACCCCCTTAGTTAGGAACATATAATAAAATAAAGAAAATATATTTATTTTCATTTTTCCATTAGGGTTAGGGTTACGGTTAGGATTAGGGTTAGGGTTACAATTAGGGTTGGAATTAGGGTTGGGATTAGGGTTAGGATTAGGGTTGGGATTAGGGTTGGGATTGGGGTTAGGGGTGTGTTGAGGTTAGGGTTGGAGCTAGAATTGAGGGGTTTCCACTATAGGCACATCAGGGGGTCTCCAAACACGACATGGCGTTCAAAAAGTCAAATGGTGCTCCCTCCCTTCCGAGCCCTGCCGTGCGCCCAAACAGTGGTTTACCCCAACATATGGGCATCAGCGTACTCAGGACAAATTGCACACCAATTTTGGGGTTCTAATTTCTCCTGTTACCCTTGGGAAAATAAAAAATAGCTGGCTAAAAAATCATTTTTGAGGAAAAAAATTATTTTTTATTTTCACGGCTCTACATTATAAACTTCTGTGAAACACTTGGAGGTTTAAAGTGCTCATCACACATCTAGATAAGTTCCTTAAGGGGTCTAGTTTCCAAAATGGGGTCACTTGTTGGGAGTTTCCACTGTTTAGGCACATCAGGGGCTCTCCAAACGCGACATGGCGTCCAGCCAAATCTGTGTTGAAAACGTCAGACGGCGCTCCTTCCCTTGCAACCTCTGCTGTGCCCCCAAAAAGTGGTTTACCCCAACATATGGGGTATCGGCGTATTCAGGAGAAATTGGACAACAAATTTTGTGGTTAATTTTCTCTTTTAACACTTGTGAAAATAAAAAAAATTGGTTCTGAAGTAAATTTTTTTCAAAAAAGTTAAATGTTAATTTTTTCCTTCCACATTGCTTCAGTTCCTGTAAAGCAAGTAAAAGGTTAATAAATTTCTTGAATGTGGTTTTGAGCACCTTGAGGGGTGCAGTTTTTAGAATGGTGTCCCTTTTGGGTATTTTCTATCACATAGACCCCTCAAAGTGACTTCAAATGTGATGTGGTCCCTAAAAAAAATGGTGTTGTAAAAATAAGAAATCGCTGGTCAACTTTTAACCCTTATAACTTCGTAACAAAAAAAATTTTGGTTCCAAAATTGTGCTGATGTAAAGTAGACATGTGGAAATATTATTTATTAAGAAATTTGTGTTACATATCTCTCTGATTTAAGGGCATAAAAATTTACAGTTTGAAAATTGCTAAATTTTCAAAATTTTCGCCATATTTCCGTTTTTTTCATAAATAAACGCAAGTCATAAAATTTTTTTTTAACCACTAACATGAAGTACAATATGTCACGAAAAAGCAATCTCAGAATCAGCTGGATTCGTTAAAGCGTTCCAGAGTTATAACCTCATAAAGAGACAGTGGTCAGAATTGTAAAAATTGGCCTGGTCATTAACCCCTTCACCCCCAAGGGTGGTTTGCACGTTAATGACCGGGCCAATTTTTACAATTCTGACCACTGTCTCTTTATGAGGTTATAACTCTGGAACGCTTCAACGGATCTTCGCGATTCTGAGATTGTTTTCTCGTGACATATTGTACTTCACGTTAGAAGTAAAATTTGTTCGATATAACTTGCGTTTATTTTTGAAAAAAACGCAAATATGGCGAAAATTTTTAAAATTTTGCAATTTTCAAACTTTGAATTTTTATTCCCTTAAAACAGAGAAATATATCACACAAAATAGTTAATAAATAACATTTCCCACATGTCTACTTTACATCAGCACAATTTTGAACCAAATTTTTTTTTGTTAGGAAGTTATAAGGGTTAAAAGTTGACCAGCGATTTCTCATTTTTACAACAAAATTTACAAAGCCATTTTTTTTAGGGACCACCTCTCATTTGAAGTCACTTTGAGGGGTCTATATGGCAGAAAATACCCAAAAGTGACACATTCTAAAAACTGCACCCTCAAGGTACTCAAAACCACATTCAAGAAGATTATTAACCCTTCAGGTGCTTCACAGGAACTAAAGCAACGTGGAAGGAAAAAATGAATATTTAACTTTTTAGCCACAAAAATGATCTTTTACAAACTTTTTTTTTATTTTCACAAGGGTAAAAGGAGAAAATGGACAGATAAGGTTGTTATGCAATTTCTCCTGAGTATGCCAATACCCAATATGTGGGGGAAAACCACTGTTTGGGCACACGGCAGAGCTCGTAAGGGAAGGAGCGCCGTTTGACTTTTTCAAACTAAAATTGGCGGGAATTGAGATTGGACGCCATGTCGTGTTTGGAGAGCCCCTGATGCGCCTAAACAGTGGAAACCCCCACAAGAGACACCATTTTGGAAACTAGACCCCTAAGGTACTTATCTAGATCTGTTGTGAGCACTTTGAACCCCCAAGTGTTTCACAAAAGCTTATAATGCCTGGGTGTGAAAAAAAAAAAAAAACAATTTTCCACAAAAATGATTTTTTAGTCCCAAATTTTTGAATTTTCCCAAGGAAATTGGACCCCAAAAGTTGTTGTCCAACTTGTCCTGAGTACGCTGATACCCCATATGTGGGGGGGGGAACTGTTTGGGTGCACGGCAGGGCTTGGAAAGGAAAGTAGTACAAGTTTTGGAATGCAGAGTTGATGGGGTCATGTTCCGTTTGCAGTGCCCAGATGAGCCTAAACAGTGGAAACCCCCCACAAGTGACCCATTTTGGAAACTAGACCCCCTAAGGAACTTTATCTAGATCTTTGGTGAGCACTTTGAACCCCCAAGTGCTTCACACAAGTTTATAATGCCAGGGCATGAAAATAAAAATCCTATTTTTTTCCACAAAAATTATCTTTTAGTCACTAATTTTTATTTTCCAAGGGTAACAGGAGAAATTGGACCACATAAGTTGTTGTCCAATTTGTCCTGAGTACGCTGATACCCCATATGTGGGGGGGAACCACTGTTTGGGCGCACGGCAGAGCTGGAGTTGAAGGAGCCCATTTGACTTTTTCCAACCAAATTGGCTGGAATTGAGATTGGATCCATGTTGCATTTGGAGAGCCCTGATGTGCCTAAACAGTGGAAACCCCCACAAATGACCCATTTGGGAAACTAGACCCCCTAAGGAACTTTTCTAGATCTTTGGTGAGCAATTTGAACCCCAAGTGCTTCACACAAGTTTATAACGTAGAGCCGTAAAATTTAAAAATCTATTTTTTTTCCACAAAAATGATCTTTTCACCCCAATTTTTATTTTTCCAAGGGTAACAAGACTCCAAAAGTTATTGTGCAATTTGTCCTGAGTGCGCTGATACCCCATATGTGGGGGTAAACACTGTTTGGGTGCATGCAGAGTTGGAAGGGAAGGAGCGCCGTTGACTTTTTCAACGCAGAATTGGCTGGACGCCATGTCGTGTTTGGAGAGCTCCTGATCTGCCTAAACAGTGGAAACCCCCATAATGACACCATTTTGGAAACTAGACCCCTCAAGGAACTTATCTAGATGTGTGGTGAGAACTTTTAACCCCAGGTGTTTCACTAAAGTTTATAACGTACAGCCGTAAAATAAAAAATCTTTTTTTTTTTTACAAAAATGATTTTTTTCGCCCCCAATATTTTATTTTTACAAGGGTAACAGAAGAAATTGGAACCCAAAAGTTGTTGTCCAATTTGTCCTGAGTATGCTGATACCCAATATGTGGGAGAAAACTACTGTATGGGCGCACGTCAGGGCTCGGAAGGGAAGTAGTGACGTTTTGGATTGCAGACTTTGATGGAGTGGTCTGGGGGCGTCATGTCACATTTGGAGAGCCCCTGATGCACCTATACAGTGGAAACCCCCCACAAGTGACCCCATTTTGGCAAATAGACCCCACAAGGAACTTATCTAGATGTGTGGTGAGCACTTTGAACCCCGAAGTGCTTCACAGAAGTTTATAACGTACAGCCGTAAAAATAAAAAATCTTTTTTTTTTTTACAAAAATGATTTTTTCGCCCCCAATATTTTATTTTCACAAGGGTAACAGGAGAAATTGGTCCCCAAAAGTTGTTGTCCAATTTGTCCTGAGTACGCTGATACCCAATATGTGGGAGAAAACTACTGTATGGGTACACGTTGGGGCTCGGAAGGGAAGTAGTGACGTTTTGGATTGCAGACTTTGATGGAATGGTCTGGGGGCGTCATGTCGCATTTGGAGAGCCCCTGATGCGCCTAAACAGTGGAAATCCCCAACAAGTGACCCCACTTTGGAAAATAGACCCCACAAGGAACTTATCTAGATGTGTGGTGAGCGCTATGAAGCCCCAAGTGCTTCACAGAAGTTTATAATGTACAGCCGTAAAAACAAAAAATATTTTTTTTGTACAAAAATGATATTTTCGCCCCCAGTTTTTTATTTTCCCAAGGGTAGCAGAAGAAATAGGACAAATTGCACAATAACTCTTGGGGTCCAGAGTACGCTGATACCCCATATGTGGGGATAAACTACTGTTTGGACGCATGGCAGAGCTGAGAAGTGAAGGAGCACCGTTTTCAACGCAGAATTGGCTGGAATTGAGATCAGACGCCATGTCACATTTGGAGAGCCCCTGATGTGCCTAAACAGCGGAAACCCCCCAATTCTAACTCCAACCCTAACCCCAACACACCCCTAACCCTAGTCCCAACCCTAACCACAAACCTAACCCTAACACACCCCTAATCCCAACCCTAACCCTAATCCTAACTTTAGCGCCAACCCTAACCCTAACTTTAGCCGCAACCCTAACCCTAACCCTAATGGGAAAATGGAAATAAATACTTTTTTTTAATTTTATTATTTTTCCCTTACTAAGGGGGTGATAAAGGGGGGTTTGATTTACTATTTATAGCGGGTTTTTATGATTGGCAGCTGTCACGCTAAAAGACGCTTTTTATTGCAAAAATAGTTTTTGCATCATCACATTTTGAGAGCTATAATTTTTGCATATTTTGGCCCACAGAGTCATGTGAGGTCTTATTTTTTGTGGGACGAGTTGACGTTTTTATTGGTACCATTTTTGAGCACGTGACGTTTTTTGATCGCTTTTTATTTTGATTTTTGGGAGGTTAGAATGAACAAAAATCAGCAATTCATGAATTTCTTTTGGGGGAGGCGTTTATACCGTTCCGCGTGTGGTAAAATTGATAAAGCAGTTTTATTCTTCGGGTCAGTACGATTATGGCGATACCTCATTTATATAATTTTTTCATGTTTTGGCGCTTTTATAGAATAAAAACAATTTTATATAAAAAATAATTATTTTTGCATCGCTTTATTCTGTGAGCTATAACTTTTTTATTTTTTTGCTGATGATGCTGTATCGCAGCTCGTTTTTTGCGGGACAAGATGACGTTTTCAGCGGTATCATGTTTATTTATATCGGTATTTTTGATCGCGTGTTATTCCACTTTTTGTTCGGCGGTATGATGATAAAGCATTGATTTTTTGCTTCGTTTTTTTTTTTTTTTTAAGGGGTTCACTAAAGGGGTTAACTAGTGGGACAATTTTATAGGGGGGGTCGTTACGGACGCGGCAATACCAAATATGTGTACTTTTATTGCTTTGTTTTTTTTATTTACAGGAAGAAGTGAATGTATTGAGGAATATATATATTTTTTTTTATTATTTTGGATTTTTTTTAAAACATGTTTATTTTTATTTTTTTAACTTTTTTACTTTGTCCCAGGGTGGGACATCACTGTATTTTATCAGATCGCTGGTGTGACAGTGTGCACAGCACTCTGTCACACCAGCGATCGCTCAGGCAGTGCAGCAGGCTTCTCAGTGCCTGCTCTCGGCAGGCACTGAGGTAGCCGCCTCCCTCCAGGACCCCGGCGCCATCTTGGATCCGGGTCCTGGGAGGGAGGAAGCCCTCAGAACAGCGCGATCACATCGCGCTGCTCTGAGGGTCTCAGGGGGGCGCGCAGGGAGCCCCCACCCTGCGCGATCCTCCCCTGTGCCCCCAGTACACCGCGATCATGTTTGATCGCGGTGTGCAAGGGGTTAATGTGCCGGGAGCGGTCCGTGACCGCTCCTGACACACAGTCATGGGTGTCAGCTGTGATAATCAGCTGACACCCGGCCGCGATCGGCTGCGCTCCCCCCGGGAGCGCGTCCGATCGCACGAGACGTACTATCCCGTCCCCGGTCATACGGGCCCAGGTACCATGGACGGGATAGTACGTCCGATGGCAGTAAGGGGTTAAGCTGCAAATTGGCTCTGTCACTAAGGGGTTAAAGAGAGGGAGAAGTGTGTGTTCCAAGGTGGCACGTATGTAGAGAAGGACTAATAACCTAATAACTGTGGCAAGTTTCATTGCTCTCAGTTCACAGGAAGTGGGTCAGGGGAAATCTTTAATGAACGCCCCTTGTGTGTGTATGTATATATATATATATATATATATATATATATACAGTACAGACCAAAAGTTTGGACACACCTTCTCATTCAAAGATTTTTCTGTATTTTCATGACTATGAAAATTGTAGAATCACACTGAAGGCATCAAAACTATGAATTAACACATGTGGAATTATACATTACACTTTACAAAAAAGTGTGAAACAACTGAAAATATGTCTTATATTCTAGGTTCTTCAAAGTAGCCACCTTTATATTTGATTACTGCTTTGCACGCAGAAAAGGTGAACGGATGGACTCTACATGTCTGGTTCCCACCGTGTAGCATGGAGGAGGTGGTGTGATGGTGTGGGGGTGCTTTGCTGGAGACACTGTTGGGGATTTATTCAAAATTGAAGACATACTGAACCAGAATGGCTACTACAGCATCTTGCAGCAGCATGCTATTCCATCTGGTTTGCGTTTAGTTGGACCATCATTTATTTTTCAACAGGACAATGACCCCAAACACACCTCCAGGCTGTGTAAGGGCTATTTGACCAAGAAGGAGAGTGATGGGGTGCTACGCCAGATGACCTGACCTCCACAGTCACCAGAACTGAACTCAATCGAGATGGTTTGGGGTGAGCTGGACCGTTCACCGCTTCAATTTTGAATAAATCCCCAACAGTGTCACCAGCAAAGCACCCCCACACCATCACACCACCTCCTCCATGCTTCACGGTGGGAACCAGGCATGTAGAGTCCAGCCGTTCACCTTTTCTGCGTGCAAAGCAGTAATCAAAGCAAAAGGTGGCTACTTTGAAGAACCAAGAATATAAGACATATTTTTAGTTGTTTCACACTCTTTTGTAAAGTGTAATGTATAATTCCACATGTGTTAATTCATAGTTTTGATGCCTTCAGTGTGATTCTACAATTTTCAGTCATGAAAATACAGAAAAATCTTTGAATGAGAAGGTGTGTCCAAACTTTTGGTCTGTACTGTATATATATATATATATATATATATATATATATATACACATATATATAGGTAGTTGAACTCACATGGCGGTATATGGAGGTAGAAAACAGGAACACTGTCTCTTTAAATCTTCATTTGGTTTATTGTTGTGCTGCATAAACAAACAAAAAGGGAAAATAAACACAGCCTTTCTGGCTAAAATAGAAAACAATAAAAAAAAACAAAACAACACACTGCAACACAGTCTATACCTATGTGTGCAGCACCCCGCTCTGGAGTAATACAGGTTCAGACTCTCCTCACGACACCAAACCCCTGGAGAATCCTCTCTCCAGTCTAGCTGAACCCCGACTTGCACTAGAGCCTAGTGATTTAAGCTTTAGACCATGTGACTCTTTCCCCCATGTGGCTGAACACATGACTGCGACATCACACAGGTCCTGTTTGCACAGCACACAGCAGTGCTCGGCTCTGTAAGTGGAGATACAGTGGACATTCTCCCACTCACTCCATGAATGTCCACCAAAAACCAGCCCATAATGTAACTTTAATTTTACCCTCCCAACACGTAGTGTGCTGGAGGAAACTACTCTGGTTTCACATCACTGAAGCCAACATGTGCAGTGACACGTATAGTTAGGTCCATAAATATTTGGACAGAGACAACATTTATCTAATTTTGGTTCTAGACATTACCACAATGATTTTAAAACAAAACATTTCGGATGCAGTTGAAGTTCAGACTTTCAGCTTTCATTTGAGGGTATCCACATTAAAATTGGATGAAGGGTTTAGGAGTTTCAGCTCCTTAACATGTGCCACCCTGTTTTTAAAGGGACCAAAAGTAATTGGACAGATTAAATAATTGTAAATAAAATGTTCATTTCTAGTACTTGGTTGAAAACCCTTTGTTGGCAATGACTGCCTGAAGTCTTGAACTCATGGACATCACCAGACACTGTGTTTCCTTCTTTTTGATGCTCTGCCAGGCCTTCACCGCGGTGGTTTTCAGTTGTTGTTTGTTTGTGGGCCTTTCTGTCTGAAGTTTAGTCTTTAACAAGTGAAATGCATGTTCAATTGGGTTGAGATCAGGTGACTGACTTGGCCATTCAAGAATATTCCACTTCATTGCTTTAATAAACTCCTGGGTTGCTTTGGCTTTGACATATGTGTCGACCCGCCACCACAATTGTGGGTTACCAGGGCAATGGGGTACTCAGAGCCGAGCCCATGGAAGTCTATGGGGTTTGTCACAGGTAGCGGTGGCTCGGTCTGTGGCCCTGGCGGTCTGGCGTATGTTGGGGGGAATATTTACAGGGGATAGATTTATATACAGTTCGTGACGCCACCTGTAGTCTCTGGTAATTTGTACCAGCGCTGCTGTAGATCTCTGAGGGGATGGTGAGGCAGCTAGATGTCGGGTCCCCTACAGGTGGGACTCTTCCCTCAGGTCGGTAGTTAAAGCAGGGTTGTGCAGGCATGCAAATAAATAACTCAGTCTCACACGGTCAGCGTCTTTCCATACCTTTTACTTGTAAGATGGTAAGGCAGGTCCCAGGGAGACTGATCCATGGAGAATGTATTTCAAGATAGCAGCTGGACAAGTTAGGGGCCTCCTTTACTTTCACAACGATGAGTACAACCAGCATGAAGCGTAGTTCCCTCTATAACTCCAGCTATTCCAAAGCTGTACTGCCCAGTCAGTTTTGTGGTCGGAGCCTTCCTGTGAGAGAGCTGAATTTCTATCTTGTCCTGCAGAGACTCAAGGTCCTCACTCCCCTGACCCCAGTTACGTACGACTATTCAGGGCTGCTTGCCACGACCTAAGGTCCGGTAAGCCTCTGGTTTTCCTACCACTATGCGTGAAGCTATAGTGGTGCTTCGGTCCCCAGTGACCGGTAACAATGTGCAGGACTTCTCCAATCCAAAAGCACTTTTTAAATAATCTTTCCACTGTGCCTTTCGCCTTGTCCGCGCTTGTAGCATAAACACTCACACTTTCAAAGGTCATATAATCAATCCCTTCTTTTCTTCCTTCCAGAGTTTGTTGCCAGAATCTCAGTAATCCACTAGGCAGGAGCACGTCTCTGAACCTTTCACTGTCCTTGGGACAGGAGACTGAAGTATCTGTACTAAACTCTTCTTTCTCAATAAATGTCTTCAAGTGAGGTACAGCTCTGACCAGGCTGAGGTGATCTATATCTCGCCCTTACTGGCCTCCACTTGTTGAACTGCTGACAGAACCAGGCTGGACTGCTTCCTCCCTCCAGGTCCAGGCTAGACTGACTAACGTCTGCCCTGTCCGAGGACAGGAAACTGACTACTGAATCACTCAATGAATCCACACTGACCACTCCCTAACGAGTGACTAAACTACCCTAAGGGTGTGTCTAGTGTATATTGAGTGAATGGTTATAGAGCATTGAACTGCTATCTCTCCACACATTCTCCAGGGTACTGCGTGTGCCTTCACACCAGGGCTACACATTCCCCCATGGTAAAAGACAGCACTCCCGGGCTGTAAAATACAAAGAGACAATTTTGTTTATGCATTAAACATCAACATTAAACATTAATTCGTCCCATCCGGGAGGTAAGAATTTCTTGAACGTTGCGATAACAACACATTGAATGTAGAAAAATACAAAAAGTATTAAGGCAACAAAACATTCAATAAATACACAGTATTCTTGTGAAGGACCCGCACCAAACCTTCAACGTGGGTCCTGGGTGGGCTGCAGGACATCCGAATGCAGACCTCACTCAGTGCCACACCACACGGGTTTTTGTATTCAGAGGTAGTTGTGCTGGTTTTATGTAAAACCAATATTAGGCACCGAAGCGCAACTATTTACAGGATACAGTTTTTGGGCTGGCTCAGTCCTCAGCCTCTGAGTCCATAATAAGACATAATAGGGAAAAAACACATATATATATATACACATTTCAAATATGCATCATTCTTCTTTTTAACTGTTACTTTACCCAATCAGGGCATTTTATATAAAACGATGCATTCAATTTTTCTTTTTTAACTTTTTACTCTGGTACCCAGCCGGGCATTCTACTCATTAAAGAAAACATAGATACATAGGCAATAAAGTGCAAAACTGGCAAAAATTCTCAAACTTTCTACAAAGTTACATATGGTAGACCCCTGTCTGGATCTTACCGGTTCTTTTTACTATTTATTTATTTCAACTACATTTTCCACCCCGGGGGCTGGAACAATGCGATGGTCCCTAGACCCCATGACTAACAAGTCGTGACCTGCTATTAGGGTCTGAGTCGCCACAGTTCTCGTGCGAACCTCTAGGGGCGCAACGGGTACTTTCTCCTTGCGAGACACCGATTGCGTTTCAATTTGCGTTACAGTTAGCGATATCGATCGTGTCATAGATTGCGATGGAGACTGGATCGCTAGTTGCGATGTAGGAGAATAACGAGTTAGCGAAGAATATACAGGTGTTGCTTCCACTTGCGAGAAGCCTGCAGGGGGCGATGCTGGGGCACGGTCTGGTGCTGTTTGAGCTTGAGACGGGGACGCTGCGGTAGTGGTGACGTTACCTGCGTCGGGGACGGGGTCACGGACGATGGTGACGTTAAGGGCATACCATCCCTTCATACCCCAGTGCCGTGTATATGTGACAATATCTCCATTTACTAGGTCCCTCCCGGGATGGCCTTGCGGTAGGTGGGATTCTACGTCACGCCTGCTGACAAAGACCCCTGGGTAGAGGCCCGGTTCTCTTATGAAGCCCCAGCCCTTCCGGAGCTGGAACTCAGTCACACACCCCTGCCGCCGCGGTTCCCTCAGGGTACCTTTCTCTCTACGGACACTCTCCTTGTCCGCGATCAGCTCTGCATGCTGCCGCTGCCGGTTCCGCTGAGCTTCCCGCTCTTCCTCCTGCTGGCGTTTCTGTTTCTCCTCACGACGCTGCCACTCATGTTCCCACTGGGCGGTGTAGGCGACGTCATCCAGGCGCGCCATCTCGTCCCAGTCGACGTCTGGTAACGACGGACAGGACCCCTCCGGTGTCCCTGCCGGGGATCGATCTTCTGCTGCGGCCTCCTGGCCCGGCGGGCGTTCCGGAACTGGCGATACCTCCTCAACCTCCTTCGCCTCCACCGCTTCACCGGTGGGATCAGGATCGGTACTTTCGGGGGCAGCCTCCGGTTGCTCCTTAGCCTTGGGCAGCAGAAGTTTTGGTAACTCCAGACGTAGGGGGTCGTCGAAGGGAGAGAACACCGCGTCCCACAGCCTCCGCTGTTCCTGGGTACGCCGGCGTCTCTCGATCTCTTCAAATCCAGATTGGTGCTGGACCATCTTTTTCAGGCGTGCATTCTCCTCCTGAATTTCTAGCAACGCTTGCTGCAGGTGCAGGACCACGGATGGTTCCGGTGCTGGTGGCAGCTTGGCTGGGGAGCGGGGCCTGCCTCCCTCCGCTTCCCTGCTCGGCTGCACACGTCCTGCTTCCATGATGTTCCAGAGCGTTCTTTCTTCTTCTTTTTTTAGAGACATCCGGTCTCTTCCTTGGAGGCGGGATTTGCGTCTCCTCCTCTTCGCAGGGAAGGTGAAGAGGAGGCGGACCTCTTTTGCTGTAGGGCAGGATCGCATGTTGTAATAGCACTTTGAGAGGGCAGGCATTCTCTTCGCGCCACATGGGGGTGCACGCCCACGAAAGTACGCCCACCTTCTTCTCCAGCGCCTGAGGGCGCGAATATGGCGACAAAGATGGCGATTTTGGCGCCAAAAGTGCAAACAGTCCTTTTTCACAAAAACACCTCCACAGGCACACAGGGCTCGCAATTTTGCGAGTTTCGTATCCTGTTCGTGACGCCAAAGTTTTGTGTCGACCCGCCACCACAATTGTGGGTTACCAGGGCAATGGGGTACTCAGAGCTGAGCCCATGGAAGTCTATGGGGTTTGTCACAGGTAGCGGTGGCTCGGTCTGTGGCCCTGGCGGTCTGGCGTATGTTGGGGGGAATATTTACAGGGGATAGATTTATATACAGTTCGTGACGCCACCTGTAGTCTCTGGTAATTTGTACCAGCGCTGCTGTAGATCTCTGAGGGGATGGTGAGGCAGCTAGATGTCGGGTCCCCTACAGGTGGGACTCTTCCCTCAGGTCGGTAGTTAAAGCAGGGTTGTGCAGGCATGCAAATAAATAACTCAGTCTCACACGGTCAGCGTCTTTCCATACCTTTTACTTGTAAGATGGTAAGGCAGGTCCCAGGGAGACTGATCCATGGAGAATGTATTTCAAGATAGCAGCTGGACAAGTTAGGGGCCTCCTTTACTTTCACAACGATGAGTACAACCAGCATGAAGCGTAGTTCCCTCTATAACTCCAGCTATTCCAAAGCTGTACTGCCCAGTCAGTTTTGTGGTCGGAGCCTTCCTGTGAGAGAGCTGAATTTCTATCTTGTCCTGCAGAGACTCAAGGTCCTCACTCCCCCTGACCCCAGTTACGTACCGACTATTCAGGGCTGCTTGCCACGACCTAAGGTCCGGTAAGCCTCTGGTTTTCCTACCACTATGCGTGAAGCTATAGTGGTGCTTCGGTCCCCAGTGACCGGTAACAATGTGCAGGACTTCTCCAATCCAAAAGCACTTTTTAAATAATCTTTCCACTGTGCCTTTCGCCTTGTCCGCGCTTGTAGCATAAACACTCACACTTTCAAAGGTCATATAATCAATCCCTTCTTTTCTTCCTTCCAGAGTTTGTTGCCAGAATCTCAGTAATCCACTAGGCAGGAGCACGTCTCTGAACCTTTCACTGTCCTTGGGACAGGAGACTGAAGTATCTGTACTAAACTCTTCTTTCTCAATAAATGTCTTCAAGTGAGGTACAGCTCTGACCAGGCTGAGGTGATCTATATCTCGCCCTTACTGGCCTCCACTTGTTGAACTGCTGACAGAACCAGGCTGGACTGCTTCCTCCCTCCAGGTCCAGGCTAGACTGACTAACGTCTGCCCTGTCCGAGGACAGGAAACTGACTACTGAATCACTCAATGAATCCACACTGACCACTCCCTAACGAGTGACTAAACTACCCTAAGGGTGTGTCTAGTGTATATTGAGTGAATGGTTATAGAGCATTGAACTGCTATCTCTCCACACATTCTCCAGGGTACTGCGAGTGCCTTCACACCAGGGCTACACACATAAATGTTGTCTCTGTCCAAATATATATGGACCTAACTGTATCTCCCCTTTATCAATACACCAGTGACGCTGTCACTATATATATATATATATATTCATATTTATATATATTTGACATGCAATCTTTATTTTGTCTGTTAATACAATTATGTACACATGTGGTCAAAATTGTTGGTACCCCCACAATGGTGACAGAAATAACTTGAATCTGACAAAAGTAATAATAAATCAAAAATCTATGAAAATGAGCAAATGAAAGTCAGACATTGTTTTTCAACCAAGCTTCCACAGAATAAAAAAAATAAATAAAAATCATGAAATAGACCTGGACAGAAATGATGGTACCCCTGAAAATATCACATCACATAGCAATCCGTCAGTGACAACCATAGAGTTCCACTGGAGACCTCTGGTTGTCATGCCAACCCATCGGTGACCCGCGATCTCGTGGCGGGGTCACTGATGGCCAGGATTTCCGGCGCGCTTGCCGGAAGCGCGAGTTAAATGCTGCTGTCAGAGATTGACAGCAGCATTTAACTAGTTAACGGCCGCAGGAAGATCACGATTCCACCCGCGGCTTTTAGATGCACATGTCAGCAGTTCAAAAAAACTGACATGTGCTGGAAAAGATGTGGGCTCAGCAACGGAGCCCACATCAAAGGCAGGGAGTCCAACATCAGCGTACTATTGCACCCGATGTCAGAAAGGGGTTAAAGCAAATCTTTTTTTGGGGGGGGTCATCATATTCTAACAGCTATTTTTCATTTTTGTTTACAGGTTTGTATGAGGACTTGTTTTTTTGAGTAGCTAGTCGTGATGAGCGAGCATACTTGGATATGGTGTTATCCGAGCACGCTCGTATGCTAACAGAGTGTCTTCGGCATGCTCGAATACTATGCTCGAGTTCCCGCGACTGCATGTCTTATGGCAGTTTGACAGGCACAACACATGCAGGGATTGCCTGTTTATTAGGCAATCCCTGCCTGTATTGCCACTGTTGAACAGCCGCAGCAATTCGATCATAGTATTTGAGCACGCTGTAGATACTCTGTTAGCACACGAGCATGCACGGACAACGCCTTATTTGAGCACGTTCGCTCATCACCAGTAATGAGCTGTAATTTTTATTGGTGCCAAAGTACGGTAACAGTTTTCTGTTTTTGGACCTTTATAGATGCAATGATAGCAAATCTGAATGGTTTATAAGGAAATCGTCTTTCCCCAAAATAAACTGCTTTTTATTATTTAAATTGGAATTTTGTTTTCTTTACAATACCCATTAGTTGCACAGGAGGATTTGAACATAAGAACCTTTGATCACATTGATACACTGTACAACTTATGTTATTATACAGTCCATTTTCTAACCAGTCAATGTTTTATTAACAGGCTGTCAGGCCCTGCCTTTTTATCGGAGACACGTAACACACTGATCAACCATAATATCAAAATAACTGACCAGCGATATGATTAACATTGTTATAATGTCACTTATTACATGGTGGGATAAATTAGGCACTAAGTTATAAGTCAGTCTGTAAAATTAACATATTGAAAACAAGGAAAATGGGTAAGTGTAATGATCTAAGCATCTTTGATATTGCCAAATTGTGATGTCTGTACAACTGGATCAGAGCATCTCAAAATTGCCAAGTCTTGTGGGGTGCGAGCCATGGTAAGAAGGTGTCAGTACACACAGTGCATGGTAACTTGCTGTGTGCTGTAGACCAGTAAGAGTGCCCTGTTATCCCAAATCTACTGCAAACGATGAGCAAGTAAGCATCATAACTGGACCATGGAGCATTGTAAGAAGGAGACCTGGTGTGATATTTCTATGATGGTAAGGGAAGAGTCAGACGGCTGTATATCTCAGACGGGGATCACAACGTAGTGCTTGGACTGGCTGTTGGCTCTCCCGACCTTAGCATTACAGCTGCATAAAATTACATGCTCTCACACTCAGGTCAGAATAGCCGCCGGCCAGTTCGAGCATTGTGTTGCGATCCTTGTCCATCTGACTCTTCCCTTTCACTGTTCAATATACATGAATACACATTGTTTTTGCAGCAAGGGCGTGAATCTCTGCAATCCCTATTCAGACGAATGTGACAGTTACAAATTCGTATGGAACAAATCTAGTGCTGGTGGAATTCATCCTTACATTGCTTTGGGAAAAATTCTTGTTTTTCTTTCAAGTAGAAAATCCAGGCACTGGTGGAGGCTCATAATATTCCCAATTTCAAAATCCAGAAAATGATGAGAAGTTATAGGCATGTGGATTTCACATTAGGAATGTAATGGCTCTCCTGGGCCTTTGCCCCTGCTGCTAGCGTAATTTTATTCAGTCATACAGCCCTCTTGAAGTACGAATTTAATGTGTATCAGTCAGAAGTAGTGCCATATGAGATTATGCCCTTTTGATGTATAGGAGATCAATTGAAAAAAATGTTCACTCTTATGTGCATATCTGTTCATACCATAATAGTCCAATGTGAAAGTTAACAGCTGCAAGACAAAAAGGACTTTTTATGATCTTCACATTTCACTGTTATTCCAAAATCTGTAATAGGCATTGTATCACTTAACAGTTATTGTCTCATTACTTATAATGACTTCTCATAAAAATCTAGTAATCAATGTTGTAGAAAATATTTTACAAACTGTGAATTTCATAGTTTAATGTACATTGTGATTATGCAATATATAAAATGTGCATATGTTATCGCTGAAATTAGAAGAAATAATATATCTTACCCAGGTCCACTTTGTGCAAACTGCCCATTGCATAATCTTTCTTCTTCACCAATTTTGGTAGTATTAGACTAATGTAAACTGTCAGTAAGAAAAAAGGAGAATTGAAAACTGGTGGCCACACTCTCTATCTTGGGCATGCCCAAAATGAATGGGTATTTCCAGCCCTGTAGGCATAAATTGTACTATAGAGACTTTGGAGACACAGGGGGGGTCAGCAGGTACCCTAATCCACTAGCCGTAACCGCATGGACCAGGTATCATCCCACCAAATGCCCGCTCTCCTTTTACTGTGGATGTAATACTACTCAGACAACACAGGGTGAGGGTTAAAACTGTGTGGCAATACTTTATTGAACCACACAACATGCAAATAACATAGAACAGTCCCAGCATAATACCCAAGATGGTGCAAAATTACACCCTGCCAGAGTCTCACCCTGCCGCTGCCTCGCCGGGTTAAGAGAAGCTGTGATTTCAGTTCTTCTAGAGCTGACTACCCCACCTGTAGCATGCACAGAGAGGAGGTAATGACAAGCTTAGGAAGCTGACAGTCCATCGAGTTACAAGGCCAGGGTCACAACCTGGCTTCTCTGAACATCTCCATGGAGAGGACGGTCCATGGTGACTGGGTCGGGTCCAAATCCTGACATCCCCAAATGAAACCAAGGTTCAGTGATGGTCAGTGGAGCAGATCTGTATTCTTTCTGCCGGGGCTGTGCTCCACTAAGCTGACATCCTGTAGAATGCCAAATCTGTGTCCCTCGTAATGGAGCCATAATGTCCTGGCTGCTGTCTTGTAAATAGTCTCTGGGTCTTTGGATCTCTGGATCTCTTTGCTGTCTGGATGTATATCTGTTTATATTCTCACAAAGGTATATATCCCTTTTTATAGTCTTCAACTGTTCTTCAAACCATCATTCACAGGTAAAGGGGAGAATGGTGAGATCAACTCGCAGTGTTTGAATATTTAATATATGTTCATAGCTTTCCCCTCCTCTGTTTTGCATGTCAACAAGCTAGCTGGCCTGGAGAATGTGTAATTAACATATCAGCAAACATCATTGTTCAATTGCCCTGCGTTTCTGTATTCTGTAACGGGCTGGGTGGTGGAACCACTGTGGCAAAGCCCAAGGAAGACCTGGAGGGGCGTGACTAGTAGCCTCCCCCAATCTGACCATGGATACGCAGCAGCTAACTACACCGAGATCAGAGGAGAGACAAGGGAGGTCGTCCAGGTGCTACTCCAGGACTAACCTTAGGTAGATGGCATTTGACCCCAAGGAACGCATAGCTGGGGCAGCCTTAGGGTATGTCCAACAGATGCAGGCAGGCAAAGTAAGATGACAGGTACCACAGATGCAAACGGGACTGGCTGATGAAGAGATTAGCACTGGCAGGTGCAAAGAGAGTGGCTGACATTGACAAGAGCACTGGCAGGTGCAACTGGACCGGTTGCCATTGAGATGAGCACTGGCAGGTGCAGTGGGAAGGCTGCCATTGAGATGAGCACTGGCAGGTGCAACTGGACTGGGTGCCATTGAGATGAGCACTGGCAGGTGCAACTTGATCGGCTGCTGTTGAGATGAGCCCTGGCAGGTGTGACTGGACCGCTGGACCGGCTGTCATTGAGATGAGCAATGGCAGGTACAGCAGGATTGGCTGCTGTTAAGATGAGCACTGGCAGGTGCAACTGGACCGGCTGCCGTTGAGATGAGCCCTGGCAGGTGCAACTGGACCGCTGCACGGGCTGCCATTGAGATGAGCACTGTCAGGTACAGCAGGATCAGCTGCTGTTGAGATGAGCAATGGCAGGTGCAACTGGACCGGCTGCCGTTGAGATGAGCCCTAGTGGGTGCAGTGGGCTGAGATACAAGCAATGGGACCTGAGAACTCACAAGAGTGTTAGGAAACAAACTCACAACTTTGCACAGGCAGCTCCATGTTGGAGGAGGTGCTTTAAATAGGAAGTGTCCTTCAACTATTGCCTGAGGACACTTTAGAGCAATGCGCGCGGCCCCTTTAAGAAAGAGGAAGTCGGCGTATTTGCCCTAAGCACAGAGCCCGGGGACTTTTGTGCAGTGCACGCAACCCAGGTTTCAGCAGACCCGAAGGAGCAGGATAGGGGCCGCGGTGGTGAGTATGCTGGCTGCTCTGCAGGAGGAGAAGGACTGCAGGCAGAGATGCTGGCACTACATAATCCAGGATAACAGCACAATATGTTACAATGAACATCAACTTAAAGTCAATATTGCAGGCTTATATGAACAAAAGTCTGTGTTTTCTTGACTAACCAGAAAGAAACACATACAGTCAGGGCCAGAAATATTTGGACAGTGACACAATTTTCGCGAGTTGGGCTCTGCATGCCACCACATTGGATTTGAAATGAAACCTCTACAACAGAATTCAAGTGCAGATTGTAACGTTTAATTTGAAGGGTTGAACAAAAATATGTGTTAGAAAATGTAGGAATTGTACACATTTCTTTACAAACACTCCACATTTTAGGAGGTCAAAAGTAATTGGACAAATAAACATAACCCAAACAAAATATTTTTATTTTCAATATTTTGTGGCGAATCCTTTGGAGGCAATCACTGCCTTAAGTCTGGAACCCATGGACATCACCAAACGCTGGGTTTCCTCCTTCTTAATGCTTTGCCAGGCCTTTACAGCCGCAGCCTTCAGGTCTTGCTTGTTTGTGGGTCTTTCCCTCTTAAGTCTGGATTTGAGCAAGTGAAATGCATGCTCAATTGGGTTAAGATCTGGTGATTGTGACTTGGCCATTGAAGAATGTTCCACTTTTTTGCACTCATGAACTCCTGTGTAGCTTTGGCTGTATGCTTGGGGTCATTATCCATCTGTACTATGAAGCGCCATCCAATCAAGTTTGCAGCATTTGGCTGAATCTGGGCTGAAAGTATATCCCGGTACACTTCAGAATTCATCCGGCTACTCTTGTCTGCTGTTATGTCATCAATAAACACAAGTGACCCAGTGCCATTGAAAGCCATGCATGCCCATGCCATCACGTTGCCTCCACCATGTTTTACAGAGGATGTAGTGTGCCTTGGATCATGTGCCGTTCCCTTTCTTCTCCAAACTTTTGGCTTCCCATCATTCTGGTACAGGTTGATCTTTGTCTCATCTGTCCATAGAATACTTTTCCAGAACTGATCTGGCTTCTGGAGGTGTTTTTCAGCAAATTTAACTCTGGCCTGTCTATTTTTGGAATTGATGAATGGTTTGCATCTAGATGTGAACCCTTTGTATTTACTTTCATGGAGTCTTCTCTTTACTGTTAACTTAGAGACAGATACACCTACTTCACTGAGAGTGTTCTGGACTTCAGTTGATGTTGTGAACGGGTTCTTCTTCACCAAAGAAAGTATGCGGCGATCATCCACCACTGTTGTCTTCCGTGGGCTCCCAGGTCTTTTTGGATTGATGGGTTCACCAGTGCTTTCTTTCTTTCTCAGGATGTACCAAATTGTAGATTTTGCCACTTCTAATGTTGTAGCAATTTCTTGGATGGGTTTTTTTCTGTTCTTGCAGCTTAAGGATGGCTTGTTTCACCTGCATGGAGAGCTCCTGTGACCGCATGTTTCCTTCACAGCAAAACCTTCCAAATGCAAACACCACACCTCAAATCAACTCCGGCCCTTTCATCTGCTTAATTGAGAATGACATAACAAAGGGATTGCCCACACCTGTCCATGAAATAGCCTTGGAGTCATTTGTCCAATTACTTTTGGTCCCTTTAAAAACAGGGTGGCACATGTTAAGGAGCTGAAACTCCTAAACCCTTCATCCAATTTTAATGTGGATACCCTCAAATGAAAGCTGAAAGTCTGGACTTCAACTGCATCTGAATTGTTTTGTTTCAAATTCATTGTGGTAATGTCTAGAACCAAAATTAGATAAATGTTGTCTCTGTCCAAATATATATGGACCTAACTGTACATGCAAAAGTCAACATATAGATAATAGCCAATGACTCTTGGCTTACTGAAAATAGATGTCTGGTTCATTAAGATAAAATGCTGTGTCGTCACAAGGACCCATTATTGCAGCATTGGGAAATGCATCATTAGCATTGTTCATCTACACATACTTTACCAATAAAAGAAAAAGATGGGTCCACCTAGGTCAGACCACAAAAAAATCTATGGAATTTGTAACATAATTACAAGTATATGAGCATTATATTTCATTTCTATAGGCATAACTGCTGGTCTTAAGAGAAACTCATAGCACAATTTAAAAATGTTCTCCTTACAGGAGGTTCAGATCTCTACAGCCCTCATCTTGGCAATTAGTACCCGAAATTTGCTGTGAGTGACCCTTGAATATCTTTCTTCAACTTTTGTGTGATGCACCTGTAAGGGTGGTTGACTGTGCTGCAACGCTCCTACCCTGAAGACGCAAATCGTGTTGTTTTGTATTGTAATATGTATTATGCCATGCATCTTTGTATATTTTGTGATATGATTATGTACAGTGTGTAGTAGTGTTATAAATAATGTATAGTATAGTATGTGACAATGTAAGGTATTATAGTGTATAAGATAGGTAGTATAGGGATAGATAGTTGACTGTAGTTTAGGTAGTGACGTTAGGGTAAGATAGAGATAATGTTGGGGATTAGCCCATAATAGGAGGGGCTTAGTGTTAGGGCAAGTGACTGCTTCCTGTAATTAAGGAGCTTGAGTTCAGAGAGCTAAGTGAGCAGAGACTTGAGGCCACGGATAGTGAGATCATGATAAAAAGTGACTGACTAGGATGCCGAGTCACGAACCCCAAGCTTGCAACATCGAAGGTAACAGGTCTAAATAGGACTGAGTTTTCGGGACTAGTGGGGCTCATGAGTGGTAGATCCATGGCACAAGTAGTGAAAGAAATAGGACGTGAGCAAGTAAAGACTTGCTGATCAGAATTGTGGCATTCAGGCTGGTTTGTGGGGACGTACGATGAAACAGTGAGTCTGCAGAGCCATGGTGTAGAACAACAGAGGAAGGATATGGTTTCAGAGAAAATGCTTTATGCCATAGATGAGACTAAAGTAAGACTTTGTGCCCGCTATCTCTTGAATATGACCTTTTCCAAGTTTAGTAAAGATTTTTGTCATGATCCCAGTGCAGGGTTGACCTGCACGCTAGGGGTTAAGGTTTTGATCCCAGTGCAAGCTCTTACCTGCACACCTGGGGCTTATTATTGTGGCCTCTCCTTGGTTCGGGGAGAGCTTCTTATAGCCCTAGGAAGCTCCAATCCCCGTCAGTTATACTTTCGCCCTTGGCAGAGTGTGTTGACCCTGAGTGTGTTTGCCTGATACTTTGGTTTTGACTCAATCTGATCTCTGGATACTGCTTGTTGGATTCTGTTTCTGTACCTTCGCTGTCTGTTTGGTTTTGACCTCTGCCTGGCCCCGACTATCTGTTCTGTCTTATCCTTGGTACTGTACTGTCTTCTCGTGCTTTGACCTTGGCTTGTTCAGATTTACGTCTCTGTCTGTGCCCCTGGGTAACTTTGTCCCGTAGTTACCTTTCTAGGAGTTTTCCCTCAGCTTCTAGCTCCCTGGAGCTGAAGCCACGCCCCTCAACTGTCAGGTGATTCAGGCCCTGAAACCATCTCTCTCCTGCCTTGCTCACCCTGCATTCCTAGGAGCCTGAAGCTTTCTCCTGCACTCGTCTTCCGGGAGATTGCACTGGTGAGTTCTCTTGCAATCCTCCCTGTGATATTCCAGCAGGGTACGAGTGCGATTGGTAGAGGACATGGTGATGAGCATCTGTCAGGGGAAGCACTCGGCCGAGTGGTTTTGTACTGAGTTCCGCCGCTGGGCTGCAGAGATTTCTTGGGAGGACGCCGCCTCCGAGGACTATTTCGCAGAGGCTTGTCCGAGCGGTTGCAGGATGCTTTGGCGTTAACCCCCCACCTAACTCTCATGACCCAGGCCGTCCGGATGGACCGCAGGTTGCGGGCCAGGGGGGTGATGCAGGTGGAGACTACATTGTTCCCCAGTGGAAAAGAGACAGTCTCTGAGCCCATGGATGTGGGCGCTATCACTCTGAAGGAAAAGGAGAGAAAACGCCATCGGGAAGAACAGTTGTGCTTCTACTGCGGTAAAGCTGGATATTGGAAAAAGGAGTGTCCTGTCTGCCCGTCCTCAACCCGGTCTGCGGGAAACGACTAGGTCTGGGTAGTCAGCGAGGAGACTACTCAGACCCTCAGGTACACTTTTTCTCGTTCTCTAAGGTGTTGCTTCATGTGGAACTGTTAGTGGACGGTTATTCTTTTTCCTCTACAGCCTTTGTGGACTGCGGGTCATCCATCAATCTGATTGACTCTCAATTGGTCACACGCTGCAAGATAGGGACAGCTAGGCTTAAGGCTCCGATCACGGTGGTGGCCATTGACTCCTCCCTTCTCACAAAAGAGGGAATTCTCTTTATGTCTGACTTGTTTTCGCTCAGAGTGGGCTCTGCTCACAAAGAAAAATTAAGTTGTTTAGTTCTGGACAATCTACCAGCAGGGTTGGTGTTGGGCATGCCCTGGTTACAGCGCCATAACCCAGTTATTAACTGGAAAACGGGGGAGATTGTTCAATGGGGGTTTAATGATTCTAAGTTATGTTATGAATCTGCACTGCTGGTTGAACCTGTTAAATCTGTGTCTGTGTCATCTGTCGAGCTGGAAGGTATTCCGGAGTACCTGAAAGACTTCGAAGATGTGTTCTCAGAAAGCGAGGCCGAGACGTTGCTGCCACATAGACCCTTTGACTGCGCCATCGAGCTAGTCCCGGGGGCTAAACTACCTAAAACCCGTCTGTTTAATTTGTCTGGACCTGAGCGCTTAGCTATGAAGGATTATATTGCAGAAAGTCTTTGCAAGGGACACATACGTCCCTCAGTTTCACCTGTGGCGGCGGGGTTCTTTTTTGTGAAGAAAAAAGATGGCGGTCTACGTCCCTGTCTCGACTTTCGTGAACTAAATAAGATTACTGTACGAAATACGTATCCCCTTCCGTTGATTCCTGATTTATGTAACCAACTATCAGGGGCAAAATGGTTCTCTAAATTGGATCTTCGGGGAGCATATAATTTGAAAAGGGTCAGGAAGGGGAATGAATGGAAAACTGCGTTCCTCACGTCCGAGGGACTTTTTGAAAATTTAGTCATGCCGTTTGGTCTTACCAATGCTCCCGCCATATTTCAGAATTTCATCAATGT
>JARQOD010000003.1:217091768-217117567 GCA_033576555.1 Oophaga sylvatica | reverse complement strand
ATAGAAAAAGTCCTATCACGTCACAGTCAAAGAAGGGCATATCTCCCAACTTTTTAAGAAGCAGAGAAGGAAATGTATTGCAGCACTTACACAAGTATTTTGCCCCTACTAAAGCCCCTAAGAGGTCTCACTCACTATGATACCCCATTCATGGCCCTCGTAGAGTATTATGCCCCCACATTGATGACCCCTCACAATATGCTTTCCCCACAAACCCTACACAAAGTATGATGCCCCACAGTACCCCACACAGTAAGATTGTCATCACAGCCTCCCATACAGCCATACAGTATGGTATTCACTGCATCCCCCAAAATACAGTATGAGGTGCACCACAGACCCACACACATTATGATGTCCATCACAGGCCCCTATATAAAGTGTGATGTCCACCAAAGCTACTCGTACCATATGATGTCCTCCATAAACACTCGATACAGTATGATGGACACCACAACCCCCAACATACTATAATGTATCCCATAGACCTCCACACAATATAATGTCCACCACAAATACCCCACACCATATAATATCCACTACAACTACCCTACACAGTATGTTGGTCCACTCACAGCCACTACACTGGAATTGGAAGTGCATGCCATGTCCAATTTGGAGAGCCCCTGATGTGCTTAAACCCCCACAAGTTACCCAACTTTGGAAATTAGACCCCTCAAAAAACATATCTAGATGTGTGTTGAGCACCTTGAATCCCCAGGTGCTTCACAGAAATTTATAACGTTGAGCCATGAAATCAAAACATCACATTTTTTTTGCACAAAAATGTTTTTAGCCCCAATTTTTTATTTTGATAAGGGTAACAGGACAAAATGGATGCCAAAAATTGTTGTGCCATTTCTCTTGAGTACACCGATACTCCATATGTGGGGGAAAAGTGCTATTTGGGTGCACGGCAGGGTTTGGAAGGGAAGGAGCGCCATTTGACTTTTTGAACTCAAAATTTGCTGAAATCATAAGAGGACGCCATATCCCATTTGGAGAGCCCCTGATGTGCCTAAACAGTGGAAAGCCTCTACAAGTGGCACAATTTTGGAAATTAGACCCCTCAAGGAATGCATCAAGATGTGTGGTGAGCACCTTGAACCCCCGGGTGCTTCACAGAAGTTTTTTAACTTGAAGCTGTGAAAATAAAAAATCACATTTTTCCACAAGGGTAACAGGAGAAATGCACCATACAAATTGTTGTGCAATTTCTCCTGAGTAATTGTGCAATTTCTCCTGAGTACACTGATACCCCATATGTGGGGGAAAACTACTGTTTGGCACACGGCAGGATTCAGAAAGGAAGGAGTGATGTTTTGGAGCGCAGACTTTGATGGAATTGTGTGCCGGTCTCATATTGTGTTTGGAAAGTGCTTAGTGTGCCTAAACAGTGGAAAACTCCACAAATGACCCCATTTTGGAAACTATACCTCTCAAGAAATTTATATAGATGTGTGGTGAGCACCATGAACCTCCAGGTGCTTCACAGAATTTTACAACGTTGATTTGTTAAAATGAAAAAACAGTTTTTTCACACAAAACTGTTGTTTTGGCCACATTTTTTTCATTTTCACAAGGAGTGCAGGAGAAAATGGACTCCAAAATTTGTTGGGCAATTTCTCCTGAGTACACCGATACCCTATGTGTAGAAAACTACTTTTGAGGCACAGTGCAAAGCTCAGAAGGGAAGATGTGCTCTATTGGAGTTCAGATTTTGTTGGAATGTTTTGAGGGTGCCATGTCACCCTGAGGAACCAGAGCAGCAGAAACCCACCATATATGAAGTTATTTTACAAAATACACTCCCCAATGAATTTATCTAGAATTTTATACCATTCGAGAGGTGAAGAAAGAAAAATTACATTTTTACCACTAAAATGTTGTATTAGCTCCAAGTTTTAAATTTTTCTAAATGCTAATAGGAAAAAATGGATCTCGGTTTGTTGTAAAAATTTGTCCTGAGTACGCCAATAGCCTACATGTAAATGGGAAATGCTTTTGAGGCACAGTGCAAAGGTCAGAAGGGAAGGGAAGGAGTGCCATATTATAATCTGGATTTTACTGTTATTGTTTAAGGGTGCCAAGACACACTGGGAGAGCCCCTGAGGTGCCAGAACAGCAGAACTCCTCATAAGTGACTCCATTTTACAAATGATACCTCTTTGTGAATTAATCTAGGGGTGCAGTGACCATATTAACACCACAGGTGTGCAGAATTTTACACCATTGGGCAGTGAAGAAAAATAATGACATTTTTAAACACAAAAATTTTGTTTTAGCCCCAGATTTTACATTTTCACAAGGAGAAATCAGTACAATTGGCACCAAAATTTGTCCTACAATTTCTGCTGAATGTAGAAACAGCCTATGTGGCTTTACAGTACTGATTAGCCATAAGGCGAGACTCGGGAGGGGTGGAGCTTTACTTGCCTCCTGGAGCGCAGATTTTCCTAGAATAGTTTGTGACCTCCATATACAGAGCCCCAAAGTGCTAGAAGAGCAAAATCCCCCTCAAGTGAAGCCATTTTGGAAATTAAATTCAAAATGGTGTAGTGCAGATTTTGACTCCATGGGTGTCTTCCACAAACAAGCAGCAGTAGATGTTAATTGCAAACTGCCATTGTACTGCCGAGTATGTTGTAGTGTCCAGTACTTTATGCCCAGCTTGTGCTTCTGGACATATGCACCTATAAATTAGGCTAGCTCTCTTCACTACAGGTATGCAAAACATGTGGATGCCAAATGTGGTTAAGGCACACTGGGGTTCAGAAGTGAGGGGCGCATTTGGATTTGGCAGTGTAGAATTAGCTGGATTTCTTTTGGGGGGGAGCGAGGAGTCATAGCGCTTTTCCAGAGCCTTTGTACTACCAGTATTTTGGAAGCCCCTTATATTTCCATTGACACGTGATGGACCTGAGTGGGGAATTGCTATTTTTGTGGAATGAGTTGAAGCTTTTACTAGGAACATTTTACATAACATTTGGGATAACATTTATCAAACTGAGCACTTACTTTGGGGTTTCCATCTAAATCTCCGAGCGACATGATTCAGATGGAACCCCCAAGGAATCCATTCACTATAATGAGGCAGCAGAGTTACTCTGGGCTCTGTCTAACCTCTGTTCAGCGGTTTCCTTCTTTTCAAAAGTGCACAAAACCGCAGACCTCGCTTTTATGCACGCTTAAAAAGGCGGACACTGCCAGATTACAGGTCAGACAGAGTCCACAGTGCATCTATCTCCCTCATTATAGAAAATCTTTCCGCCCGGGGTTCCGTCTGAATCACATATTTCAGAGATTTACACAGAAGCCCCGTTATAAGCGCTCAGTGTAAAGCGCAGGATATATGTGAGCCGAGCCTTACTACCTTGGGAGGCAGAATGAAAAAATCAACAGCAGGTGAAGAATTGTTTTTATTTACTTTTTACACCGTTCCTCGTTTGGTATAAGTGATTAGACAACTTTGTTCTTCTGCTCAGCGCGATTACAGTGATACCAGATTTATATAGTTTTTTTCTGTTTGGCTGCTGTCACACACTAAAAGATGCTTTTTTCATTGTAAAACTAGTTTTTGCATCGCCATATTTTGAAAGCTATAATTTTTCCATAATCTAGCAGACAGAGTCATGTGAGGGCTTCTTTTTTGAGAGACGAGTTGACGTTTTTTATTGGTACCATTTTCAGATTTTTAGTCACATAACGTTTTTGATCGCTTTTTTATTCCGAATTTTGGGAGAATTTTTGGCAGAATGAACAAAAACCAGCAATTCAAGAATTGTGTTTTTTTTTCTATGGCGCAGCATTATTCTTCAGGTCGGTGCGATTACAGTGATACCACATTTATATAGTTTTTTATGTTTTGGCGCTTTTACACTGTAAAAACTATTTTCTAGAAAAAATAATTGTTTTTGCATTTCTTTATTCTGAAAGCTATAACTTTTTTATTTTTCTGCTGATTGAGCTGTATGGCAGACTGTTTTTTGCAGGGGAAGATGTCGTTTTCAGCGATACCATTTTTATTTATATTCATCTTTTTGATCGCATTTTATTCGGCGATATGACAATAAAGAATCGCTTTTACCCTGTTTTTTTATGGTGTTCACTGAAGGGATTAACTAGTGGGAAAGTTTTATCGGGCATGTCGTCCCAGACACGACAATACCCAACATGTTTACATTTTTATTTTTTTTACATAAAAATAGAAATTTATTGGTACAATATATGTTTATTATTTTTTCATTAATTTCATTATTTTCTGATTTAAAAAAAATATATTTTTACCTTTTTTTTTTAACTGTTTTTAAAACATTTTTACTTTGTCCCACTATGGGACTTTGACTTTCATCAGCCTGATCGTTGTTATAAACCATTGCAATGCAAAAGCATTATGACTAGTGATTGGCGAACCCCACGATGTTTGCAATCGGCGGGTTCGCCTGAGTTTTTTGTAAAGTTCGAGTTCGGTGCCGGAGATGACGTAAACTTGCGTTCGAACCACGAACTTGGACTTTACAAATATGGGTCCATTATTATAATTATACTTACCTGTCCAGCGAAGCGTCCTCCCATCCCGCTGTCTCCCGGCACATCTGCTTCCGGGGCCGCTCACTAACTGCTGTCACCGCACGAACACTGCCGGAAAAAGCCAAAGACTTCCAAGTGCAGTGAATACTGACGGCAGTTAATGAGCGGCCCCGGAAGCAGATGCGTCCAGAAGACAGAGGGATGGGAGGACGAGGACATGTCGCTGGACAGGAGGACGCGTCGCTGGACAGGTAAATATAATTAATGGCGCTGAACCCGAACACGAACTGGACCCTAACTGTAACACGGGTTTCCCATGGAAACCCGTGTTCGTGACCATGTGACTCCCTCCCTCTGCCTGCCTTCTAAATGCTGTGATTGCTATCGATGCCAGCATTAAGGGGGTTAAACTGCTGGTAGCGGGATAGTAAGGCCTCCCACTGCCTCAAACGATTGGTAGATGCTGGCGCTAACAACCCATTGTACCTGAACTTGACTTTGTTATGGTACCTCACTATCTGACTCATATCAGTAAGTTCCAACTTTTCATTAACACTGGTCCCCACCCACTGGGCTAGTTCTATTCATAAACTACATCCTTTCCTATAGACTAAACTTATTGTTCTCATCTTATGTCCTACACTGTTGCTAAGCTACTTAAAGGAAACCTGTCACCATTTTTCTGTCATACCAGCTAAAAATATTTTCTTGCTCAGCGTCTGCTATGCATTCCGTAAATACTTATGTATCCCACGACTTTCCCTGTATAGCCCTGAAAAACATTTTTGATTTCACCCATGGTCATCATTGATCATTCTGGAACCTGGAAGACAACACGCAGCATATAAAATCCACATAAAATACACAAAACAAATAGTCTCTTCTTCTCGAGGTACCGTATATACTCATGTATAAGCCGACCCGTGTATAAGCCGACCCCCCTAATTTTGCCACAAAAAACTTGGAAAACTTGTTGACTCGTGTATAAGCCGGGTGTATAAGTTGCCGTCCTGCTCTGTGCTCCCCCATCCAGCTCTGTTCGCCCCATTCTCCTCTGTGCTCCCCTCCTCCTGCTCCATTATCCTGTCCTGCTCTGTGCTTTCCATCCTCCCCGTCCTGCTCCGTGCTCCCCCATCCAGCTCTGCACTCCCCCATTCTCCTCTGTGCCCACCCCCGTCCTGCTCCGTGCTCTCCGTCCTCCCCTGTTTTGCTCCGTGCTCTCCGTCCTCCCCCCGTTCTGCTCCGTGCTCTCCGTCCTCCCCCCGTGCTGCTCCGTGCTCTCCGTCCTCCCCGTTCTGCTCCATGCTCTCCGTCCTCCCCCCGTCCTGCTCCGTGCTCCTTGTCCTCCTCCATCATACTTCACCCTCCCCGTGCCATCGCTGAACGTCCCGCTGGCAATCCTGCGTTCTCCCCGGCTTCCTGCAGCTCTCCAGCGCTCAGCGGTGACGTAATACCGCTCATTAAGGCAATGAATATGGAGGCCACGCCCGTGGGAGTGGCGTCGCGTCCATATTACATGACCTTAATGAGCGGTATTACGTCACCGCTCAGCGCTGGAGATCTGCAGGAAGCGGGGGAGAACGCAGGATTGCAGGGATGTTCAGCGATGGCACGGGGAGGGTGAGTATGATGTCCCAGCCACCGGCCCCTGCTGCCGCATCCCCTCCCCCGCTGGTTTCTGCCCTATGACTCGTGTATAAGCCGAGGGGGCATTTTCAGCACAAAAAAAGGTGCTGAAAATCTCGGCTTATACACGAGTATATACGGTATATAATTTCCATTGTCAGAGATGCAGTGACCTTGGAATAAAAGAGCAATCTCTAGAGCCCATAGTCCAACATAACAACTGCCCAACCGTCCATGAACGCACACCAATCCCACAATGCTGAATGACACTTCTCTTGGCAAAACTGCGAACTATGTTATTCAGTCATGTCTGGAAATCACTTCTCTTGGCTAAAACTGCAGAACTAATGTTAATTCGAGTTCATGTTCCTGGAAAACAACTTCTCTTGGCTAAAACTGCAGAACTAATGTTAATTCGAGTTCATGTTCCTGGAAAACAATGTCACTCAGGTGTAAGGAATACCTGACGTAGATGCAGTTATCTTCCTTTGGATTTCAGACTGCTCCACCGGTCTGTCCGCTCTGGGGGCAGAGCTATAGCAAACTGGGGTGGCGCAACTACACACAGTGGTGCCTCGTGTGTAGTTGTGATGTGAGAGCACGGGTCTCCGTGCTTCGTACTTGTTTCCCGGTTGCCATTCAATGCAGGATGTTGTCTTGCCTGGTGTTAGCCAATGATGGGACAGTGTGCACACTGCTGTTCATGTGAGCAGGGAGTGGCTCCCTGGACATGACTGTAAAGAATGCATAAACTTGATTGTTATCCTTAGATTTGGGCTGGCTATTCCAGTACAGTGATGTTTATTCAGTTTCATTGCTTAGTGGCATTGTGGGGGCTTCCTGGTTGGGTTCTGGTTGTTGCACAGCTTCTGAATCCACACCTTTAGAGTAGAAAACTTCACAGAGCATGCTGCATGGGATAACAAGCTTTTAATTCTAACATCATGAGGTAAAGGAAGAATGCACAGTCATTTTAGCATTGCATCAGGAAACGGAACAAAATGAAAGTGAAACTACAAGTGAGACTATTTCTTATACAATACATTAAATTGAAGGAAACGTTACACAACATCGCCATCTATTGTCAGGTCAGCATAAAGTCCTCCTTTTACTTATAATAAGTCCTGATCTGTTGCATATGCCAACACTGGATGCTTCTCAGTAGTTGCTAATGGTCATTATTGGTTCATCATTATTAGATATTGTCCAGGGGTTTGCCTTTGGTTTTCATTTGGGTTTTATGCTGATTGCTTTGGATTTCTTCTTGTACCTGACTCTACATTGTCCGAGTCAACAGACGCTAGGTATCCTGCGACAACAGTCTGGGAAAGTCTCTGGGAAGCCCTCCTCTGCTTTGAGAATGGGTGAAGAATATCCAGGTCCTTTAAGACTTGCCTAGCAGTGGTGGTTTGTGCAAATTGTGACTGCGCTTTTGCTGGTCCGATGACAGTCTATACAGAGTAGTTATTCCTGTGCATAACATTAGGCCCACACGGCAACAGCTCCAGCAGTCCAGGAGCACAATCTCTGGAGGTCCCTCATCAGTCCTTTAAGACAAGGGTACAGATCACACAGCCCTGACCTGGCTGACCGGATCGTCTGTTTCCTCCTCTCCCCCTTTTGTGAACAACAGTCCCTTCAAATTGCCCTAGTGTCAGGCTCACTATCCTTTGGTGCAAAATTCATAGAAAAATAGGAACAGGGTCTATGGTGCAATGTACACAGTCCATAGAGACAGAAAGGGTTTCAGAAGCGGTTCATAGTCCCTCAATTCTGCAGGGGGATGTGGAACGTGTGTAAAACAAATTTGGAGGGAGGAGAAACATAAAAGCTCTTCGGCCATCCTAGCCAACACCGGTGGTTCTCAGTCAACACTCAGCCGCCTTCACACAGGAATGAAGCAGAGTTCCTATGTTGATCCTTTTCGTGCAACTAGCACAACAGAGCTTACGAAGCAGACTCTCCTTCTCTCCAACTGAGGCAATTGCATTCTCTCCTCCTTCTTCAGAAAGCTTTGGGCACTTGCATCCTGGAGTCCGGTTCCTAAGTGCCTGGACCACAAGCAACTCAGCCTCAGATAGTGCTGGAGCTCCTTACAAACAGAAATGGCCATCTGTATCACTTGTACCATTACCTGCTCTTGTGTGGGTAGTCTGGACCCCCAGGGACCATCCGTGTCCTTGGAAGAAGCAAACCAACTCAAGCTACCTCCTTGATTCTCTCACAGGTCCTTTCATTCTGCAGGAAGGGCTCGTCTGGCTCTCTGCCTTCCCAGTTCACGCCTATGGCATACCACCGCTGACGTTCCTCCAGGTGACCCTGGTTCCGGCTGTCAATTTTTGCAGCCTTTGTGGTAGTTGTTCTATCTCAGCTTCCCTTTGGTCAAAGAGAATATGGTGGTGGGTCCCACATTCTTCTATAAACCCCATTTTGTGCTGTGGCTCATAGGTGACAATTCTCCCTGGGAGGCCAGCTCACGATACCTTGTAGCTAGCTGACCCATTAACAGGTACCTGGCTCTGGTTCTGGCCCGTCTCCTTCTCCCTTGTGTCCTGCCCAGGCCCCTTAAGTCGCTCACCAGCTGCTGAATCCGGGCTCTTTCGTTCTTAGTCCTCAGGAAACCTGGTGGTGAATGCTACATCCTCCCTTCAGGCCTTGGCAGCCCAGTCAAATCGCAAGTTGCAGGGTCCTGCCCCTCCACTCCTCCGACTGCACTCTCTGAGATTTTGTGTGACTCCGCCATTGTCTCTCCCAGCTACTCGTTTGCTGACCCACTACCCACGAATTGTGGCGCTCCTTCTGACTTCTGGGGCCCGTCGTGGTTCAGCCTCTTCCTGGGTGGGGCTTCTCCTAGCTCACCTGCACGTTTCTTTGGCGTTTTTGCCAGTTCTCTATTGACTTACTGCAATGGACTTAGTTTCTTTCTCATCCACCGTGCCCATTTTGGCAGGCACCACTCACTACAGGCTGGCCTCTCTGGACAAGCCATTTCCCAGGCTGGATGGATTTTCGCTTTCACTTTTTTACACCCATGATCAGCAGGTCTGTATTGTTGTTTCGCGCCACTCACCACCATCTTGCAATCTGTGTTCGGCACCATCTTCATTTTCACTGGATCCTTCCCTGAATCTGTTTTCTTGATGCATGGTCAAATTCTGCCAACTATGCCAAATGTAAAGTTGCTAAGAGTGTAAGTGGAAGTGATATGCTTGGCCTTTCACAGTCAATTACCTACCTTTGCTAAATCTGTGTACATTATGTAAAGGCAACCACTAAATTTGCATATCAATTGATAATATTGGATGGCGTTTATTTACCTGTTTATTAGTCTGCTTTGAGATATGGCTTTTTCATTGTCGCTCACAGCTGTATGAATTTCTCTAAAGAGACATTACTAATGTACGCTTGTCAATTACACAAACATGGATATGTTTTATATGACTGTTTTTGATTAGTAAATTGATGGTTGTCATATTACTCAAGAATGCCATGATAACATAATTACTAAGCAGGGGCACCTGTCTTATTATAAATTAGAAACTGGATTACATCATTTTATCACAATGAATGATATTTAAATATTAATAGGAAAAAATAAAAACGCCGCAGTCCAAAGACCTAAAATATGATTAGAAAAAGTAGAGAAATTTGACAATTGCATTTAAATGTATTTTTCCCTTAAAGTAATCTTTTCTAATGTAATTATCTAATGCTTCTTAAAGGGGTTTTCTATTTTTTTCTTTTTAAATATACCAAAGGATAGATTTGTTAAAAACTGTCTAAAATAAAAAAAACCTGTTGATAAATTACAATGACAATGCTGATGCTCTGTTGGAATCTACCAGTCTTCACTTACAGGTTTCCAGCAAGTGACCACTGCAGCCATTCAATGGCCTCAGCAGTCACATACCATACCACTGACATCAAAGTTAATTTCTGAGCCATGTAGCCAGTAAATATCACATGTGACTAATAGCAATCACTAGTGTTAGCCTAGCCCTTACTATAAATTTTAAAGACTATTAGGGCTTGTGTAGAAGACCATAACAGATAAATGCTATCCATTGTTTTGATTGATAGCACTCGTCCACATATTAGTCTATGGGGCTGTGCACATGACAGAGACTGTCCTAGGAAAAAAATTGCTGCAAGCCCGAGTTTGATCAGATATTCAGATCGCATTCAGCTATGCAAGTCAATGAGTCAGTTGAAACCATCGGACTGCACTCGGGTGACATTTGACAGCAATCCGATTTTACCGGACTGACACGATGAAGGAGATAGAGAAAAACATGTATCTACTCCACATCCAAAAAAATCAGATCACACTATGATCACACTCTGATCAAACTCAGTCTGATTAGAGCGTGATTAGCATAATTCATCTAATTTTCTTGCATGAGAGACTATACACTTATCTGCACCTAGCCTTAGAAATCACACTAATCGAAGTTCAACAACTCACCTGTTGGCAGATTGCTTTCATCCAATTGTATCTCCCAGGATTCCACCATGTGCATAACAGCTATTGATCGCTCCAGATAATCAAACAATTGTTTTGAAGCAATCTTGTGCAGTCCAGCATCCCGTAAAAATACAAAAAATGTATTACTTTGGATAGAAATGTACATAACAGACACCTGTAGTCATGCCATGTCTAAAAATGTACAGTGGTCAAAACGCGTAGGCTATTCGTAGACCTACTGCCACCCTTTATTTTGCACTTTTTTAACAGATGCTTGATCCATCAAAACCTTTATTAGCAATCACTTCAGTTCACCTTGACCTGTATACGTTCAATCCTCCTGTGATCTCATGCTTTTAATTGGCCCCAGATCTCCTTGGTGACTTCTAATATTCTTATAATTTAGGAGTGTTAATGTGTTCGAATTTGTTTTTTATCTAGCATTTCTTTTTAAAGTGCAAAAAAAGGATTTTGCAGTCTTAACTACCCCTTTCAAACTGGCGCCTTAGAATTATTTCAGGAATGTTTGCTGGCGAGCCCCCTCAATCGCTGCTGTCAATGTTTCAATGAAGTTCCCCAAGGGCGCTGCGGCAATGTAAGCTCCGACGAGTAATAGAAAGCATATTCAGCCATTGTTTTCATGGATTCTGCAGTGTCTATAGCTGAGGCTTAGCAGGGCACTGGCAAATCATCATCTTGGATGGTCAGAGACATTTAATTCATTTAGTAAAGACGAGTTTTTTTTTAATGTATCTTCATTTAATGCCTTTTATTTCACTGAGCATATATATCATTGAATACAGTTGTGCTCAAAGTTTACTACCTAGCAAATTTGTTTTCTTGCCTTTTTAGAGAATATAATGATAACACCAAACCTTTTCTCCACTCTGTTATGTTGGTGAAGCCATTTATAGTCAATACTGGATTTCTCTTTAAATCATAATGGACAATCGCAAAACACCAAATGACCCGTGATCAAAAGTTCTACATACCCTTTTTTAATACCGTGTATTGCTCCTTAACTCAATGACAGCTTGAATTTTTGTAGTTTGGATGAGTTCTTTATTTTAGATGGTAAAGCTGCCCACTCTTGACAAAAGCTCCAAGTCCTGTAATCCTGGCTGTCTAGCATAACTCGCTTGAGATCTCCCAGAGTGGCTCATGATATTGAGTCATAGACTGAGATACCACCAACCTTCACTTTTTCTGCTGTAGCAGTGACTGCGACTTTTTTTGTTGTGTCAGTACGCCAAAGATAAAACTCAAATTGTGCAACCATTGGGTTCATGGTGGAGTTTCATACACATTTCCAAAATGCTCATGGATTTTTAGTGTTTTAATTGCATCTATTCCCACATACGAATATGTTATTTTTCATACCATTCAATTGCCAGTCCACTTTTTCTTTTACCACATAATTTTGAACTCAAGAAATTTTTTGCTGGGTCACAGAGCAAAGATTGTCACGAGGAATTTTCGATTATGGTAAGCACATCCGACAAACTCTGATTTATTGCACTTAGTGTGATCCAACTGGCACAATTACTCACGTGCTGTACTGCCCCCTGCCCGCCATCACCACTTCGCATCCTTGATGCAGACAGTGTATACATTTGGGAAATGAGTAGGCTGCCTCCACCATCAGCGTGTGAGACACATTGCGCTGACATCATTTTATCCATCAGTGTGCACTACAAAATGTTGCACTGAAAGAGCAGAGTCGAGGAAGAATAGTAAATTTACTTTTTTTCTTCATTTGTATGGATGCTTGTATTATATGGTGGTGGGTGGGGAATGTGCCATAGAGTTGTGTGGGGCACATGCTCATAAGGGCTATGGGTGCCATGCTGTATACAAGCGACTATGTGGCGAAATTTATTCTGGGGCTATGTGGCTCGATAATGTACAGGAATGGGGCATTATACTTTTAATGAAGGCTGTGTGGGTCTAAAACGTATACAGGAGCTATGTGGGGCTATACTGGTATAGAGTGGAAAAATAAGTATTTGATACCCTTGCGATTTTGCAAGTTTTACACCTCAAAGAAAGGAGAGGTCTGTAATTTTTATTGTAGGTACTCCGTGAGGACAGAATCTAAAAAAAAAACACTTGATGATTTTCATACCTATATACCCATTATAACCGAGATTTTCAGCCTTTTTAGACTGAAAGTCCCCTCTCGGCTAATAGGTCAAATACGGTCGCGGAGGGCGGGTTGATTAACTACCTCTCCGCGCGCGGTCTCTGCAGCCCCTGCTTCTCCCACGATCTCCGATCCTTTGCAGCGGTACGGCAACCGCTCATTAAAGTCATGAATATGCACGGCAGTTCTTGGAAGGGAAGGAGCGCCGTTTGACTTTTGGAATGCAAAATTTGATGGAATAATTAGCGGACGCCATGTCGCGTTTGAAGAGCCCCTGATGTGCCTAAACAGAGGAAACTTCACACAAGTGACACACCATTTTGGAAACTAGACCTCTTTGGGACCTTATCTAGTTGTGTATTGAGCACCTTGAACCCCCAGGTGCTTCACAGAAGTTTATAATGTTAGCCGTGAAAATAAAAAAATCACATTTTTTCCCACAAAAATCTTTTTAGCTACGATTTTTGTATTTTCACAAGGGCAAAAGGAGGAAATGGACCCTAAAGTTTGTTGTGTAGTTTCTCCTGAGTTTACTGATACCCCATATGTGGTTGAAAACTACTTTTGAGGCACAGTGCAAATCTCAGAAGGGAAGTAGCACCATATTACAGTGCAGATTTTGCTGCACTTGTTTGAGACTGCCATGTTACATTGACAGAGCTGAGGTGCCAGAACAGCAGATCCCCCCATAAGTGACCCCATTTCACCAATTAAACCTCTCAATGAATTCATGCAGGGTGCAGTGATTATATTGACACCCTAGGTGTGTCACAAATATTATACCATTGGGCAGTGAAAAAAGAATAATTTACATTTTTACCACCAAGACTGTCTGTTAGCCCCAAGTTTAACATTTTCACACTGGGAAATGGCTAAAAATGGCACCAGAATTTGTCCCACAATTTCTGCTGAATGTAGAAATACCCCATATGTGGCTGTACAGTACTACTTTGCCATATGGAGTGACTCGGGAGGGACTGAGCGCTATTTGCCTCCTAGAGCCCAGATTTTCCTAGACTAGTTTGTGGATTCCATATAAAGAGCCCCTAAGTGCTAGAAAAGCAGAATCCCCCCTCAAGTGACCCCATTTTGGAAATTATAACCCTTTGGGAATTTATCTACAGATGTAGTGACTATTTTGACTCTATTGGTGTTTTCCAGAAGCAGGCAGCCGTGGATGTTGCTGAGTGAAAATTGCAAACTGCCATTGTAGTGACCAGTACGTTATGCCCAGCTCATGATCCTGGAGATACGCACCTGTAAAATAGGCGGGCTTTGGATTTGGAAGTGGAGAATTTGCTGAATTTCTTTTGGAGGGTGAGAGGCCATTTTGCTTTTACAGAGCCTTTGTGCTACCAGTAACGTGGAAGCCCCCTATATTACCATTAACAGATGACAGATCTTAGTGAGGGCTTGCTTTTTTTGTGGATTGAGTGGAAGCTTTTATTGGGAACATTTTACATAACGTTTGGGATCACAGTTATCTGGCGCTCTACGCTGACCACTTACTTTGAGGTTTCCATCTAAATAGCTGAGTGACGTGATTCCGATGAAACCCCCGATGGATCCATTCACTTTACTGAGGCAGCAGAGTTACTCTGGACTCCGTCGGGCCTCTGTTTAGCGGTGTCCTTCTTTTCAGAAGTGCACAAAACTGTGGCTGACGACACTTTTATGCAATCCTAAAAAGACAGATGCCGCCGGATCGCAGGTCAGACGGCATCCACAGTGCATCCACCTGCCTCATTATAGGAAATCTTCAGCCAGAGGTTCTGTTCGAATCACGTATTTCAGAGATTTACACGGAAACCCCAGTGTAAGCGCTCAGCGCAGAGCGCAGGATAAATGTGTGCCGAGCCTTACTGCGATCTTTGGGAGGCAGAATGAAAAAATCAACAGAATGTGAACAATTGGTTTTATTTATTTTTTATGCCATTTCTCCTGCGGTATAAGTGATTAGGCGACTTTATTCCTCGGGTCGGTGCGATTACAGCGATATTAGATTTATATCGGGTTTTTATGTTTAACTGCTGTCACACATTAAAAGACGATTTTTATTGCGAAAACTAGTCTTTTCATCACCATAGTTTGAGAGCTATAATTTTATTATATTTCAGCCGACAGAGTCATGTGAGGGCTTGTTTATTGCGGGATGAGCTGACATTTCTATTGGTACCATTTTCAGGCACATGACATTTTTTTTATCTCTTTCTATTCCGATTTTTGGGAGGCAGAATGAACAGAAACCAGCAATTCAGGAATTGCCTTTTTTATACCGTTCCATGTGTGGTAAAATTGGTAAGGCAGCTTTATTCTTCGGGTCAATACGATTACAGCGATACCTCATTTATAGAGTTTTTTTTATGTTTTGGCGCTTTTACACAATAAAAACTATTTTCTAGAAAAAATTATTATTTTTGCATCGCTTTATTCTGAGAGCTATAACTTTTTTATTTTTCTGCTGATGGAGCCGTATGGTGGCTTGTTTTTTGCGGGACAAGATGATGTTTTCAGCGGTACAATTTTTTTTTACTTACGTCTTTTTGATTGTGTTTTATTGCAGTTTTTGTTCAGTGGTATGATGATAAAGCATTGTTTTTTGCCACGTTTTTATTTGTTTTTTTACGGTTTTCACTGAAGGGGTTAACTAGTGGGACAGTTTTATAGACCAGGTCCTTACGGACGGGGAGATACCAAATATGTGTACTTTTATTGTTTTTTTTTTAGTTACATAAATAAATTTATTTATTGGAAAAATAATTTTTTTTTCTTTAGAGATTTAAAAAAAATACTGTATATATATATTTTTACACTTTATACTATTTTTTTAAACTTTTTTACTTTGTCCCAGTATGGGAAATCACTGTATAATGTCAGATCGCTGATATGACAATGCACGGCAGCAGGGGCGGAACTATCGTGGAAGCAGGGGAAGCAGCTGCCACAGGGCTGCTGCAGCTGTCTCCCCTGCGGCTGCGTTCCGCTGCCCCTGGCCTGAGAGTCGGCGGCTCCCTGTGCCGGCTGTCAAGCTGACAGCCTGCGCAGAGAAGCTGCTGCGTGCCGGCTCCCAGGAATCAATTGCACTGGAGCTCTGACCGCCGGGTCAGAGCGACGTCTGCAGCGTGATCATGTCATGTGATCACGCTGCTGACGTCACTATTCGTCGGCGCCCAGAAGGGTGAAGACTGGTGATGAGTGTGCTCCACTATGGAGCTGAAGATACCACCGAAGATAAATGGGGGAAATACTGTGTGAGTGTGTGTGTATGGGGGGGGTTTAGAGTGGGGATGGGGGTTCTTTTATGTGTGGGGGGATTTGGAGTGGGGATGGGGGATACATTATGTGTGGGGGGACTTGGAGTGGGGATGGGGGTTCTTTTATGTGTGGGGGCATTTGGAGTGGGGATGGGGATACATTATGTGTGGGGGGTTTGGAGTGGGGATGGGGATACATTATGTGTGGGGGGATTTGGAGTGGGGATGGGGGTTCTTTTATGTGTGGGGGGGTTTGGAGTGGGGATGGGGGGATACATTATGTGTGGGGGGATTTGGAGTGGGGATGGGGGTTCTTTTTTGTGTGGGGGGGTTTGGAGTGGGGATGGGGATACATTATGTGTGGGGGGGATTTGGAGTGGGGATGGGTTTTTTTTATGTGTGGGGGGTTTGGAGTGGGGATGGGGGGATACATTATGTGTGGGGGGGATTTGGAGTGGGGATGGGGGTTCTTTTATGTGTGTGGGGGTTTGGAGTGGGGATGGGGGGATACATTATGTGGGGGGATTTGGAGTGGGGATGGGGGGTTATTTTATGTGTGGGGGGATTTGGAGTGGGGATGAGGGGTTATTTTATGTGTGGGGGGATTTGGAGTGGGGATGGGGGGTTATTTTATGTGTGGGGGGATTTGGAGTGGCGATGGGGGGTTATTTTATGTGTGGGGGGATTTGGAGTGGGGATGGGGGGTTATTTTATGTGTGGGGGATTTGGAGTGGCGATGGGGGTTATTGTATGTGTGGGGGGATTTGGAGTGGCGATGGGGGCTTATTTTATGTGTGGGGGATTTGGAGTGGCGATGGGGGTTATTTTATGTGTGGGGGATTTGGAGTGGGGATGGGGGGATTTAATGTGTGTGGGGGGATTTGGAGTGGGGATGGGGGTTCTTTTATGTGTGGGGGGTTTGGAGTGGGGATGGTGGATACATTATGTGTGGGGGGATTTGGAGTGGGGATAGGGGTTCTTTTTTGTGTGGGGGGTTTGGAGTGGGGATGGGGATACATTATGTGTGGGGGGGATTTGGAGTGGGGATGGGTTTTTTTATGTGTGGGGGGGTTTGGAGTGGGGATGGGGGGATACATTATGTGTGGGGGGGATTTGGAGTGGGGATGGGGGTTCTTTTATGTGTGTGGGGGTTTGGAGTGGGGATGGGGGATACATTATGTGGGGGGATTTGGAGTGGGGATGGGGGGTTATTTTATGTGTGGGGGGATTTGGAGTGGGGATGGGGGTTATTTTATGTGTGGGGGGATTTGGAGTGGGGATGGAGGGTTATTTTATGTGTGGGGGGATTTGGAGTGGCGATGGGGGGTTATTTTATGTGTGGGGGGATTTGGAGTGGGGATGGGGGGTTATTTTATGTGTGGGGGATTTGGAGTGGCGATGGGGGTTATAGTATGTGTGGGGGGATTTGGAGTGGCGATGGGGGGTTATTTTATGTGTGGGGGGATTTGGAGTGGCGATGGGGGGTTATTTTATGTGTGGGGATTTGGAGTGGAGATGGGGGGATTTAATGTGTGTGGGGGGATTTGGAGTGGGGATGGGGGGATTTAATGTGTGTGGGGGGATTTGGAGTGGCGATGGGGGGTTATTGTATGTGTGGGGGGATTTGGAGTAGGGATGGGGGGTTATTTTATGTGTGTGGGGATTTGGAGTGGCGATGGGGGCATTTAATATGTGTGGGGGATTTGAGGGTACTGAAGAGTATGTATGTGGAAACAGTATGGGGGATGGGTGCAGACAGTATGGGGAGCGAACGGGTGAATGTATGTGGATACAGTTTGGGGAGTGAGGGTGATGGGATGTGTGCAGACACAATATGGGGAGTGAGGGTGATGGGATGTGTGCAGACACAGTATGGGGAGTCAGGGGTATGTGTGAGCAGACAGTATAGAGAGTGAGGGGGTAAATATATGAGGAGACAGTATGCTGAACAGGGGGGATGTGAGAGGAGACAGTGTGAGGAGGGAGGGGAATAGTGTGAGGTGACAGTATATTGCAGATAATTTTATTTAGGGGCATTATAATGACTCTTCTGTCTTTAAGGGCATCGTGTGGAGAGTTGGTGCAGAAGAGCGGAGGAGATGGAGGTCTGCAGAGACGGCTTTGGATGAGAAAACTCATCATGGGATCTGGACAAGATGAAGAAAAGGAGAACGACTCCAGAGACAGCGTCATCTATAAGGTACCTGGATGTAAATATTATTTGTGAAATTGACTAATTCTCATGTCTTTATTTGTTAGGAGCATTAAAGGGGTTCTCCAGGTCTGTGTCACATAGAATGACTGCAGACTCAGCACAAACCTGGACAGCCCCTTTAATGCTCCTAACATAAATAAAAACATGAGAATTAGTCAATTTCTGAATTCTCACAGTGCGCTCTGCACGCTGTTAGGATTCTCTCGTGCCTGTAATTTACATACAAGCGGTCACATGCTGACTAGACGTGTGGCCTCACTCAATGAAAATGAACGGAGCGAGGCCGGGCACTTCTAGTCGGAATGTGGCCAGAAGTATATAAATCACATGCTTGTGCTGACATGACCGTGTACTCTTGCCACCGGTAATGGAGAATCCTAAAAGTGTGCAGAACATTCGTTGTGAGAATTCAGAAGCTACAATGTCAGGATTCAGCTCTGCAGGTTCCAGCAGTCATCTCATGGACACTTCACTCATATGCGATTTTTATACTTATGGTCCTGTGACAACGAGCTTCTCTTCCTGCTTCTCTCAGTTTTTCACTGAACATTGAGAGCATTAGGGAGAGCAGCTCGTGGGTACATGACTAAGTGTGCAAATCGCATGTGTGCGGGGGGGGGCAGGACACAGCGGGCCCATATTAGAGGCCCCAGGAAGCAGCAGGCCCCTAATGGGGCCCTAGGAGACAGCAGGCCCCATTAGGGGCCTGGGTCCAAAGGAGGCAGCATGCCCCATTAGGGGCCTAGCTCCAAAGAAAACTGCAGGCCCCATTAGAGGCCTTGGGCCCCAGGAAACTGCAGGCCCCATCAGGGGCCTAGGGCCCCAGGAAACTGCAGGCCCCAGGAAACAGCAGGCCCCATCAGGGTCCTAGGGTCCCAGGAAACAGCAGGCCCCTAATGGGGCCCCGAAAACAGCAGGCCTCTTTACAGTGCTGCAGATGGCGACCAAAATGGTCGCCAAAGCGGCTAAAAATTTGCAAATGGCGACTGGATTATTCAATCCATTCGCCGTTTGCGATTAGTGATTTTTAAAAAAATATATATTTTTTTTAAAATGGCGGCCGGAGGCGGGGGGGGGCCCCATTGTGAAGTTTGCTGTGGGGCCCTGCCGTTCCTAGTTACGCCCCTGCACGGCAGAATATCAGATCAGCGTTCTGACAGGCAGGGAAGGAGGCATGCCGGCGCCTGCTCTCAGCTCACAAGCCACCCCACCCTGCAGGAACTGGAAGAACCCCATGGCCATTTTGGAGCCAGGGGTCTCCATGGAGACCAGAACAACGCGATCACATCGCAATGTACTGTGGGAGCATGCAGGGAGCCAACTCCCTGCCCGATGCTTCTCTATGCCGCTGTCACTACTGACAGCACAGATCGTGGGCATTGCTTCGGGGTGTCAGCTGTCACATACAGCCGACACCTGCATGTGATCACCGTGGAGCTCAGCATCAGTGCCGAGCGATCGTGCCACCGGACTAGTACTGCTCAGGGCAAAAAAGCACATCCCGTAGAGCAGTACTAGTACGGCGAAAGTCGTGAAGGGGTTAATCCATGATGGCATAGTGTGTTACTAATGGTAATGTTTTAGACTGTGGTCCTAGCTCCCCTTCTGGGCTGATTCCTGACCTTCCTCAGAATCATCCTTATCCCATGAGGCGAAAAGTTGCATGGAGCTTCAGACTGAGGAAGATTGACAGTCATCTTTTGTTTCTTCATTTTCTAATAATTGTGCAAACAGTTGTCGTCTCACCAAGCTGCTTGCCTATTGTCCTGTAGCACATCCTAGCCTTGTACAGGTCTTCAATTTTGTCTCCGGTGTCCTTAGACAGCTCTTTGGTCTTGGCCATGGTGAAGTAGTTGGAGTGTGATTGATTGAGTTTGGGGACAGGTGTCTTTTATACAGGTAATGAGTTCAAACAGCTGCAATTAATACAGGTAATGAGTGCAAAGTAGGGGGGCTTCTTAAAGAAAACTAACATGTTTGTGAGAGCAAGAATCCTTGCTTGATGGTAGGTGATCAAATACTTATTTCACTCAATAAAATGCAATTTAATGATTTAAAGTCATACAATGTGATTTTCTGCTTTTTTATTTTTAGATTCTCTCTCACAGTTGAAGAGTACCCACAATTAAAATTACAGACTTCTCCATTCTTTGTAGGAGGAAAACTTGAAAAATCGGCATTGTATCAAATACTTATCTTCCCCACTGTATGAGGCTACGTGGGGGCTCATACTGGATATATGAGGTGTATGTGCGGGCTCATACTTTATATAGGAGGTTATGTTGTGGCTCAAACTGTATGTAGGAGGCTATGTGTGGGGCTCTTATTGTGTGGTGCTTTTGAACAGACACAGTTGTTAAGTATAAGTTCCCCTCTTTCTGTCTGTCCTGTGTTTTGTCACTCTCCCTGTGTTGTTCATTATCTGTAGTGGTGAGGCTTGTGTCCTTACCGGCCAGTTAACTAGCCAGGGATTAATGAGGTGACAATCAGGGACTAGGCACATGACGGCGGCGGGGGGAAAGGACCCGCTTAGGGCATTAGGGAAGTTTAGGGACAGGCTTAGGTTGGAGCTCAGGAGGTGCCCCCATCCCTCGTCCCTACAGTTAGGGCCTTCCTCACCCATTCCATCCAGTTGTAGGTATAAGTTATGTCGTCAGCTGGACTTAACCTTGTCGGTCGTGACATTATCGCCAACCTATACTTTTTTCTGGTGAACCCATGGCTCAAGCTGAGGCTTTTGCTCGCCTAATCCAGTGCCTCACGGATTAGGTTACCGAGTTGCGGACTCAGGTGGTGCTGCAGCTTCAGCAGGTGACGGGGTTCTTGGTCTCGACTCAAGTCCTGGCTCATCTGGAACCTAAAGTATCTCTCTCTGACAGATTTTATGGAGGGAGAGATAAATTTATGGTCTTCAAAGAAGCCTGTAAATTATATTTAAGGCTTCGCCCTCGTTCTTCAGGGAGTGAGGAACAGTGTGTGGGGATTATAGTCTCCTGTTGTGAATGGGTTTGAGATGAGTTCTGAGCAGAGGCTTCCTCTGGTGGTTACAAGCGGTACTGGTCTGTTCAGTGAAGATTGTGAGGACTGGGAATCAGGTGTTACTGACTGGTCTTATATAAGGGAGTCACCTTCCCATCAGGGTTGCCGGTGATCAATTGTTCTGGTCTGAATCCTTCTTTCCTGTTTCCCTTGTAGCCTGCTGTGTCGTGTCTGCATCTCCTGCTAACAGATAAGACATTTTCTTCTTTTTGTTTTTGTGCTATATTTTTGCATTTTGTCCTGCACTTCTGTGGGGGCCTTCAGGGTCCCCTCCGGGGCTTTTGCCCTCTCAGTTTAGTTCAGCCACTGATGTTTGTACTTTTGCTTTTTCCAGTTTTTTCAGTGGCTGCTGTTTTGATTTTGTTACACCAGAGAACTAATTTAGGTGGAAGAGGTCGTGTGATCTCAGGTGTTTTTGAAATTAGTAGAGTTGGTGCTTTTCAGGGTTTTCTGGGATTGCAGTAAGTACCCTTCCTATCTTTTTCTATTTAGTTAGTTTGGGCCCCAGCGTTTGCTCATACTATTTTCTTTCTGTGTCAGTATTTCATCTTGTCTAACAGCCATTACATGTTTGGGGGCTTTCTATGTTCTTTGGGGTTAATCTCATAGATTCCAACTGCTCTGGTGTATTGCCTTTTTTACCTGCACTCCTCAGCTACCGAAACATAACAGTATCACCGCCTAAAAATTGAAAATTGTATGGACTCACAAAAGGGGAAAAAAATATTGTGAAAGAAAAAAGGTTGTCAGAGTTGTCAGAGATATTTTTCTGTTTGTTGCTTTTTTTTCCCTCTGTATCTCTGGGTGCGGGGAGGATCTTTTCTCTCAATGGAGTTTGCACAGTTGTCTGGCCAGCTTGCCACTGAGGTTCAGAGTATTGCTGCATATCTTGCTAGGTTGCCTGTTGTGGAACCTGGGATTCCCATGCCAGATTTGTTTTTAGGGGATCGACTAAGTTTCAGAATTTCAAAATAATTGTAAATTGTTTTTTGCCTTAAAATCTAAGTCCTCAGGGAACGCAGCGCAGCAGGTTCAAATTATCATCTCTCTCCTGCGCGGCGATCCTCAGGATTGGGCTTTTTTCCCTGACACCTGGGGATCCTGTTTTGAGTGATGTTGATGCATTTTTTCAGGCTTTGGGGTTATTGTACGATGAGCCTAATGTCACTGATCAAGCTGAAAAAGCCTTGTTGGCATTAAATCAGGGGCTTGAGGACGCTGAGTTATACTGTCAGAGATTGAGAAGGTGGGCAGTCCTGACCAAATGGAATGACACGCTTTGGCAGCCCTTTTTCCGGAAGGGTCTGCAGATAATGTAAAGGTGTTATGGTGGGTTTTCCCTGCCCCCTCTGATCTCAATGATTCTATGTCATTAGCGATTCAAATTGACAGACTTTTGCGTGAGCGGAGAATATCGTGGAATGGTTTGCCTTGTGAACCAGCTTCTGAACCCATGCATGTGATAGAGTGGTGTCTGAGGCACAGCGTCATGAGTTTCGAAAGCGCAATGGGTTATGTTTTCTACTGTGGTGATGCCTCTCATGCTATTTCAGTCTGCCCTAAGCGGGGAAGACGTTTGCACGCTCAGTTGTGTTGGGTAGTGTTCAGACAAGTTTTTATTAACTGTCACTCTGATATGCTCTCTTCCTCATTTTCTGCTCAGGCTTTCGTTGATTCTGGAGCAGCTATTAACCTGATGGATTATGATTTTTGCTAAACGTTGTGGGTTTCCCTTGATACCCCTACAGAAGTCTATTCCCCTACTGGGGATCGATTTCTACCCCTTTGGCTGAGAATAAACCCCAGTTTTCTACTCAGGTGATAATGAGGGTTGAACCTAAATCACCAGGAGTGCTGCAAATTTTTGGTTCTGTATATCTGCATGACATTATCGTGCGGGTTTTTCCCTTGGTTACAGTCTCATAATCCTGTTTTGGATTGGAAATCTGTGTCTGTAACCAGTTGGGCTGCCAATGTGTTAATACCAACACTCCTGTTTTTTTCTGCCTCCCCCCAGGCTCAGGATGTTCCTGACTTTTTGATTGATTTTTCTGATGTGTTTAGCGAAAGTAAATCTGCATCCTTGCCTCCCCATAGGAGCTATGACTGCGCTATTGAATTAGTCCGGGTAGTAAATTCCCTAAAGGTCGCCTTTTTAACTTGTCTGTACCTGAACATGACGCTATGCGGTCTTATATCAAGGAGTCATTGGAGAAGGGTCCATATCAGACCATCCTCTTCACCCTTAGGTGCCGTTTTTTCTTTGTGGCCAAAAAGATGGTTCATTAAGGCCGTGTATTGATTATCGTCTCTTGAACAATACTACTGTGAAATATCAATATCCTTACCCTTGATTTCTGACCTGTTTTCCAGGGTGAAAAACGCTACTTGGTTTACCAAGCTTGACCTCAGGGGAGCATATAACCTTATTCGCATTAAGCAGGGGGATGAATGGAAGACGGCATTCAATACCCGAGGGGCTTTTGAGTACCTTGTGATGCCCTTTGGGCTCACTAATGCTCCTTCCGTCTTCCAGTCCTTCATGAATGACATTTTTTAGGGATTTTGTGGACAAATTTCTGATTGTTTATTTGATGATATCTTGATTTTTTCTAATGACTGGGACCTCATGTGAAACATGTTCGAACTGTATTCCAGTTTTGAGAGAGAATGCTCTGTATGTGAAGGATCAAATGTCTTTTTGGCGTACAGAGGATCTCATTTCTGGGATTCATTGTCCCCAACTGTTAATGAAATGGACCCGTCAAGTTCAGGCCATCTGTGATTGGTCCAACCTACTTCATTAAAGCTCTTCAGAGATTTTTGGGTTTTTGCCAATTTTTATCGTAAATTTATTGGTAATTTCTCGGTTTTATTGTTAAACCATTAACTGATTTGACCAAAAGGGTTCTGATGTGGTGAATTGGCCTCCTGAGGCAGTCTCTGCATTTCAGGAGCTTAAGCAAGATTCACCTTTCTGCTCCTGTTCTAAACGGCAGCCTGATGTTTCTCTGCCATTTCAGGTGGAGGTTGATGCCTCTGAAATTGGGCAGGTGCCGTTTTTTTTGTTTTCCCAAAAAGATCCAGAGACCTCTAAAATAACCCTTGTGCCTTTTCTCTCGAAAATTTTCTCCTACTGAACGTAAATTATGACTGTGGGTAATCGGGAGTTATTGGCCATGAAGTGGGCTTTTGAAGAGTGGAGACATGCTGGAGGAGCCAACATCAGGTGGTGGTCCTTACGGACCATAAGAATCTGGTCTATCTGAATCTGCCAAGTGACTCAATCCTAGACAGGCCAGGTGGGCCTTGTTTTTCACACGTTTTAATTTTGTGGTTTCCCTTTTCCTGGCACTAAGAATGTAAGGCGGATGCCCTCTCGAGGAGTTTTCCTGCGGACTCTCCTGAGTTATCTGATCCTCCTGTTATTTTGAAAGAGGGTGTAGTCTTTCCGCCATCTCGCCCAATTTGAGACTGCTCTGGAGGGGGTCAGGAGGATAGGCCCGAGTGCTGCCCTGTTGGAAATTGTTTTCCCGGACCAGTGGAAAAAAGAGTGTGATGTCTGAGATTCATTGTTCCGCATTGGCTGGGCATCTTGGAATTTTGGTACCAGAGACTTGGTTTAGTCGGTCCTTTTGGTGGCCTACCTTGTCTCGTGATGTCAGGGAATTTGTGCAGTCCTGCGGGACTTGCTCTCGCTCCAAGCCTTGCTCCTCGCTCTAGTGGTTTGTTGATGCCATTTTGCCTGTGCCCAAGAGGACCATGACCCATATCTCTAGGATTTCATTTCCGACCTTCCTGTTTCTCCAAGAATGACCACCATCTGGGTAATTTGTGATAGGTTTCCAAAATGATTACATCTTGTGCCATTACCTAAGTTGCCTTCCTCCTCTGAATTGGTGCCGTTGTTCCTTCAGCACGTGTTCGTTACACGGCATTCCTGAGAACATTGTGTCTGGACAGAGGAGTCCAGTTTGTTTCCCAGATTTTGGAGGACTTTGTTCTAAACTGGGTGTTCAATTGTCTTTCTCCTCGGCATTTCATCCTCAGACCAATGGTCAAACGAGAGAACAAACCAGACATTGGAGACTTATCTAAGATTGCTTTGTGTCTGCTGATCAGGATGACTGGGTCTCTTTTTTGCCTTTGGGCTGAGTTTGCTCTTAATAATAGGGCTAGCTCTGCCACTTTGATGTCTCAGTTTTTCTGTAATTCTGGGTTTCACCCTCGATTTTCTTCAGGACAGACGGAGGCTTCTGTCTGTCCAGGTGTTGACTCTGTTGTGGAGCGTATGCAACAGATTTGGGACCTAGTGGAGAGGTTGTCCCTCTCTCAGGAGAAGGCCCAGCGGTTTGCTAACCGGCATAGGACTGAGGTCCTCGGTTTAAATGTGGGGGACTTGGTCTGGTTGTCCTCAAAGAATATTCCTATGAAGTAGCATCTCCTAAATTTAAGCCTAGGTTATTGGACCTTATAAGATCATGGAGATTATTAATCCTGTTTTCTTTTCGTTTGCTTTTCCAGGGG
>JARQOD010000003.1:217005004-217091668 GCA_033576555.1 Oophaga sylvatica | reverse complement strand
CCCCAAAAAAAACAAACATTTATACTCACCTTTCATCCCTGTGCTCCAGCGCTGTTCCGTTCAGCTGGACGCCGGGGGAGGAGAGCGGCGCCGGAGTACGCGCATGCCCATACCGCGCGGTCCGGCGCCATATTGCTGAAGACACACTGTAAATGTGTCTTCAGCAAAATGGCGCCGGATAGCGCTATTGCGCATGCGCGATCCGACGCGCACTCCTGGTCTCCTGCCCCGGGAGAAGAGAAGCGCCGTGGCAATGCTCCTCCCGGTCAGGTAAGTATGTGAGTATGGCGCCGGAGATCGCGGTATGCATCCAGTACGCATACCGCGATCTCCGGCGCCATACAGAGTACTCACCGCTCTGGATGCCTCACTCTGTCTGGAGCCAGACTGCGCAGGCGTGTCGGCTTGCGCAGTCTATAAGGCTTCAGACAGAGTGACGCTCCCACCGTTATATTATAGATGTGCTTTCTAGAAACAAATATACTCCTAGATGTGCCCGCTGAATGTAGAAGTAACCCGCAATTTGTGAATAAAAATTACCCAACACTTAGTTGAACATTGAGCCACTGTATTTTTTAAGGGGAAAATATTATGTGTAAGTTAATATAGTCTTTAACAAATCTCAGGGCTTCACTTACGCTCTTAAATATATATGAAATAGGAAATTGCTGGGTTCATATCCTAGCAAAAGACATACTGTATAGCCACTTGATGTTTTTGTGCGCTGGCTGTGAATGTTCTATAGCAAGGTCTTCTTAATGAAGGGATTTGACTACAGCAAAGGGCAGGAAAGTGCTGAGAAATGCTTTTAAAGACGAGGTGATTTCAGAATTCGTATTCACTCACAAAGAAGAAATACGCAGCAGGATTGATAGATGTATCTTAAAGCATCTAGTCTTATCAAAGAGCACCTAGAGCTTGAAAAGAAAAACATTTTAAAGCTGAAGATCAATTTAATTTGAGAATTTTTCTATTAAATCAAGAGATAGACAATACAGAAGGCTATATGTGTAAGCAATGCTTTCTAAATTCCTGATGTCAAGGATCCTGCACATAGTAAAACTAATGCTACGGTATTTACTTACAACCTGGGTCGTACAAATGAATGAAGGAGAAATGGTTCTAAATTAAAGAGACAGAATAATAGTTAAAGGGAACCTGTCAGGCCCCCCATACCCCCAGAACCACAAGGAGTTGTGTATGCTTATGTATATATTCTGTCTAACAGTCCTTGTATTACATGACATACATAAACTGATCGCATGCTGCTATTTTTTTTCTCATACCGGATGCAGCTGAGAAAAAATACACAGATCTGTACTTTTTCATAGAATAATATTGGTTCGAGTGCAACTCAATTTTTCTCGCATTACACTCATCCAGGAAGGAAGTGGCACGAGTCTATATGATGTAGGAGAACCTCACAAGATCAGAAGCTGTGAACTTGACTCCTGTGGATGGGGATTTGTGGATATTATCAGTGTCCATTGACTGGAAGAAAAGTGAGAACAAGGCAAGAAAATAGATCTATCCAAGTTTTCCTCCAGGCAAATGGGGCAGGTGGAATACCTGTTGGGAAGATAACATGAGGTGTTTGCTCGGCACGACGATGACTTTGGATGTACAGAGGCCATTCAGCATGAGATCCCTATTGGAAGTATGGCTCTTATATGGGAAAGGTGTTGTCAAAATTCAACCCCAGATATATCAGGAAGTAAAGGATCCGTTGGCCCACATGTTACAGAATGGGGTGATATGAGAAAGCCAGTACCACTTGGCTGCGCCAATTGAGTTTGTCCGGAAGAAGGATGAGACTGAGGTACTGAGTGGATTATCGACGGTTGAATGCTTACACTTTTTGTAGAGGATAGAAGAATCTGTCGGTCTTAGGAAGAGCTAGATACTTCTCCTCCTTGATTTGGCCAGTTGTTACTGGCAGGTCCCCATGGCTCAGCAACACTGGCCATAAACGGCCTTCATACTCATCATGGGACTATTCAAGTTCAATCGGTAGCCATTCGGACTAACTAGTGCTTCGAGGACATTTCAGCGTCTGATGACTTGGAGACCTGAACTTTGTGGCGATACTAATTTATCTGGAAGACATCATCATATACTCCTCCACGATTGATGAGCATCTTGCTAAACCCGGGCAGGTGCTAGGGCGGCATCAGATGGACTGAAGATAAAGCCCTGAAAATGTCACATGTTTCAGAAAGAAATTGAGTACCTGCAGCATACACTCTCCAGTGAAGGTGTGTACCTGACAAAAGAGAAGGTTGCTGCTGTGCAGAAGTAGCCTACTCCCACGATGTTGAGAGAATTAAGAGCATTCCTGGGTCTGTCTGGTTATTATAGAAGGTTCATCAAAGATTTTGTGAAGACTGCAGCACCACTACATGAACTGCTGAGAGGGCGGCAGGAGGTCAAAAGAGTCAGCTGATCCAGTGGCAGCAAAGACAAGAAAAGGTCTTCCAGGCTCTAAAGCTAAAGCTCGCATTAATGAATGCTCCTATCTTGCCCTACAAAGACTTCTCTCAACCATTTGTGTTATACATTGATGGGAGCCAATACGGTCTAGGAGCTGCGCTGGCCCAGATCCAGGAGGGGCAGGAATGAGTAATTGACTATGCCAGTCGATCCCTATGGAACATGGAGAGGTATCACAAAAACTACAGTCCTTTCAAACTAAAATTGTTAACCCTGACGTGGGCCATATCTGAAAGTTTGCAGAGTACCTGTTAGGGTCGTAAGTTTAGGTGCGAACTGACAACAATCCACTTGCCCACCTACAAAATGCAAAGCTGGAACAAAGGTGGGTCGCAAGGACGTCTAAGTACCTATATAAGATAGCCTATCGTACAAAGGCTGAAAATACCCATGCTGATGCTCTATCCGGAGTGACCCATGAATGACCTGCAAGGGATGTGTACGAAGAGTTGGAGGGGGATGAGACCACAGATTTAGATGCTTTGCAACAGCTCTCGTGGCCTCTCAAGAATTGGCGCAAGAACACTGACCAAACTGAGTGCTGGGACGCCCAAGAGACGAATGGTACAACTTCAACACTCAAAACTATCGGAATTACAAAAATGAGTGACCCTAGGCCAGAAGCCAAACAGAGAAGAGAGATCAGATTTGTTTATCGATATCTTATAGATGCTAGAGTAATAGGAGCAGCTTTGTATGAAGAATGGCCTGTTATGCAGGTGGATACAGTTACCCCTAGAGCTTGGAATTACGTGGCAAGTAGTGATTCCAGAAGGGATGATGCGAGTGTGGCCAAGGATGCCCACGTTAAAGGCGTGCACTTCAGAACAGAAAGGACCTTCCAATGGTTGCATTGGCTTGTGTACTGGCCAAAAATACGGTGAGTGGTGGAAGAAGTTTGTTGGAAAGGCCTAAGCCTAAAGAACATAAGGCACCCATGCAAGTGATAAGGATGTCTGAGCCACTGGAAGTGTTAATGATTACCTCATGATTAGCACATCTCATAATGGTTGTGAATATTGCCTGGTGATGACGGACCACTTCACAAAGCTTCTTTGTCGTAACCCTGACCCAGGATCAGACGGCTGAGTCAGCGGCCCATGACATCTGCTGAGACTTCATCTGGGTATATGGGTGAGCGAATAGGATACACTCCAATCAAGGGGCATGCTTCCAGGGAAGAGTCATGGAAAAACTGCTCTGACTCTTTGACATTGAGAAGTCCAGGACAACATCTTATCACCCTAAGGGAAATGGAGCCTGTGAACACTTCTAAAGAACATTGTTGCAGATGCTAAGGACATGGAAGAAGATGAGGTGACCTGAATTTGTTCCAGAATTAGTGTGGGTATATAATTAAACCTATGCCACAACTGGGTACACCAAGCCCATTCTACAACTAAGAACACGCCTTACACGCTGCTGTTTATCCGTAATAGAGGCAAAGTAACTGAGCTACAATTTTACCCAGAGGAAGATTGCACCAGGATGAGTGCATCTGAGTGTGAAAACACTGGCATCAATTGCAAATGCTGAGACATCTCATTGAAAAAAAATTCCAGGAATTGAGCAATTCGGACATGACCCCAGTGCAGGAGGTGCCATTACAACCTGGTGATCGAGTGCTGATATGAGCAAAACACCCCAGGGGCAAGTTCGATTACAGATGGGAGGTAACTCCCCACCGACTTATGAATAGAGTTCATCCCCAGAATCTGATGTATGAGGTTCGACCTAAGGGGGAAGAAAAGGCACCATGAAGAGTACTGAACTGCAATATGCTCTGTCCCTGTGTGTATGAAGGTGAAAGAGTGACCAAACCCCCGAAAGAGCAGAGGAATTCTTCATTAAGGAGGTTCATGGATGATGAGGAAAAATGGTGGGTAGCACCTGCATTGCCCAAAGAAGCCATGCCTTCACCCCAGGCCGATCCCTAGAGTGTAACAGGGGCTGAACCCATGAGAGGAGTATCAGAAGGCCCAAAAGCCCCCGAAGTAATGAACCAAGCCAAGACGAGGTACACGGAACACGATTTCATCTGGCAATATGTTGTGTGAGAGACACAGAAGTGCGCTTGGATATTAGCAATGCTGGGACTGCTCCCTAGGGTTATCTGAGGTTAGAAGTGATAACTCTTGCCCTAGGACTGGAGAGGGAGTGAGAAGAAAAACACTGGCTAACACGGTACGAAGATACACATCTTTCCTATAAGAAAAACACAGTAAGCCTAAATCGAGTGTCTGCAAGTGAACATCGCCATCTGCTGACCAAAGATGATAAGGAGAGAGAACTATATTAGTAGGAGCTGAAGAGTGAAGTACATGACCCCTGAGGGAAGAGATTTGATGAGACGCCAGGATAGGTGAAAAATGTGGTGCAGTTAATAGTTATAAAAGGCCCGGGAAGGCCGAGAAGGGGAGGAGCCAGTGCCTGGACCTGCAGCAGGTTGGTAGTGTAAGCAACAGAGTAGGCTTACAGCCAACATTACGAGAGACCAGACCGAATGAAGATCCCAGAGACCAGATCTGAGTGAAGACCTGAGAGACCAGACCCGAGTAAAGGAATCGAAAGACCAGATCCGGGTAAAGGAACCGAGAGAGACCAGTGGTGGAAGAGCTGAACCGAGTGAGCGGAGCCAAGTCCGAGAGAGAGACAACTGGGTCTGTGCTGCATTGGAGGGACGTTTGTCTGAGCTGTCACTTCCAGTGTAGACATATGGTGCAAAGTGGGGACCGGGGCCGTGCTTCTGGGAATGAAGGTGGCCAGCATAACGAGTGTGCCAAGTAACTCACCAATCTGGGACTTGCAGCCTTTGTGACATTTTGTGTTGCCTAGAGAGTGATGACGGTGATGGGTCTGGTAGTGATAGTGACGCCCTTTTAGTTAGGGTGTTAAGACTAAGACCTCACTAATGATAACAGTTTTTTAATAGTAATAGTGTGTAAATTGCCTTGTGTCAATATCCTGATTATCCGAATTGATGTAATCTCCTTGTAATATAATTTACTTCCTTTTCACTGTTTGCATTGTCTCCTGATATTGTGCCAAAGGGCCCCGTCTCACATAGCGACACACCAGCGATCCCAACAACGATCAGGATCGCTCGTGTGTTGCTACATGATCGCTGCTGAGCTGCCAAACAGGCAGCTCAGGCAGCGATCAAGACAGCGACACTGCGGGTAACGTCGCCTAGTTACCCGCAGTGTACGTTGGATACCGGCGCGCTGATGCAGGGAGCTGGTAACCAAGGTACACGTGGGGTTTCCAGGCACAGCCCCGCGCCTGGAAACCCGATGTGTACCTTGGTTACCAGTAGATCGCTGGTCTCCTGCCTGTCACACGCAGCGATGCGTGCTGGCCAGCGGGAGACCAGCGATCAAAAAAAGTCCTGGCATTTCTGACACGACCAGCGATTCAAAGCAGGGGCCTGATCGCTGTTTAGCAGCGATCTCGCTAGCGATCTCGCTATGTGAGACGGGGCCCAAAGGCACCCCTTTAATTGTGTTAATCAAATGAATAGTTGTCAGTTTAAGTACCACCCTTTACCAATCAATCTCATTTCTTCTTGGGGCTTTCAGTCTGGAGTGGTGTACATAGAAATCACAGGGTCCCATAGAAAAAGTTCTAATTGCCCTCACCCCCAAAAAAATATACACATACTGAATATATATTTATATATACACAGTTAAACCCAGAAGTTTACATAAACTACATAAAAAGACAATAGTAGAATAGAAGGCAAAATCAGCTTAACACGTCGTGTAATGAAACGTCCTGGTTAGTATAGTCCTGGAGGGTGCTTGTCCAGCCAGTGATTACGGAAAAGTAGAATTAGTAGGGTAAATTGGCTGCACTCAGTCCGGAGGGAGCGAGGTGCTGGTGTAGTGGACTGTAAAAGTCCTTAACATCAATATATATGGAATACACCGCACTCTCTGATAACTATAAATTTCTATACTTTGCATATAGTTATCAGAGAGTGCGGTGTATTCCATATATACAGAGAAGTAGAGGCACAGAAGGGAGGAGGGTGGAGTTCAGCACAACCATCCAGGTAGTAAAAATTAAGAATTTTTAATTCTTAATTTTTATTACCTGGATGGTTGTGCTGAACTCCACCCTCCTCCCTCCTGTGCCTCTACATAAAAAGACACATATGCATGTTTTTCTCAATATCTGACATGAAATCAGAATAAACCTTTCAGCTTTGCAAATACATTTTCAATAGGATTGAGATCAGGGCTTTGTGATGGCCACACCAAAACCTTGACTTTGTTAATCTTTAAGGCACTTTGTTACCATTTTGGCTGTATGCTTCGAGTCATTATCCATTTGGAAGACCCATTTCCTCACAAGCTTTAACTTTCTGTAATGCTTGCGCTCTGACTGGATGGCGCGAGCGAGGATTGTGGCCCTACTGGCCGGCAGGCGGGCACAGCTGGCACTCTGGCAGGCAGGCTGGCACGAATGAGACTGGGAAACGGGAACTGATTCGGGAACGACAGGAACACGGACAGGTATGAGTGGAATATGGGAACAGGTAGGAACCTGTTCAGACTGGAGGAACAGGAACTGATTCGGGAAGGACAGGAACATTGATTGGTAAGAGTGGAATATGGGAACAGGTAGGAACCTGTTCAGACGAGAGGGATAAAGAGCTGAAGGGTGCGGAGCGAGAGCAGAACAGAGCCGCAGGGTGTGGTGTGAGAGCAGAGTCGTAGGATGCATAACAGGAGCGAGCGGAGCCACAGGATGGGAACAGAAGCAAGCAGAGCCACGGGATGCGGAACAGGAGCAAGCGAAGCCGCAGGATACGGAACAGGAGCAAACGGAGCCGCATGATACGGAACAGTAGCAAGTGGAGCCGCAGAATGCGGAACAGGAGTAAGCGGAACCGCAGGATGTGGAACATGAGCAAGTGGAACCGCAGTATGCGGAACAGGTGCAAGCGGAGCTGCAGGGTGCGGAACAGGAGCAAGAGAAGCCGCATGATGCGGAACAGGAGCAAGCGGAGCCGCAGGATGCGGAACAGAAGCCAACAGAGCCGCAGAATGTGGAACAGGAGCAAGTGGAGCCGCAGGATGCGGAACAGGAGCAAGCGGAGCCGCAGGATGCGGAACAGGAGCAAGCGGAGCCACAGGATGTGGTACAGGAGCAAATGGAGCCGCAGGATGCGAAACAGGAGCAAGCAGAACCGCAGTATGCGGAACAGGAGCAAGCGGAGCCGCAGGATGCAGAGCAGGAGCAAGCGGAGCCGCAGGATGCGAAACAGGAGCAAGCGGAGCTGCAGGATGTGGAACAGGAGCAAGCGGAACCACAGGATGCGGAACAGGAGCAAGTCGCTGAGTGCGGAGCAGAAGCAGAGCAAGGATAGACACAGCAGTGTAAGGAAGGCTACAGACAGCAATTCAAACAGGTTCCAGTATAGGACTTAGTTCAGACAAGGACAGACACGGGAACAAATTCAGGACAAAGGATTTAGGCCTGGGTAAGCAGCCCCCAGGATGGTGGAGACGAGACACAAAAAATACAGGTATGGGCCTGGGTATGCAGCCCCCAGGATGGCAGAGACAAGAGTGGAAACAGGACAAGACAGGACTGGAACTGGCAACTCAGCAGCAGAAAGCAAACGGAGAGAGTTTGTTGCTCAGGCATCTCCCTAAGTACCCGATACCGCTTGGCAATAGGCTGGGGACATATTAAGAGCACACCATGCACACCGTCTCTATAAGACTCAGGAAGTGCAGGTGCCGCCGCCCTAAGCATACAGCCAGGAAGTATGCACACAGCAAGCCAAGGACATGAGGTTCACAGCATGGAGCAGACAGAGGACAGAACTCACAGCATGGCCGGGAGTGGTGAGTAAAATGGTGTGTCAGCCCGATGGTAGATGGGAAGACATGCAGTGATGCCAGCAGGGACGTTTCAGTACCCCCCTTACGCCCTCTCTTCTTCAAGTCCACCAGGATGATCTGCAGAAGGCTTATAGTACCACACACAGTCCAGACCATCACGACATCCTTGGAGTAGAATGAGGCAGGTGTAATATCTGGAATCCCGGAATGCCAAGTCTCTCTCTGCCCGACAAGGTCAGCTCCCACCAAAGAAGATGTAACAATCAGAACCTCTTCATCCTGGTTTGGGGAAAGCAGAGACATGAAAGCTTCCGTTTCAACATCTTTATTAGATGGCCACATGGAAACTGAAGGCACCATCACAGGATCCATCTTCTGCCCATTATCCAGAGAGAGACATCCTAGAGGCAGGGATGTTCCTGGGGACGGATCACTGGTATCATCATTGGAGATGTGTGGAGAGAACGACACCACTTCCCATCGGTGACGTCAGCACACCAAGACTCGACGACTAGCAGATCAGGTGGAGAAGATGACGATACTGCTGACTGAGCTTGACATATGGGAACCAGACACCTTTTGTGATTTAGTTGTTCCAAATGAAGCACCATGCTGGGTCTCCAGACCAGAAGGGGCAGCAGAGTTCTCAGCTCTGAATGACCTATGGTCATATTAGACAGCATGTGGAAGACGATCTTCTCCAAGTATAATGCTCCGACTTGGAGCTGTAGTTGTTGCTGCAAGACTAGACTGTTCTTGAGTAGGGCTCGGCCATCACAAGACAACACCGTCACCGGATTCTGGAGCAGTAAAGCAGGAATCACACACTGACGCCATATGGCTTGCCCATAAGGCATGGAAACAGTCATAGACTTTAGTGGAGAGGAAGTACTCTCACCAAGGGCAGCCTCTCTTACTGGCCCAAAATTTTGGAGTTTAAGCTTCTCAGTGCAGAGACTGTCAGGATGTTCCACACAACCACAGAGATACCACATTCCCTTCTCATGACTGGATTCAGGCTGCTGCACTGCCAGCCCACTTTTATCAGCTTTCTTGGGTTTTGCTCGGGTAGCTGGTTTGCAGGTTGAAGAACAGATGATTCTTGGACGGTTGCGGACGGACGTGATGGTTTACCCACAGTTCTTCTCCGTCTGGTCTGTCTCTAAAAGCTAGGGAGGGACGTCTTTGCAGGAGACGCAGAACCAGGCTTATTGAAGACTTTACAGAAGGCCACCAGGAAGGCCTGTAGGTCCGAGGTAATAGGATCCCCTGCTTCCCAGAGGGGTTGAGCCATTTCAAGGCATCTCCTGTTAAGTAGGACATTAGGAATCCCACTTTGACCCGATCAGAGAGGAAATAGGGAGCATACCATTCGTAGTGCTGCAAGCATTGCTCCATTAACTCACGGCACTGCTTTGGATCCCCATCGTACCTTGGCGGATCCGCTGGGACGGATTTTACATTGGGAGCGCGAAAGGTCTGAGATTCAGATCGGGTAAAAAATTTATTTGGTTGCTCATACTGGCAGAAAAAAGTTCATCTTGCTCTGAGAGCGAAGGACCACGGGACTCAGTGGGGACCATGGCCTGAGCAAACTGTAACGCTCACGCCCTGACTGCATGGTGCGAGCAAGGATTGTGGCCCCTGGAGGGGGATGACTAAGCAGCTACATTGGTATTCACTGGAGCCTCTAGTGGTGAGGTCAGGCTTGTGCAGCAGGTAGCTACCAGGTACCACTCCAGGGCTGCGTCTGGCAGTAGCAGCTGATCCCACTGAGGGGCAGAACACTAATGTCAGGTGCGGGCAAGTACAGATGGGCACGACTGGCCCTCTGGTGGGCACAGCTAGCACTCTGGCTGGCAGGCGGGCATGGCTGGCACTCTGGCAGGCAGGTGAGCACAGCTGTCACTCTGGCAGGCAGGCACGGCTGGCCCTCTGGCAGGCAGAGGGCACGGATCAGACTGGGATACAGGAACTGATTCGGGAACGACAGGAACACGGACAGGTAGGAGTGGAATATGGGAACAGGTAGGAACCTGTTCAGACTAGAGGGATAAAGAGCCACATGGTGCGGAGCGAGAGCAGAAGAGAGCTGCAGGGTGTGGTACGAGTGCAGAGCAGAGCTCCAGGTTGTGGAACAGGAGTGAGCGGAGCCGCAGGATGCGGACAGGAGCAAGCGGAGCCACAGGATGCGGAACAGGAGCAAGCAGAGCTGCAGGGTGCGGAACAGGAGCAAGTGGAGCCGCAGGATGCGGAACAGGAGCAAGCGGAGCCGCAGGATGCGGAACAGAAGCAAGCAGAACCTCAGGATGCGGAACAGGAGGGATAAAGAGCCACAGGGTGCAGAGCGAGAGCAGAAAAGAGCCGCAGGGTGTGGTACGAGAGCAGAGCAGAGCTCCAGGATGCGGAACAGGAGCAAGCGGAGCCGCAGGATGCGGACAGGAGCAAGCGGAGCCGTAGGATGCGGAACAGGAGCAAGCGGAGCCACAGGATGCAGAACGGAAGCAAACAGAGCTGCAGGATGTGGACACAGGAGCAAGCAGAGCCGCACTATGCAGAACAGGCACGGGAACAAGTTCAGGACAAAGGATTCAGGCCTGGTTAAGCAGCCTCCAGGGTTGCGGAGACGAGACACAAAGTATGCAGCCTCACAGAGTGGCAGAGACAAGAGCGGAAACAAGACAGGACCTGGCAACTCAGCAGCAGAAAGCAATCTATGGGTGGAGATGTCTTAAGAACCCGATACCTCTTGGCAATAGGCTGGGGACATATTAGGAGTGTGCACACCGTCACTATATGACTCAGGAAGTGCAGGCGCTGCTGCCCTAAGCATACAGCCAAGAAGTATGCACACAGCAAGCCAAGGACATGAGGTTCACAGCATGGATCAGGCAGAAGACATAACCCACAGCATGGCCCGGAGTGGTGAGTAAGATGGTGTGTCAGCCTGATGGGAGATGGGAAGCCATTGATGGCGGCAGGGACGCTACACTTCCTGGCTGATGTCTTGAGATGTTGCTTTAGTATTGCCACATAATCTTCTTTTCTCATGATGCCATCTATTTTGTGAAGTGCACCAGTCACTCCTGCAGAAAAACAACCACCCCAACATGATGCTGCCACCCACCGTGTTTCATAGTTTGGATGGTGTTCTTAGGCTTACATGCTTTTCCCCTTTCCCTCCAAACATAAGGATTGTCATTATGCCCAAAAGGGTTAAATTTTAGTTTCATCAGACCACAGGACATGTCTCCAAAAATTAAGGTCTTTGTTCCTGTGTGCATTTGCAAACATTAATCTGAATTTTTTATGTTTCTTTTGGAGTAATGACTCAGCCCAAGTTTACATACACAAAGATTACTATGCCTTTAAACAATTCTGGAATGCCCATATGATGATGTCATGTGTTTGGAAGCTGCTGATAGGTTTTTTGGCAACATCTGAGCTAATTAGTGATACACTTCTGGATGTATTTTAATGCACAACTGCATCACTGTGAGGTTGCCGTTGCCTGTGAAAGATCAACATGAAATTCATGTTACCAGCAACTCCCTGTATTTGAAGTTGCCTACAAGTAAAGTGGACTTGAGTATTTTTTAGAGATGTATTCAATCTCATTCCCAGGACCAAAAGAATTAGTTCCATTTAAGTAAAGAATGGAAGTGAGTATGACTAACCACTTCACAAAAACAAGGCACTCCACACACACTCGGGGACCCAAAGGTTCCCCCATGTCTGTAGCGGGTTGGAGTGCCAAAGTAGTGACACTCACCCATGGCTATCACCCTGCATCCCGTTACATTTGGTGTAGTTGGGAGGATGCAAGTTCCTCACATGAAAACAGTGGGGCGAAGAGGACTTGTGATGCAAACAATATGGTGCCGAATATAGACTCTGAAAATTATACCCGTGGCGCAAGTGGAGAAGCACCTGAAAATAAACAAACTGAATTAATACAGCTAGCATATCCCAAGATGGCAACCAGCCGTATGGATCCCAAGATGTCGGTGACAAGGTCTGAGGTAGAGAAGACTGGCCTATTGTGGGGCAGAGATGGCGCTCAAAGTCGCAAAAGTGTGTCCAACACATTGGGGCTGTTGGCCCGAAGAAAGGGATGCACTGAAGCCAAGGTTCGGCCCAGAATGGGAATCGTGTTCCGGAGGAGGGTGCAGTTGAAAATGAAGTATGGCCCACCGGGTAAGTGATAACGAGTGCAGGAGGCATGGCTGGAGCTGGAGCAGCCGAGAGTCTGAAGTCTGATTCAGAAAGAGGCAGGCTGAAGGCCATCTGAAACATGCAGTGAGTCACAGGCCTGCGCCATTTGCTTTGCAGCACATGAGGTGAACGGAACTAGTGAGGAGAGCTCGTGCAGGCATGGCGTGTGATAACCGAGAGTCAGGTGAGCAACAAGACTGGCCCATGGACCTGGGTGAAGAGGCTGCAGAAGCTGAGGAGATGCTCTGAATTGTCACCCCATTGGCCGCAGTGGGAGGCTATCGCTCGGCGAGTGCTGCTCGGAGATCGCCACCCCAGCCACAGGTATTGGTCGACTACCCTGCAGCCTGAGGTAGGCTTAGTGAATTTTGGGCATGGTGTTGGAGCAGGATGCCAGAAGAGAGAGTGTCCGAGGTTGGAGCCGAGGTGCCAGTGTATGCCTCATAGGAGTCTGCCTATACAGCAGAATAAATGCCCACGAAGACTGTCAGCTTGGAATTTCCATCCCTTCAAGAGGCTGAACAGGCCCCCATGATCACAGAACCTAACCCTCCCACAGTAGTGGAAGGCCACGGTGGGGGAAGCGTAGCCCAAAAAGAGTGGCACTGCGGTGAATGAGGTAAGAGGGGAGCAACCAAAGATCTGCAAGATACACTGGAGGAGGATGGAATATGACTTAATGCATATCCCACCGACAGAGAGCTCCCCTCATAGTCACCCTAGAGATTGGTACTCAGACAGCACCCCTTGGAATACTGATGTAGTGGATGAACACAAGTGGACAGATATCTACTTACATGGCTAGCTAGAAGGATCCAACTACGCTGGAGGAGAACTGACAAAGATGCCAAGACCATGGGTCGTATCCTCCATTTCAACATAAAAAAAGGGTTCAGTTTCCTTGAAGAAGAGGATACCGGAGATCAAGTTTATGTCAACAGAAGTGCAGTGAAGAGGAAATGCCTTCCTCTCTGACTCCATGGCTCCACAGCCTATATCTGGGTGAAGTCATTGAGTTCCTCAAGTTCTGGTGTAGTAAGGACTGGTATGCAGCAGCACTGGTCCAGCCTTACAAATACTTTGACATGGAGAAATGGGATGATGAGATTGCTAAAGAGTAAGCCAGGACTCAGGCCCAGAAGAGATGGACAGTTCATTCAAGTTCCCAAGACGTGTGGCCCCCACCAGGGAAGAGAAGAAGGGTTGGAGAAGTGCCTCCACAAAAGAAGGTGGAAGAGGTCGCACAGGAACCTCTGGAGAATGATAACACCCCCTTGCAGGCCATGAAGGCAGCACAGGGTCCAGTACCATGTCCCCTGCAAGAGGGTCCAGTGTTATGTTTCGGTAGCTGAGGAGGACAGGAACAACAGCTGGGCAGCCGAACACCTGAGATGTTGGTAACTGATGGGTTGCAGATTCCTAAACTAACGACACAACTAGAGGTAGCCGTGGAGCGTTCCTACGTTGATCCTAGACGCCTCGTCACAGCCTGAGAGATAACTACACCTAAAGGCAGAAAGATGAAAGCTATCTGCCCCGGAGCAGATCCCCAAAGAAAATAGGAAGCCCCCAAACATATAATGGCGGTTAAACAAGATGAAAATACAAACATAGGCAGAAAATAGACTGAGCAAACGCTGGGGCCACAAGCTGACTAAATAGGATAGGACAGGAGAGATTACTTTCTTCAACCCAGAAAACCCTACAAAAATCCAACAATTCTGATTACAAAAATACTGAGATCACACGATCTCGCCACCCACTAAATCAGATCTCAGTGTGAACAAAAACCAAGCCGCAGCCGCTGAAAAAACAGGAAAAAGCAAATGAGCAAATAACAGTGGCTGCAGATAAACTGTGAGGAGATCAGGCCCCAGGAGGGGACCTGTCTGACCTCCACAAAAGTGCAGAAAACAATGCAAAAAGCAAGCACAAAAAGAAAAGCAAAAAATATCTTATCTGAAAGCAGGAGATGCAGGCAACACTCCAGCAAACTTCCAAATGAACCAGGAACCACAATTGAGACAAGAACAATTGATCACCGGCAACCATCACGGGAGGGAACCTCCCTTATATCAGACCAGTCAGTGAACCCAGATTGCCACTCCTCGCTGAAAGGTTCAGTACTGTGTGTAACCACCAGAGGGAGCCTCTGTTCAGAAACCATCTCTAGCACATTCATAACAGTACCCCCCCTTGAGGAGGGGTCACCGAACCCTCACTTGTGCAACCAGGCCGATCAGGATGAGCTCGGTGATAGGCACGGATCAGTCTCCTAGCATGGATGTCCGAAGCAAACACCCAAGAATTGTCCTCCTGACCATAACTTCTCCACTTAACCAAATACTGGAGTTTCTGTCTAGAAAAACGAGAATCCAATATTTTCTCAACCACATACTCCAGATTGCCCTCAACCAAAACAGGGTCAGGAGGCACAGCAGCAGGAACCACTGGCTCAACAAACCTCTTCAATAAGGACTTGTGGAACACGTTATGGATCTTAAATGTCCCTGGAAGAAGCAAACGGAAGGAAACAGGATTAAGAATCTCCATGATCTTATAAGGTCCAATGAACCTGGGCTTAAACTTTGGAGATGCAACCCTCATAGGGATATTTCTTGAGGACAACCAAACCAAGTCCCCCACTTTAAACCGAGGACCATCAGTCCTATGCCGGTTGGCAAACTGTTGGGCCTTCTCCTGAGAGAGAGACAACCTCTCCACTACCTGGTCCAAATCTGCTGCATTCGCTCCACAACAGAGTCAACACCTGGACAGACAGAAGCCTCCGCCTGTCCCGAAGAAAATCGAGGGTGAAACCCAAAATTGCAGAAAAATGGAGACATCAAGGTGGCAGAGCTATCCCTATTATTAAGAGCAAACTCAGCCAAAGGCAAAAAAGAGATCCAGTCATCTTGATAAGCAGACACAAAACATCTCAAATAAGTCTCCAAGGTCTGGTTTGTTCTCTCGGTTTGTCCATTGGTCTGAGGATGAAAAGCAGAGGAGAAAGATAATTGAACACCAAGTTTAGAACAAAATGTCCTCCAAAATCTGGAAACAAACTGGACTCCTCTGTCAGACACAATGTTCTCCGGAATGCCATGTAACCGAACCACGTGCTGAAGGAACAAAGGCACCAATTCGGAGGAGGAAGGCAACTTAGGTAATGGCACAAGATGTATCATCTTGGAAAACCTATCACAGATTACCCAGATAACGGTCATTCTCTGAGAAACAGGGAGGTCGGAAATAAAATCCATAGAGATATGGGTCCATGGTCTCTTGGGCACAGGTAATGGCATTAACAAACCACTAGAGCGAGAGCAAGGCTTGGAACAAGAGCAAGTCCCACAGGACTGCACAAATTCCCTGACGTCACGAGACAAAGTAGGCCACCAAAAGGACCGACTCACCAAGTCTCTGGTACCAAAAATCCCGAGATGACCAGCCAACGCGGAACAATGAATCTCAGACATCACACTCTTCTTCCACTGGTCTGGGACAAACAATTTCCCAATAGGGCAGCGCTCAGGTTTATCCTCCTGACACCCTTCCAAGGCCAGTCTCAAATTGGGCGAGATGGCGGAAAGAACTACACCCTCTTTCAAAATAACAGTAGGATCAGATAACTCAGGAGAGTCCGCAAAGAAACTCCTCGAGAGGGCATCCGCCTTACCATTCTTAGTGCCAGGAAGAAAAGAAACCACAAAATTAAAACGTGTGAAAAACAAGGCCCACCTGGCCTGTCTAGGATTAAGTCGCTTGGCTGATTCGAGATAAACCAGATTCTTATGGTCCGTGAGGACCACCACCTGATGTTTGGCTCCTTCCAGCCAATGTCTCCACTCTTCAAAGCCCACTTCATGGCCAATAACTCCCGATTACCCACGTCATAATTACGTTCAGTTGGAGAAAATTTTCGAGAGAAAAAGGCACAAGGGTTACTCTTAGAGGTCTCTGGATCTCTTTGGGACAAAACGGCACCTGCCCCAATTTCAGAGGCATCAACCTCCACCTGAAACGGTAGAGAAACATCAGGCTGCCGTAGAACAGGAGCAGAAGTGAATCTCTGCTTAAGTTCCTGAAACGCAGCGACTGCCTCAGGAGGCCAATTCACCACATCAGAACTCTTTTTAGTCAAATCAGTCAATGGTTTAACAATACCGGAGAAATTACCAATAAATTTACGATAAAAATTGGCAAAACCCAAAAATCTCTGAAGAGCCTTTAATGAAGTAGGTTGGACCCAATCACAGATGGCTTGAACCTTGACCGGGTCCATTTCAATAACAGACGGAGACAAAATTAATCCCAGAAATGAGACCTTCTGTACGCCAAAAAGACACTTTGATCCCTTCACATATAGTGCATTCTCTCTCAAAATCTGGAACACAGTCCGAACATGTTTCACATGAGAGTCCCAGTCATTGGAAAAAATCAAGATATCATCCAAATAAACAATCAAAAATTTATCCACAAAATCCCTGAAAATATCATTCATGAAGGATTGGAAGACGGAAGGAGCATTAGTGAGCCCAAAGGGCATCACTAGGTACTCAAAATGCCCCTCTGGGGTATTAAACGCTGTCTTCCATTCATCCCCGTGCTTAATGCGAATAAGGTTATACGCCCCCCTGAGGTCAAGTTTGGTAAACCAACTAGCACTTTTCACCCTGGAAAACAGGTCAGAAATCAAGGGTAACGGATATTGATACTTCACAGTGATCTTATTCAAGAGACGATAATCAATACACGGCCTCAATGAACCATCCTTTTTGTCCACAAAGAAAAAACCGGCACCCAAGGGTGAAGAGGATGGTCTGATATGACCCTACTCCAATGACTCCATGATATAAGATCGCATAGCATCGTGTTCAGGTACAGACAAGTTAAAAAGGCGACCTTTAGGAAATTTACCACCAGGCACTAATTCAATAGCGCAATCGTAGCTCCTGTCAGGGGACAAAGATGCAGATTTATTTTCACTAAATACATCCGAAAAATCAGTCAAAAAGTCAGGAACATCCTGAGACTTGAGAGAGGCAGAAAAAACAGGAGTGTCGGCATTAACACATTGGCAGCCCCAACTGGTCACAGACACAGATTTCCAATCCAAAACAGGATTATGAGACTGTAACCAAGGGAAACCCAGTACGATAATGTCATGCAGATTATACAGCACCAGAAACTCTCCTGATGATCTGGTTCAACCCTCATTATCACCTGAGTAGAAAACTGGGGTTTATTCTCCGCCAAAGGGGTGAAATCAATGCCCAGTAGGGGAATAGACTTCCGCAGGGGTATCATGGGAAACCCACAACGTTTTGGCAAAGTCAAAATCCATCAGGTTAATAGCTCTTGAATCAACAAAATCCTGAGCAGAAAATGTGGACAGGGAGCAAATCAGGGTAACAGTCAACAGAAATTTAGTCTGAACACTACCCAAGACAACTGAGCGTGCAAAACGTCTTCCCCGCTTAGGGCAGACTGAAATAGCATGAGAGGCATCACCACAGTAGAAACATAACCCATTACTAGAGTTGAGCGATACTTTCCGATATCCTAAAGTATCGGAATCGAATGGTATCGCCGATATCACTAAAAATCGCGATACCCGATACCGATACCGGAAGTCCCATGTAAGTCTAATGGGAACAAAATATCGAAATTAAAAAAAAAACATTCTTGCCTTGTTGGTTAATTGTACATGAAGGAAAAACAGAAAAGAGTAATGTAGAATGTATTGGGGGAGGTTGAGGAGACATTAAAGCATAGATGTTTGACCCAATCCAATGGAATAGCATTAATTTTTTTTTTTTTAGGAAATACGTTCGGATTGACGAACAAATTGACAATGTTGTTAACCTTTTTTTCTATTTTGTCAAATATGTCTGTTTCACAACTTCCATGGTCTTCACCTTTTTAACTTTTCACACACTTTCTCCTTCATAATTTTCAGCAGCATCATCTTTCTCATCAAATTATTCTTCATCTTCACCTTCTAATCTTCTAAAACTTCTTGCTATTCATCTTTTTGTAACATTACTATATTGTTCTTATTAAACAGTTATTATTCTTCATATTCTACTTCTTCATCTTCTTCCTATTCATCCTTTTCATCATATTCTTATTTGTGACAGACATTCCTGTACTTTGTAATCTGTAAAACTCTGAATTTTCATCCTTCCGTTCTTGCTGTCACGAAAAGATTTTAATTACAACAGTATTTGTCCGCGTTCAGTTTAGCCTGCAGCAGCATCAGGCATTTTCCAGGGGCACCACGAGGAGGAACGGACTCACCCCCATACACTGCTTAGTCTTCTTCTTCTCTTAGAATTTAGAGCATATATTTTGCTCTTCATTTTGGTCTTATACTTAATGTTCTTCTGCTTTTTGATCTTCTGCTTATTGTTATTCTGTCTCTTGTTCTGTATCTTGTAGTTTGTCTTAACCTTCTTTGTCCTGTTGGTGATGGTACAAAAGCCAATGGAAGTAACGAGGACCAGCTGACTGTGCTGGAACCCGGAGGGTCAGCAGAAGGAAAAGAGCCAATGGCACAACGAGGACCAGCTGACGTTACTGGGACAGGGTTACTAAGCAGGAGGTACCTGTGCTCCAAAGCACTACCAAGGACCAGCAGACGTTGCTGGAACTCGGATACCGACATGGAGGCACCTAGGCCAAAGGCACTGCGGAGAACCAGCTGACGGTAACTGGAACCCGGATGGGTAGCAGAAGGTACAAGAGCCAATGAAAGTAACGAGGACCAGCTGACTGTGCTGGAACCCGAGGGTCAGCAGAAGGAAAAGAGCCAATGGCACAACCGAGGACCAGCTGACGTTACTGGGACAGGGTTTACTAAGCAGGAGGTACCTGTGCTCCAAAGCACTAACCAAGGACCAGCAGACGTTGCTGGAACTCGGATACCGACATGGAGGCACCTGGCCAAAGGTACTGCGGAGAACCAGCTGACGGTACTGGAACCCGGATGGGTAGCAGAAGGTACCCATGGAAATTAAAAGTTGAGGCAGCAGGACTGTTTGCCGTTCACACAGCAGGGAACAGCTGACATTACTGAACCCCAGTAACACAGGAGCAAGTGTAGACTGTGCAAAAACCCCTTTCCGAAAACAACGGCGGTTTGAAACCCCGGGGGGATGAGAAAGAACGGGTTTTTTGGGGGCAGGGGGACTTTTTTGCCTTTTCACACACGGGGGAACAGCTGACTTAAAAGAACCCCTTTTAAACGAGCAAGTGTAGACTTTCTAAGGGGCCTTCCGAGAAACAACGGGGTGTTGAACCCGGGTGAGAAGAGAACGGGGGGGCAGCAGGATTTTTTTCCCTTTCCCCAACCGCGGGGGAACAGCTGATTTTACGAACCCCAGAAAACAGGAAAAAGTGTAGAGGGGTGCTAACACATTCCAGAAAAACCCCTGGGGGTGTTGAACCCGGGGGGATGGAAAAAGGGGGTGGGCAGAAATTTTTTTGGCCTTTCACACAGCGGGGAACAGCGACATTACTGCCCCAGTAACGGGGGACAAGTGTAGACTTGAAAAACAGCATTTCCCGAGAAAAAACGGCGGTTGTAACCCGGGATGAGAAGAGAACAGGGTGGGGCAGCAGGATTTTTTTCCTTCACACAGCAGGGGAACAGCTATTTTTACACCCCGAAACAGGAGCAATGTAACTGTCAAACATTCCAAAAACCCCAACTGGCGGTGTTGAAACCCCGGGGATAGAAGAGAACAGGGTGGAGGCGCAGGACTTTTCCCCGTTCACACACGGGACAGCTGATTTTACAACCCCAGTAACACGGGAGCAAGGAGACTGGCTAACACCTTCCGAAAAAACTGGGGGTTTGTAACCCAGGGATGAAAGAGACAGGGGGGGCAGCGGATTTTTCCCTTTTCACACAGGGGGGGAACAGCGACATTACGAACCCCAGTAACAGGGAACAAGGTAGACGCCCCAACAGCACTTCCGGAAAACCTGGGGTTTTTTGAAACCCCGGGGTTTAAAGGAACGGGGGGGCAGCGGAAAATTTTTGGCCGTTCACACAGCGGGGAACACGACTTAACTAACCCCAGAACACGGAGCAAGTGTAACTGTGCTAACAGCATTTCCGAGAAACAACGGGGGGTTTTTGTAACCCGGGAAAAGAGAAGAACAGGGGGGGCAGCAGGTTTTTTTTGGCCTTCCAAAACGGGGGGGAACAGCTACTTATGAACCCCGTAAAAAGGGAGCAAGGTAACTGTGCAACGCACTTCCGAAAAAAAGGGGCGGTGTTAAAACCCCGGGGATAAAAAAAAAGGGGGTGGAGGCAGGGGGGATTTTGCCGCAACGCGGGGAACAGCTGACATTACTAACCCCAGTCGGGGGAAGAAGGGGTGTAAACTTCAACAAAATTCCAAAAAAACAACGGGGGGGTTGTAACCCAGGGATGAGAAAGAACAGGGGGGGGGGCAGCAGGACTTTTGCCGTTACACAGGGGGGGAAAACAGCTGCTTACTGAACCCCAGTAACACGGGAGCAAGTGTAACTGGCTAACAGCACTTCCAAAACAACGGGGGGTTTTTTAACCCCGGATGAAAGAGAACAGGGGGGAGGCAGGGGGTTTTTTGCCGTTCACACCGGGAACAGCGACTTAAGAACCCCAAAACACAGGAGCAAGTGTAACTGTGCTAACAGCCTTCCGAGAAACAACTGGCGGTGTTGTAACCCAGGGATAGAAGAAAACAGGGTGGAGGCAGCAGGACTTTTTGCCGTTCACACAGCAGGGGAACACTGACTTACGGGAACCCCAGTAAAAACAGGGAGCAAGTGTAGACTGTGCAAACGCACTTCCGAAAAAAAAAACTGGGGGGTTTTTGAAAAAACCCAGGGTGAGAAAAAAACGGGGAGCAGGGGGAATTTTTTCCCCTTCAAACAGAGGGGAAACCCCGCTGACAAAACTGAACCCCAAAAACCCGGGAGCAAGTGTAGACTGTGCTAACAGCTTTTCCGAAAACCCCAACTGGGTTTTAAAAACCGGGGGAAAAAGAAGAAAGGGGGTTGGAGGCAGCAGGATTTTTGGGGCCGTTCACCCAGCCGGGAAAACCACTCATTTTTTGAACCCCAGTAACACAGGAGCAAGTGTAGACTGTGCTAACAGCTTTTTTCCGAAAAAACAACTGGCGGTGTTGTAACCCAGGGGATGAGAAGAGAACGGTGGAGGCAGCAGGACTTTTTTGCCGTTCACACGCCGGGGAACGGCTGACATTACTGAACCCCATAACAAAGGAGCAATTTTAACTGTGCTAACACACTTCCGAAAAAACCTGGCGGTGTTTAACCCAGGAAGAGAAAAACAGGGGGAGGCAGCAGGATTTTTGCCCGTTCACACAGCAGGGGGAACAGCTGACATTACTGAACCCCCCAAAAACACGGGAGCAAGTGTAGACTTGCTAAAAACCATTTTCCGGAAACAACTGGGGTTTTTTGTAACCAGGGATAGAAAGAACAGGGTGGAGGCAGCAGGACTTTTTGCCGTCACACAGCAGGGGAACAGCTGCCCAATTACTAAAACCCCATTAACACGGAGCAAGGGGTAAAACTTGCAAAAGCAATTTCCGAGAAACAACTGGCGGTGTTGTAACCCAGGGATGAGAAGAGAACAGGGTGGAGGAAAGAAAGGACTTTTTGGGCCGTTTCACACCCGGGGGAAAAAGCTGACATTACTAAAACCCCCAGAAACACAGGGGCAAGTGTAGACTGTGCTAACGCACTTCCGAGAAACAACTGGCGGTTTTTGTAACCCAGGGATGAGAAAGAACAGGGTGGAGGCAGCAGGATTTTTTTGGGGCCGTTTCACACAGCAGGGGAACAGCTGAAAATTACGAACCCCAGTAAAAAACCGGGGAGCAAGTTTAGACTGTCAAACAGCACTTCCGAGAAACAACTGGCGGTTTTTGTAACCCAGGGATGAGAAGAGAACAGGGTGAGGCAGCAGACTTTTTGCCGTTCAAAAACACCCGGGGAACACTACATTACTAAACCCCATAACACAGGAGCAAGTGTAGACTGTGCAAAACAGCATTTTCCGAGAAAAACTGGCGGTGTTGTAACCCGGGTTTGAGAAGAAAAACAGGGGGAGGCAGCAGGACAAATTGCCTTTTCCCCACGGGGCAGGAACAGCTGACATTACTAAAAACCCCAGTAACAAGGACAATGTAGCTGTGCTAACAGCATTTCCCCAGCAACAACTGGCGGGTTTGGAGCCCAGGGCAAGGAGGATGTTTAAATACTAGATCAAGTTTTTCCCTTTTTAAACTGTCAATTAAAAATGTCTAAACCCAAACAAGAAAATATCACCTTTAGTCCCAAATAAGATGATGATTTAAACTTTAAAAAAATATTTTAAATTAATAATTGACAAACATAAACGAAAAACATTAACATTTTAAAAGCAATGCAAACCAAAAATAAAAATCGTTAAAAATTTTGCTAAAAAGGGTTTTTAAAAATAAAAGCATCCAAGTACATAAAAAAAATCCTTTTAAATGATGGTTAAGTAACCAGTATGACCCCCATTTTTCATTTGCTGAATATACATAAAAAGTTTTAAAAAATATTTTAAAATTCCATCAGGGTAATACTGAAAATATTCCAATCATTTATATTAACAAAAAAAACCTTTAAAAAGTGCATAGGGAAAAACAGCTATTTATCCTGACTGTGGATTCCCAAGCAGACAAGGGAAGTTTAAAGGTAATATAAAAGAAAACGCTCCAAAAGGTGAATGGCGGGGTAAAACTGTCCCCTCAAAAGTGTCGTTCCTACAACATCCTTTTTTTAAAATACTTAGTAAAAGGGTACGGCATGATGTTGCGCCTTTGTTTGGACCCCACAGACTGGCTTCCTGCGGACGCTTTTGGGTATTGGAGCGTCTGTGCTTCTTATAAACGCAGACTAACATTCAACGGTGCGCATCGTTCATCACCCGCAAGCGTACTGAAACACAAAGCGTTGTCATACTGCACCAAAGAAAACATACACGCAATGTGCCTATTACATAACCAAGCTACAACAAAATCCCGTGTGAGGGAGACACAGCGTTTTTTTTAAGGTACGTATTATATCGACATTGTACAGGTTTTCGCTATTCTTCTGATAAATAGATATAAATTCACCAAATTCTATAATTGTCAGTTCTTTCGGGCACCACTTACCGGTATATTTTTTTGGCTATTGGACAAATCACAATTGACTTTACCAAGGTAAGCATGTTTTTTTGTTAGCGATTACCCAGTTTCCCCTGAAGGACCTTTATAAATATGGGTGTTAACTTTCTAACAAATTTGTATTTTTTAAATTACACAAATATAAGTAAGGGTTAAGAGAACTATTCCTACACATTGTTTGCACAATATTACAGGTTTACATCACGTCCCAAAATCAAAAATTGGATATTATTTTTTCCCTTGATCTTTTTTTCAAAGGCAAGAACACTAAAAGTATAACTTCGCACTGCGTTTTTGGGTCAAAGTTCAACCCACATTATCCCTTCCAAAAATTGCAGTATTTGATTAAACATGATGTGAGGGGGATTTGTTTTAAGCATGGAGTGGACAAGGTTGACCACATACCTATAGCATAAGTAGGCTTTTGTGTTTGCATTTGGTTTGGGGACATGGCATATCTGAATAATATGTCCACAATTTTTTTTTGTTACAGATTTGTACAAAGACAAATATTTTATGGTTTGAAATTTTTGACGTTTAAAAAGGTTTACGGGCTTAAAAATCATGGTGAAGCCTCATATCAAAGTGTACCCCTAGACACTTTGAGATGTAATTTTTTTTTTCACCATGATTAGTACCCACAGTAATTTTTTTGCCGGGCACACAGCAGGGGAACGCAGGCGTTACTGAACCCCACAAACACATCAGCGATTGTTTCATCTGTGCATCTAAACACTTCGGCAGCAACTGGCGCTGTTGAAGCCCAGGGTCAAGGAGGGTGGAGGCAAGGCCTAGTATGAACGTTTGAAGTTGGGAAATTGAGTTAGCACAGTAATTTTTGCCAGAACACAGCAGGGGAAAAAGCAGGCGTTACTGAACCCCACAAACACATCAGCGATTGTTTTCATCTGTGCATCTAAACTTCGGCAAACTGGCGCTGTTGAAGCCCAGGGCAAGGAGGGTGAAGGCATAAAAATTGAGTTTATTGCCTTGTTACTGCCATTGCAAATGTATGTACTTCAAACAAGAAAAATGAAGTTTTTACAAAAACCCAAAAAAAGAAAATTTCAATTACAAAATAGAAAAATTTTTATACTTGACATCCCTGTGGTTGATAACGTTTAATGGCTAACGAAAATATGGTAACAAATTCAAAGCTTTCGAGACTAACAGGTGTCTTTTATCAGCAAAGAGTAAAGCCAAAAATGAAGAATCACATATTTCTACCAACCCGACACAGAAAAGTAAGACAAGTGAGGGGGGGACAAGTGAGGGGAACCGCAACAAAAAGGAGAACAAGGATAATTATCAGCGCCACACAATCACAGATAAATTAAGAATTTTTCCTTTGGGAAAAGACTTTTGTATGCCCGGTCTAGCATCATGGATATGGAATTACTGTTATTAAAATATAACTTCAAATAGAGAAACTACAAAGGTTTCAGAATATAAGCTCATCAGACCTTTGACACTGTAGGATGGAATGAATGATTCACATGGATTTATGTCATTCTATATCAATTAAGGAATCTGCGTCAAGCCCTTCCAGGTCATGAAAACCCCAAAAAATACCCCAAGAGAGGGCAATCAAACTTCTATCCCTTAACAGGAACTTTCCAATATTTATGTTCATCCCTGTGAGATAATGACAGTTCTGAAAAACACTCACTTACTTTCTTAACCTATTGCACTAATTCCTGTGTCCTGTTGTGTATAGAAAAGTGATGCTTAATTTTTTTAGTTAGTCTTTCCCTGATGAAGAGACGTAGTAGCCTTGAAAGCTTGCAATTTTTCCATCTTTTCATTTTATCCATTAAAAGGTATCAACCACTCTGACTCGAATCTAAATTTTTTTCTATCAAAACTGGCTAACCACGGTAAAAAAGGAACCACATTTTTCAAATTTTCAAGAAGGAAAAATAAAGAAAATACAAAAATAAACGCATATTCACCCAAAAAATAAAGGAACAACACAACCCCCAAAAAAATTGGTAACCAAAATAAAGTGTTGTAAAATTTAAGAATAAAAGTAATTTTTTTTTTTTTATGAAAAGCTTAAGGAACGCAATTTAAACCATAACATAGTGAAGACAAGGGATTTTGTAATATCACTCATCATCATCATCGCAAATTTTATTTTGACAGTCACAGAATTTCAATTATTTAAGTTCATAAAATCGTAACTTTCAAATAGCATTTTATACAGGTCCGCATGACTCATCAAAGTATTGATGACACAATAATGTACAAAAAAAAAATAACCATTTAAAAAAACATTAGGCATTGTTTGTCACAATTTTAATTTGTGCCTCAATGTAAGGGAAACAAAGGCAACGGATAGCAAAGGTATATTCTATGTCTGAATCAACAGGGGAAACAGCCCCTGAGGGGGTAAGGCCGTTGTTTACTGTACGCAAAAAGCCCTGGCCGGCTGAAATCATGCATTTTTTGCTTAAAGAGTTTTTAAGAGGGTAAAAGAATGCCCGGTTGCGCAAAGCTTTTTTTCCCGGCCCAACACTACCTTCCAAACGGTCACCGTAGGGTAGGGTAGCTTGTGGCAATTAGCTACTATCAAATGTGAGGTTAGGCTGCTTTTATTGCGCATTTTTAGGGACCAAAAAAAAAATACAGCAGTAATAATTTAAGTTAATACTACACCTATAAAAAAACCAAAAAATTACTTCCCTCTTTTAACAAAGTACAAGACTAACAAGCCTAATGGTTGGACGCTGATTTTAATTGAGATATGTATTAAATCAAAATTCCCCCAAGATAACCTATGCACGTGATACCTAATAACCAGTATTAATTTATAATCTCTTGGGGTTTGTTTCAACAGCACTTGCAGGAATAACTACCATTCCCCATATGCATAAATGCACTTTCAAGATGTAAAAAATTTATTATGGACATTATTACCATTTTTACTTTCTGGCCATTTCAATTGGTGTTTGAATTAAAAGTTGGCTCAGTAATGGTATTTTATAATGTCGTCCATAAATAAAACCCGTGATAAAGATGATAGGATTTAAGGGATTCGTACTTTCCATTGGTCATTATCTTAACAGGTACAGATAAGTTCCTTAAAAAGCATTAATTCATAAGCGGGAAATGAAATTTTATGAAATTAATTTAAAAATGTGAAAGTAACTATGTTTTATTTTTTGTTACCTTTTCTAATAACAGGGGCAGAAATGCGCTTTTGATGACAAATTATTATTTGTCCATATTTGTCATAAAAATTTATCATTTTTAGGCCTGCAAAACTTCCAAAAATTTTCATTTTTCCCGCATAACAACAGGGGACGGCTCCTTTTCCCCATTTGGAGCAGGTTTGGGCATGTGTTTTTCTGTCCAGTGTCGGAACAGGACACTTCTTGCCGTTACCCAGCAGGGGAACAGCGGCGTACTGAACCCCAAATAACATAAGCTTGTGTTTTGTTCTGGGAAACACACTTCTGAGCAGCAACTGGCATTGTTGGAGCCCAGGAGAGAGTTTTAGGTGGTAGAAAGATGAACATAACAGAACATGGATTTAAAGTTGCGAACCAGAATTTAATCTTAAAACGGAAAAGACAAATTTTGGCGAGAACCATGCCTTGTTCATTTTTTAGAAAATAAGCCGGTCCAAAAATTAAACAGGATAGTCCCGCCCGCACGGTTCCCCCGTTTAGTACAACCACCTCAGCACTAAAAAACGCCCCTCCGATAAACACTGGCGCAGGGCAAGCCAGCACCTCCAAGGCAACTGGCTAAGCCCGGCCATGTTCCAGCTAGAGACCCAAAACTTTTAATGGGAAAGCCCCTCTGGGAGTACACGAAGGAAAGCCAAGTAGTCCCGTCACCATCTGACGGATACGTTTTCCTCCCGCTGACGGGGGCCCTCTCGGATGGTTTTGACATTTGTGGCGCTGCCACAAAAATTTTGCCACATTTTTAAATACAGGTCTTTCCCTGTGCAAGGCACGCGTGTGCTCCCTCTTGTTGCAGAGCCTCTAAACTGCCTACGCCCCGAGCTGCTTTGTAAACAGTAGCACAAACAGTGCTCTCGGCAGTAAGGTAGAACATTGGTTGCACCCTGTTCTTGGTACTCCCGCATTTTACGCTCCCCGTTTCAACGGTTTATAGGCTTTTGGGCGTTGTCCCGGTAGCGAGGGTCTAGAGGGTGAACCCCAATAATCAACGTCGTGAGAATGTGGGCGATGCGGCGGTCGTTTTCTTAGGCACGCAGCATGAAAATCAACCATGTGCTGCAGACTCCCCACTGGCCAAGAAACGCTGTCCTCTGCAAGAGGCGTTATCTCTGCCTGCTCTGCATCACCCCAACCCTCGCTCTACATACTGACTAGAGCGTTGTGTACCTCCCTCTGGAGCGATGTCTTCCTCCCCATTGACTTCCTCCTCCTCAATCCTCCTCACAAAGTGAGCCCTGCCCCAGCCCTTTGTGAGAACCACGTTCGCTGACTTTCCAGAAGGTGATGGAATTTGTGACTCCTCATCCTCCACCCTTCCAAAACCTCATCCCTTATTGCTTGCAGTGTTTTTTTGAAGCAGGCAGAAAGGGGGACAGTCAGGCTGACTAGTGCATCATCTGCACTCGCCATCCGCGGTGACTCATCAAACGCACGCAAAACGTGGCACATGTCCTTCATAATGGCCCACTCATTAATGGGAAGTGTGGACGGCGCAAATTGCGTGTTTGATTGCGCCTGATGCAGCTGATACTCCATAACTGCTGGCTGCTGCTCACACAACCGCTCCAACATATGTAACGTTGAATTCCACCTGGTGGATACGTCACATATGATCGATGTTCAGGAAGGCGCAATCTGCGTTGCAGAGCTGCAATGCGCGATCTGGCCATGCTGGAACGTCGCAAGTGAGCGCACTCTAGGGCGACCTTGTGCAGCAGTGCATCAAGATCCGATTAGTCCCCAAAAAACCTGCACGACCAAGTTGAGCACATGTGCCAGAATGGTATGTGAGTGAGGTTGCCAAGGCCCCAGACTGCCACCAGATTTCGGCCATTGTCACACACTACCAAGCCTGGCTGGAGATTCGCGGCAAAAACCACACGTCGCTCTCCCTGCTTGATGGCATTCCAGACCTCCTGCCTGTGTGGCTTCGATTCCCCATAGGAATTAATTTCAGAACGGCCTGTTGCCGTTTGGCCACGGCTGTGCTCATATCGGTCGCATCAGGTAAGCGGTCCACGGGTCCATGTGGAGTAGACCCGTGACGGCTCCTGCAGCGATGATTCTGAGGAACTGGAGAAAGAGGAGGAGTCAATGTGGACAGACTATTATTCCGGCAATCCTTGGAGTTGGCAGAACACCGTACAGCGCCACTCGCAAGATCTGTACCCGGCTCCACAACATTCACCCAATGGACAGTGAGTGAAAGGTATCGTCCCTGGCCATGGGTACTGGCCCCACGCATCGGTGGTCAGTGGACCTTGCTACTGACGGCGTTTAGTACGCATGTTTTAATTTTTGCCTCAACATGCTTTTGCAGACCAGGAACGGCTTGCCTGCTGAAATAAAATCGGCTGGGCACATTGTATTGTGGGACGCCAATGCCATAAATTCACGGAAACTGTCAGTCTCCACCAGCCTGAATGACAGCATTTCAAGGGACAGGAGTTTTGCAATGCCAGCATTCAGAGCCTGTGCTCGTGGATGGTTTGCCGAGTATGGCCGTCTTTTATCCCAAGCCTGTGCTACCGATGGCTGTTTTGTGGCCTGGGTGTGTGAGGAGACAGGGAACTTGCAGCTGTGGGTGAATAACACTGTGTCTCTGGACAACAGTGACAGAGGTTCTTCCATGGCGATCCTTTGAGGAAGCCTTACCAGCTGTGTGTGAACTGGAGGAAAGGCTCCAACAGGAGCTGAAGATGTAGGTGCTGCTGTAGTTGGCCTACATCTCCAGTGTGTCTTTGTAACTCAACAAAGTGCTTTGACCGCACATGTTTCCACATATTTGTTTGTATTAAAGGTTACTGACACTTTTAACCTCTTTTAATTTTTTGATTACACAGCTTGCATTTTACATAGCAAAATACATCTGCAACAGTATCAAAAAAGGACCACGCAGAGCAAGTCCTGGGAGCGCCCGGTTTGGCTGTTGTAAGAGAACTGCTCCGAACGGGTGCCAAACTGGAGGCTACAGGCAAGCGAGTCTGCAGCCTACCTCTCCCTACTGTTTGGACCGTTGGTGGCAATCTCTTCCTCAGAGCTGCTCCCACCACATTCCTGTTCCTCACGCCATGTTGGGTCTTGGACCTCATCATCTCCACCACTACCCTCTTCCAACACCTGCTGTTGTTGGGTGGTCTGGCCAGCACCATGCTCAACAGAAACTGGCAACTGATCTCATCATCATCAATGCGTTCTGCGGTGTGCTGACCATCGGCACTGGCTCACCCGCCTCTTCAGATTCAGAGAGACACAGCTGTTGCGCATCACTGCATACTGCCTCTTCTTCACATTCCAGAATGCTGCTTGGCTGGGCCCCTGTTTCCAAGCCAACAGATTCTGAGAACAGAAGCAGAGACTCAGCTGGCTCCTGTACAGAGCTCTCTGACTGCCTGGGCAATTTGGCAGGCGGTGAAGAGACTGATGGTTGTTCAACAGTGCTGTGGTCCTGAGAGGAGGTGGAAGGTATTGAAGTCGATGCATTGGCTGCCATCCAACCAACAACGGCTTCAATTTGTTCTTCACGCAGCAGGGGGTACGCTGAGCTCCTACAAAAGTGCGCATAAAGGAACGCTCACGGGAAAACTGGTGGATGCTGTGTCACTGGGTGCGGCAGCAGCCACAGAATCCCCACGTCCTCTCCCTGCTGCAAATCCACGGCCTCGACCACGACCACGTGCCTTACTCACTGACTTCTTCATCTTGGTAATTGATAAAGAAAGTCAGAAAAGTTAAGGCCTAAGTGTGGTTATTCCTCACAGACTACAGTGAACCCTGCAGACAACTGTTCAGTATCTGTGAAAGGCCCCTTTGTGTACTTCTATAGTGTTTTGCAACCAATGTATTGTATACGGATGGAAAGCGCGTCACACTAATAGATTAGATTTTTTTCCACTAAAAATGGAGCAGCACCAATTAGAGAAAAATGTGAAGGATGAGGCAGTGACACATGCTCAGCAACTACAACCGGCAGTGGTTGAAGTACAAACTGGAGCGTAATCTGCACTCACAAAATGAAAAGCTCACAGACTACAAGTGAACACTGAAACACAACTATTCACTATCTGTGAAAAGCTCCTTTGTGTACTTCTATAGTGTTTGCAACCAATGTATTGTATACGGATGGAAGCGCGTCACACTAAATAGATTAGATTTTTTTCCACTAAAATGGAGCAGCACCAATTAGAAAAAATGTGAAGGATGAGGCAGTGACACACGCTCAGCAGACTACAACCGGCAGTGGTTGAAGTACAAACTGGAGCGTAATCTGCACTCACAAAAATGAAAAGCTCACAGACTACAGTGAACACTGAAACACAACTATTCACTATCTGTGAAAAGCTCCTTTGTGTACTTCTATAGTGTTTGCAACCAATGTATTGTATACGGATGGAAGCGCGTCACACTAATAGATTAGATTTTTTTTCCACTAAAATGGAGCAGCACCAATTAGAGAAAAAATGTGAAGGATGAGGCAGTGACACACGCTCAGCAGACTACAACCGGCAGTGGTTGAAGTACAAACTGGAGCGTAATCTGCACTCACAAAATGAAAAGCTCACAGACTACAGTGAACACTGAAACACAACTATTCACTATCTGTGAAAAGCTCCTTTGTGTACTTCTATAGTGTTTGCAACCAATGTATTGTATACGGATGGAAGCGCGTCACACTAATAGATTAGATTTTTTTCCACTAAAATGGAGCAGCACCAATTAGAGAAAAATGTGAAGGATGAGGCAGTGACACACCTCACCTAGCAGACTACAACCGGCAGTGGTTGAAGTACAAACTGGAGCGTAATCTGCACTCACAAAATGAAAAGCTCACAGACTACAGTGAACACTGAAACACAACTATTCACTATCTGTGAAAAGCTCCTTTGTGTACTTCTATAGTGTTTGCAACCAATGTATTGTATACGGATGGAAGCGCGTCACACTAATAGATTAGATTTTTTTCCACTAAAATGGAGCAGCACCAATTAGAGAAAAATGTGAAGGATGAGGCAGTGACACACGCTCAGCAGACTACAACCGGCAGTGGTTGAAGTACAAACTGGAGCGTAATCTGCACTCACAAAATGAAAAGCTCACAGACTACAGTGAACACTGAAACACAACTATTCACTATCTGTGAAAAGCTCCTTTGTGTACTTCTATAGTGTTTGCAACCAATGTATTGTATACGGATGGAAGCGCGTCACACTAATAGATTAGATTTTTTTCCACTAAAATGGAGCAGCACCAATTAGAGAAAAATGTGAAGGATGAGGCAGTGGACACACGCTCAGCAGACTACAACCGGCAGTGGTTGAAGTACAAACTGGAGCGTAATCTGCACTCACAAAATGAAAAGCTCACAGACTACAGTGAACACTGAAACACAACTATTCACTATCTGTGAAAAGCTCCTTTGTGTACTTCTATAGTGTTTGCAACCAATGTATTGTATACGGATGGAAGCGCGTCACACTAATAGATTAGATTTTTTTCCACTAAAATGGAGCAGCACCAATTAGAGAAAAATGTGAAGGATGAGGCAGTGACACACGCTCAGCAGACTACAACCAGCAGTGGTTGAAGAACTAACTGGAGCGTGATCTGCACTCAAAAAATCAAAACCTCACAGACTGCAGTGAACACTGAAACACAACTATTCACTATCTGTGAAAAGCTCCTTTGTGTACTTCTATAGTGTTTGCAACCAATGTATTGTATACGGATGGAAGCACGTCACACTAATAGATTTGATTTTTTTCTAATATAATGGAGCTGCACCAATTCCACTAAATAAAATAAAAAAAAAAAAGAGTCAGTGACACGTGCAGATGCCTACAAACAGCGGTGGATGCAGAGCAAACTGCAGCGTCACCTGCACTGTCACACACACACCTTGCACAGAGCTGTTAAAACAACACTGGCAAAATGAAGCTTTACACAGCGGTTGGTAAACTAGCCTGCCTCAAGCACAGTAGTACACAAAATCGCAATATCTAACTGTCCCTCAGAGTGAGCAGAGTAGCGTTCTGTCCCTTACTGAGTTCACAGCACAGTGACGCTAAAATGGCGGCGGCGCCTTTTATAGTGCATTCTGACATCATTTCAGCAGCCAATCACAGCCATGCCATTAGTTAAGATGACCGCAGCATTACAGGATGTGCCCACACTTCGTAGGATTCCTCATTGGCTGACTAAAATCACATTGCCTCTCAAAGAATTATGGGAACTTCCGATTCCGGTATACGATATGGAAAAAGTATCGGAATTAAGTATCGGAATTCCGATAACGCGAATATCGGCCGATACCCGATACTTGCGGTATCGGAATGCTCAACACTACCCATTACGCATTCGAAACTCATGACGCTGAGCCCCAGAAGTCACTCTATCATACTGCATGCGCTCAGAAGCTGGCTCACAAGGCAACACTATCTCACGCATACCTCTGCGCTCACGCAAACGTCTGTCAATTTGAATAGCTAATGACATAGAATCATTGAGACCAGAAGGAGCAGGGAATCCCACCATAACATCCTTTTCATTCTCTGACAGCCCCTTCCGAAAAAAGGCTGCCAAAGCATCATCATTCCATTTGGTCAGGACTGCCCACTTTCGGAATTTCAGACAGTACAACTCAGCCTCTTCAAGACCCTGATTTAATGCCAACAAGGTTTTTTCAGCTTGATCAGTGACATTACGTTCATCATACAATAACCCCAGAGCCAGAAAAAATGCATCAATATCATTCAAAACAGGATCCCCAGGTGTCAGGGAAAAAGCCCAATCCTAAGGGTCGCCGCGCAGGAGAGAGATGACAATTAGAACCTGCTGTGCTGCGCTACCTGAGGACTTAGGCTTTAAGGCAAAAAAACAACTTACAGTTATTTTTGAAATTCAGAAATTTAGCCCGATCCCCCAAAAACAAATCTGACATGGGAATCCTAGGTTCCACAATCGGCAACCCAGCAAGATAGGTAACAATACTCCGAACCTCAGTGACAAGCTGATCCACACGGCCAGACAACTGTGCAAACTCCATTGAGAGAAAAAAAAATCCTCCTCAGCACCCAGAGAAAAAGAGGGAAAAAATGAAACAGACAGAAAAAAAAATCTCTGACAACTTTCTTCTTTCCACACTATTTTTCCTTTCTGTGAGTACCATATAATTTTCAGTTATGGCCGGTGATACTGTTATGTTTCGGTAGCTGAGGAGGACAGGAACAACAGCTGGGCAGCCGAACACCTGACATGTTGGTAACTGATGGGTTGCAGATTCCTAAACTAACGACACAACTAGAGGTAGCCGTGGAACGTTCCTACGTTGATCCTAGACGCCTCGTCACAGCCTGAGAGATAACTACACCTAAAGGCAGAAAGATGAAAGCTATCTGCCCCGGAGCAGATCCCCAAAGAAAATAGGAAGCCCCCAAACATATAATGGTGGTTAGACAAGATGAAAATACAAACATAGGCAGAAAATAGACTGAGCAAACGCTGGGGCCACAAGCTGACTAAATAGGATAGAACAGGAGAGATTACTTTCTGCAACCCAGAAAACCCTACAAAAATCCAACAATTCTGATTACAAAAATACTGAGATCACACGATCTCGCCACCCACTAAATCAGATCTCAGTGTGAAAAAACAGGAAAAAGCAAATGAGCAAATAACAGTGGCTGCAGATAAACTGTGAGGAGCTCAGGCCCCAGGAGGGGACCTGGCTGACCTCCACAAAAGTGCAGAATACAATGCAAAAAGCAAGCACAAAAAGAAAAGCAAAAAATATCTTATCTGAAAGCAGTAGATGCAGTCAAGACTCCAGCAAACTTCCAAATGAACCAGGAACCACAATTGAGACAAGAACAATTGATCACCGGCAACCATCATGGGAGGGAACCTCCCTTATATCAGACCAGTCAGTGAACCCAGATTGCCACTCCTCGCTGAAAGGTTCAGTACTGTCTGTAACCACCAGAGGGAGCCTCTGCTCAGAAACCATATCTAGCACATTCATAACAGTCCAGGTTCTTCAGAAGCGGAGATGGAGCAGAAACATGGTAACTGAAGCAGCCAGGGCCACAACAATGCAAGAGCTCCAACACTGCCAGATCACCAGTTATGGGCTAACCCAAATGGGATATGGCAGTTTGCTATCTGGGAGAGATGATCCAGGGTGGTCAAGTATTCAGACCAACCCTATAAGTGTAGAAGACCACCATCTTCCCCTGCCTGGACTGCCTTTTTGAAAGAGAAGAGAAAGTTCCTGGGGAAGCCTTGAGGTGACAACAGTGCCTTTATTTTTTTCTTCCTCAGTCATTTGCAGTTCCGGGGCCCTTAACCCAGAATGGACGTCAATCTAAGGACATTGTGGACATTGTGGTCAAGACTCAAAGTGTTTAAAAAATGATGTTCTGCTATGTGTTAACCCTTCCTTTCATGGTCCTGTATGGTCGATGACAACAATAATTAAAGAATGGGGGAGTGTGAGAGTGGTGAGGATGGTGTCCTATGTCTCGCGACTCCCATGGGTTAAAAATATTTATGCATGTACTTTAATGTGTAAATTTGTGATATTATTAATGGCCACTAGAGGTCAATGGTTATTTTATATAGTTATTCCTCTTTGGCACACTATACAGGGTTAACGATATAGGCCGGATTTCACATAGTTATATCTCCTTGGCAGTGTACAGGGTTAACTATATAGGCCAGCCTTTAGGTGGGTTGGAGTTGTGTGGGATTTATGGAAAAAAGAGGATCCATGTTAGAAGTTGGAGGTAGAAGAAGAAAGGAGCAGGAGATGTTAGTAGAGAAGAAATGGAGGGGTGTGGCAAATACCTGGGACAATGAGCAATGGGGACTGTTGAGAACAGTTTTCCATTCTGTGGACTCTGACTTTTTCAGCTGCAATGCAGTATTGAATGTGTTGGAACGGGGGACAGCCTTATTTTCAAGGTGTATCCTGGAAAGTCAGGTAGTGGGAACAGTAGGGTGGTTGCAAAAGCTCCCTCAGGTGGAGGTTCTACTGGTAGCAGAGTTTCCCTTAGTGCTGAGCCACAGTAACATGGGAACTGTTTCTGTGTCCATATCACTGTGAGACTGTTGTTGCCTGTGAAAGATCAACATGAAATACGTGTTACCTGCAACTCCCTATATTTGAAGTTGCCTACAAGTAAAGTGCACTTTGAGTTTGAGTCGCTACTGCAACATATGGACGGTACACATCTATTTTTGAGTCATGTTTCTAAGTTTAAAAATTATTTATCCTGTTGTGTGGGTTTTCTACTGCACTCTGAAAGATGAATAATACATCAAAGTGACAAAGTGATTGTATTGCACCACATTGGACATGAAGGAGGAATTAATGTTCAATGTTTCAATTGTGGCACCCCATGAGTCCGGTTGCCACAGTGGCATTGCCTCCCTCACAGGGGTGATGTCATGCTTGAAAGCAAGGAAGGATCCCCTGGCCAGCTAATACCAACATGCAACACTTTTCCTAACTCCAGATCAAAAGGGGGAGATCAAAACCTGGTTTCAGGAGGGGCTTCTCTATTAATTCTTGCCTGGAGGCGTGGTTAGTCAGTCAGTGCTGGGACAGGAAGAGTGAGGAGCTCGTCCCCAGACTAGAGTTGCAGTCTGAATCAGAGAAGAGTTAGAGAGGAAGAGAGGAGTCTAGGAGGAACTGGGAAGTGGAACTGTAATCAAGCTCATCCCAGATCTCAGCGCTAAAGAACCGGACACCGGAGTCCATCGTTGCCTGGGTACTACAGTCCCAGCAGCTAAATCTGGAGGGTAGGGAACTGCAGCTCTTCAGCCCCATCAAACACTCGGGCACAGCAGCATATCAGAGCCTGGAGCCGCCACAACAGAACGACACCTGCAATAGGCTCAAGCTGCCTGCCATACGGGCAAGAACTTAAGGACAGTGAGAGGAACTTGAGCAGAGCTTAAAGCAGCAAGGACCTCAGAGTACAGTGCAGTAGGAAGGCCTCCAACCCCACCTGGCTTAGTGGATCCTGAATTGCTTCCAGGCTGTCCGGATCTCCATTTCCATCTGCTAGTAGTGCTCCGGTCTGTACGCCACATCATCAAGTAAAGGTAAAGGAAACTATAACCCCGCTGTGACCTCAGATTTATTTACCGCAAAATTTGCCCTGCACTATAACCACCATCATCTCTTACACATACAGCTGCCATGGAGCCTAGCTCTACCTGTCGAGAGCTGTAACAACTTTGCTGCATCACCATCAGCCCCAGGGGACTCGGAAGCAGCGTCGGCTAACATCTTTATTGCCGAATACTACAGGTGGTGTCACGAACTCATTTCCCTATAAACTATTCCCCCTTTATTTTACTTTATCATTTTAATTGGACGCCCAGGTCTACGGATCGAGTCACTGCTGCTGTGACACTTCCCCTTTAAAGAACTGCTGGCCCGGTACCGAGTACCCCACGGCCCTGCGGGGCGCTCCATTTTGGTGTCACAAACAGGATTCGTATCCCGGCATTGCCGGGTACTGTGTGCCATAGGCTTTAGCGATTTGAAGAATTAACGCCATTATTGTGTGACACAGCCCGCGGGAAGAGAAAGGCGTGTCGTCGTGGGTGGAATCCAGCCGTGAGATGTGAAGACCATGCCTGCCCACTGCCAATACTACTATGCAATGAGGAAATGTCCGTCAGCAAAGGAGATCCGCCTCCTGATCTGGTATGGCGGGAACAGGAAGAAAAAGATGGCCACCCATGAAGGAGAGAGCGCGAACAGCACGTGGGTGTCCCAAGGAACCCAGACGACAAGAAGGCGAGTGATGGTGACCCGGAGTATGGGGTAGCAGCAGAGGACCCGACCAGCCGACAGCCATAGATCAGTATCTCCTTGGAGCTCAGGTGGAGGAGCTGAGCCGCCAGCTCGTGGGCACTCAGCTGACCACGGTGAGCCGATGGAAGTCAGCCTTGCTGGGGAAAATAAAGGTGGAGGAGCAGCGTTCCATCTGGCGACCAGCGTCCCTGACCCCAGGGGAGGAGGAGAAGTCTGGCACCAGAGAAACATCAGACACAGGTACTGTGACCAACCCTGCCCCAGTGGCTCAGGAAACCCTGGTTGGGCCATTGAATCCCCTGGCAGCAGGACTAGCTCTATATGAGTCACCCGTTGTGACATATGGGCAAGAGCTTTCCCGGCCAGGGAGTCACAGGTTCCAGGATCTGCCTTGGAAAAAGGAAAAGTAAGCTAAAAAGAATACAACTGTAAATAGTTGAAAGTTAACCTGGATAGGTGTTGCTCCTTTTAAATTAAAGCGACGGTCAGGTTATGAACAGTGAATAACCCGAAACTTTTATTGTAAATAGTTAGCACTTCTTAATGTGCTCCCTATTGGTTTTACATAAAGCCTTGTAGAGTGCAAGTAGGACACTACATTTTGCAACAGAGCACAGAACAAAAAACGTCTGGCGTGGCCGAAAAAGTGGTCTAACAGTTTAACCACTTATGCCCTGTAGCCACGCCACCCCCACCTTGCACTGAGAAAAAGAAGAAGAATACCCCGGTTTGGGATGTTGCTGAACTTTGTTACACCTGATAGAAAATGTTTTATTGATAGTATAGTATTATTTTATGTGCAGATAATTTCTATTACATAAGAGCTATGTTTAATATTTTTGATAGTTTTCTATTGATGGTAAAGCTATATTTCGTATTTATCAAAAGTTGATAGTGATATTAAGTTATATTTATGGCAATAGTAGTTATATGCAACGTTCAAGTAAAAGTGCCTCCCATAAAGGGAAAAATATTTAGAGTTGAGAGTCCTCAGTGGTTGATACCTTTTAATGGCTAACTGAAAAGATGGTAACAAATTGCAAGCTTTCGAGACTACTCAGGTCTCTTCATCAGGCAAAGACTAATACAACATATGAAGAATCACATATTTATACACAAAACAGCACAGAAAAAATGCAATAGGTAAGACAAGTGACGTGATAGGAAAAAATGCAATAGGTAAGACAAGTGACAGCGATATTTTTTTCTTATCTAAAAATCACGTCACTTGTCTTACCTATTGCATTTTTTCTGTGCTGTTTTGTGTATAAATATGTGATTCTTCATATGTTGTATTATTGCCTGATGAAAGAGACCTGAGTAGTCCTCTCAACTCTAAATATTTTTCTATCTACTGGCTAACACGGTACAAAGATATATATCTTTACTGTATCCCATAAAGGGAAGAAAAGTTACATGTTTGACTGTTTACCCTGTTGAAGTGCATTACAGAGTTACATGTTTGACTGTTTACCCTGTTCCAAGTGCATTACAGAAAAATTGTTTGCATGAGGACATGCTGTGTTTAATGGGGGGGTATGTGGCACCCCTGAGGGTCCAGTCGCCACAAAGGTACTGCACCTCAGCCATCCAACACCAGACCCCCAGAGCTCGGGAGGAGCTAGGCAAAGAGGGTGGATGGAGAACGTAAATGGGAGAAGCTTAGTGAGTAGACATAGAGTGAACACAGACAATCAGACAGTCAAGTTGGTGCTGGGGACGTAAGCAGAGAGAAGCTCGTCCTAGACCAGACGATAGAGTGTGAGAGGAACAGAAAGGACAGAAGAGAGAGAGAAAGAAGCTCCAGTGAAAGAGGGAGGAAGAAGAGGTCCTAGGGGCACAGGTAGTGAAAAATCCACTCGTGGGCCCGCATACACGCTGACCATAGTCGGGTGGAGGGACCTGGTCGCAGTAAGGGGACCGGCCCCAGTCTAGTGGAGAAACTAAGGACTCAGCTAGCTAACCGAGGCTGCAGTATCTGCATGTGCTACAGCCGCATCCACACACATTCGCTGAAAAGGCAGCCAGATAGGACCAAGGGGACCTAGAGCACGTCACCTGACAAGATCCGATGCTGCTGGCTTGGGACAATTTGTGTGAAGGCGCAGGGCAGGAGAGGAGGGAACTAGCGCAGAGAGACAGCTAGTAAAGGAACATCTGAAGGGGGTTCTGACACGGTGTACCCCAAATTACCTGAGAGCTGTCTGGACCATCTCCCCGGAGGACACAGCACCTCGGCTGGGGATTGTAACAATAAACTGTGAGTAAACTGGAAAGACTGCACCCTGCTGTGTCCTCACAATTATTACTGCATCATCTGCCCTGCACTACAATCACCATCATTTCTTACACATACAGCTTCCCTGGGGCCTAGCTCTCCCGGTGGAGAGCTGTAACAACTCTGCTGCATCACCATCAGCCCCAGCGGACTCTGAAGCAGCGTCGGCTAACATCTTTATTGCCGAATACCACAGGTGGCGTCACAAACTGTTTCCCTTTTTCCCTTTTTATTTTACATTTCCATCATCCTTTTTATTGGACGCCCAAGGCCACGGACCGGGTCACTGCTGCCGTGACACTTCCCCTTTAAAGAACTGCCGGCCTGGTACCGAGTACCCCATGGCCCTTAGGGGTCCACAATCAGTAATAGACCTTTGTCAAGAGCATCTGTTCTTAAAAATGTGAAACCATCAATGACTGCATTTTATACTGCAATATAGTTGTTTTTCGATCCCATCCTGTCTGTTAAGGGTGGAGGCCATAGATTCTCTTGACATGTAAGGATGAGATTAGGGCCTTAGACAACACTTCAGTATTTTCTGCCCTACGCAGGTGTCACACTTGTGTGTGTGATGCGAGAAACTCGCTCGAATCTCTCGCATCAACACCCGGCACTGCCGCGGGCACTCGGACCGGAGTGTGCGGCTGCATAGAAATACATGCAGCCGCACACTCCGGTGTTGTGAATGTGCTAGAAATGAATTCTGAGCAGAAGCTCCCTCTGGTGGTTACAAACAGTACTGAACTATCCAATGAAGATTGTGAAGATTGGCGATCAGGTGTTACTGACTGGTCTTATATAAGGGAGGTTCCCTCCCATCAGGGTTGCCAGTGATCAATTGTTCTGGTCTCATCTTTGATTCCTGTTCACTTTGTAGCCTGCTGTTTCGTGCCTGCATCTTCTGCTAACAGATAAGACATTTTCTTCTTTTTGTTTTTTGTGCTTGCTTTTTGCATTTTGTCCTGCACTTCTGTGGGGGTCTGCCGGGTCCCCTCCGGGGCTTGTGCTCCTCTCAGTTTAGTTCAGCCACTGTTGTTTGTTCATTTGCCTTTTCCAGTTTTTTCAGTGGCTGCTGTTTAGTTTTGTTACACCAGAGAACGAATTTAGGTGGTAGAGGTCGTGTGATCTCAGGTGTTTTTGTAATTAGTAGAGTTGGTACTTTTCAGGGTTTTTTGGGGTTGCAGTAAGTGTCCTTCCTATCCTTTTCTATTTAGGAAGTTTGGGCCCCAACGTTTGCTCATACTATTTTCTGTCTGTGTCAGTATTTCCTCTTGTCTAACCGCCATTACATGTTTGGGGGCTTTCTATGTTCTTTGGGATCTGCTCCGGGGCAGATAGTTTTCCTCTTTCTGTCTTAGGTGTAGTTAGCTTCTCAGGCTGTGACGAGGCGTCTAGGACCAACGTAGGTACGCTCCACGGCTGCCTTTAGTTGTGGTGGTTAGTCAGGGTACTGCAATCCCATAGATTCCAACCTCTCTGGTGTATTTCCTTTTTTGCTTGCTCTCCTCAGCTACCAAATCATAACAGTATCACCGGCCAAAAAACTGATATTTGTATGGTACTCACAGAAGGGAAAAATAGTGTTAAAGAAAGAAGATTGTCAGAGATTTTTTTTTTTTTCCCTCTGTATCTCTGGGTGCTGAGGATTTTTTTTCTCTCAATGGAGTTTGCACAGTTGTCTGGCCGTGTGGATCAGCTTGCCACTGAAGTTCGGAGTATTGCTATCTATCTTGCAGGGTTGCCTGTTGTGGAACCTAGGATTCCCATGCCAGATTTGTTTTTAGGGGATCGAGCTAAATTTCTGAATTTCAAAAATAACTGTAAGTTGTTTTTTGCCTTGAAATCTAAGTCCTCAGGGAACGCAGCACAGCAGGTTCAAATTGTCATCTTTCTCCTGCGCGGCGATCCTCAGGATTGGGCTTTTTCCCTGACACCTGGGAACCCTGTTTTGAGTAATGTTGATGCATTTTTTCAGGCTCTGGGGTTATTGTACGATGAGCCTAATGTCACTGATCAAGCTGAAAAAGCCTTGTTGGCATTAAATCAGGGGCTTGAGGATGCTGAGTTATACTGTCAGAGATTCCGAAGGTGGGCAGTCCTGACCAAATGGAATGACGATGCTTTGGCAGCCCTTTTTCGGAAGGGTCTGTCAGAGAATGTAAAGGATGTTATGGTGGGATTCCCTGTCCCCTCTGGTCTCAATGATTCTATGTCATTAGCGATTCAAATTGACAGACGTTTGCGTGAGCGTAGAGGTATGCGTGGAATAGTGTTGCCTTGTGAACCAGCTTCTGAACCCATGCAGATTGATAGAGTGGCTTCTGGGGCACAGCGTCATGAGTTTCGAAAACGCAATGGGCTATGTTTCTACTGTGGTGATGCCTCTCATGCTATTTCAGTCTGCCCTAAGCGGGGAAGACGTTTTGCACGCTCAGTTGTCTTGGGTAGTGTTCAGACTAAATTTTTGTTGACTGTTACCCTGATTTGCTCCCTGTCCACATTTTCTGCTCAGGCTTTCGTTGATTCGGGAGCAGCTATTAACCTGATGGATTTTGATTTTGCTAAACGTTGTGGGTTTCCCTTGATACTCCTACGGAAGTCTATTCCCCTACTGGGGATCGATTCTACCCCTTTGGCTGAGAATAAACCTCAGTTCTCTACTCAGGTGATAATGAGGGTTGAACCTGATCATCAGGTGAGTTGCAAATTTTTGGTGCTGTATAATCTGCATGACATTATCGTACTGGGTTTCCCTTGGTTGCAGTCTCATAATCCTGTTTTGGATTGGAAATCTGTGTCTGTAACCAGTTGGGACTGCCAATGTGTTAATACCAACACTCCTGTTTTTTCTGCCTCCTCCCAGGCTCAGGATGTTCCTGACTTTTTGACTGATTTTTCTGATGTGTTTGGCGAAAGTGGATCTGCATCCTTGCCCCTCCATAGGAGCTATGACTGCGCTATTGAATTAGTGCCTGGTAGTAAATTCCCTAAAGGTCGCCTTTTTAACTTGTCTGTACCTGAACATGACCCCATGCGGTCTTATATCAAGGAGTCATTGGAGAAGGGTCATATCAGACCATCCTCTTCACCCTTGGGTGCCGGTTTTTTCTTTGTGGCCAAAAAGGATGGTTCATTAAGGCCGTGTATTGATTATCGTCTCTTGAACAATATCACTGTGAAATATCAATATCCGTTACCCTTGATTTCTGACCTGTTTTCCAAGGTGAAAAGTGCTACTTGGTTTACCAAGCTTGACCTCAGGGGGGCATATAACCTTATTCGCATTATGCACGGGGATGAATGGAAGATGGCATTTAATACCCAGAGGGGCATTTTGAGTACGTAGTGATGCCCTTTGGGCTCACTAATGCTCCTTCTGTCTTCCAGTCCTTCATGAATGACATTTTCAGGGATTTTGTGGATAAATTTCTGATTGTTTATTTGGATGATATCTTGATTTTTTCCAATGACTGGGACTCTCATGTGAAACATGTTCGGACTGTGTTCCAGATTTTGAGAGAGAATGCTCTGTATGTGAAGGGATCAAAGTGTCTTTTTGGCGTACAGAGGATCTCATTTCTGGGATTCATTTTGTCCCCATCTGTTATTGAAATGGACCCGGTCAAGGTTCAGGCCATCTGTGATTGGGTCCAACCTACTTCATTAAAGGCTCTTCAAAGATTCTTGGGTTTTGCCAATTTTTATCGTAAATTTATTGGTAATTTCTCTGTTATTGTTAAACCATTGACTGATTTGACCAAAAAGGGTTCTGATGTGGTGAATTGGCCTCCTGAGGCAGTCTCTGCGTTTCAGGAACTTAAGCAGAGATTCACTTCTGCTCCTGTTCTACGGCAGCCTGATGTTTCTCTGCCATTTCAGGTGGAGGTTGATGCCTCTGAAATTGGGGCAGGTGCCGTTTTGTCCCAAAGAGATCCAGAGACCTCTAAAAGTAACCCTTGTGCCTTTTTCTCTCGAAAATTTTCTCCAACTGAACGTAATTATGACGTGGGTAATCGGGAGTTATTGGCCATGAAGTGGGCTTTTGAAGAGTGGAGACATTGGCTGCAGGGAGCCAAACATCAGGTGGTGGTCCTCACGGACCATAAGAATCTGGTTTATCTGGAATCAGCCAAGCGACTTAATCCTAGACAGGCCAGGTGGGCCTTGTTTTTCACACGTTTTAATTTTGTGGTTTCCTTTCTTCCTGGCACTAAGAATGTTAAGGCGGATGCCCTCTCGAGGAGTTTCCTTGCGGACTCTCCTGAGTTATCTGATCCTGCTGTTATTTTGAAAGAGGGTGTAGTTCTTTCCGTCATCTCGCCCAATTTGAGACTGGCTGGGAAGGTGTCAGGAGGATAAACCCGAGCGCTGCCCTTTTTGGAAATTGTTTGTCCTAGACCGATGGAAAAAGAGTGTGATGTCTGAGATTCATTGTTTCGCGTTGGCCGGTCATCCCGGAATTTTTGGTACCAGAGACTTGGTTAGTCGGTCCTTTTGGTGGCCTACTTTGTCTCGTGACATCAGGGAATTTGTGCAGTCCTGCGGGATTGCTCTCGCTCCAAGCCTTGCTCTCGCTCTAGTGGTTTGTTGATGCCATTGCCTGTGCCCAAGAGACCATGGACCCATATCTCTATGGATTTCATTTCCGACCTCCCTGTTTCTCAGAGAATGACCGTTATCTGGGTGATTTGTGATAGGTTTTCCAAAATGATACATCTTGTGCCATTACCTAAGTTGCCTTCCTCCTCTGAATTGGTGCCTTTGTTCCTTCAGCACGTGGTTCGGTTACACGGCATTCCTGAGAACATTGTGTCTGACAGAGGAGTCCAGTTTGTTTCCAGATTTTGGAGGACTTTTTGTTCTAAACTTGGTGTTCAATTGTCTTTCTCCTCGGCTTTTCATCCTCAGACCAATGGACAAACTGAGAGAACAAACCAGACATTGGAGACTTATCTGAGATGCTTTGTGTCTGCTGATCAGGATGACTGGGTCTCTTTTTTGCCTTTGGCTGAGTTTGCTCTTAATAATAGGGCTAGCTCTGCCACTTTGATGTCTCCATTTTTCTGCAATTTTGGGTTTCACCCTCGATTTTCTTCAGGACAGACGGAGGCTTCTGTCTGTCCAGGTGTTGACTCTGTTGTAGAGCGTATGCAGCAGATTTGGGACCAGGTAGTGGAGAGGTTGTCCCTCTCTCAGGAGAGTGCTGTCATGATCCCAGTGCAGGGTTGACCTGCACGCTACGGGTTAAGGTTTTGATCCCAGTGCAAGCTCTTACCTGCACACCTGGGGCTTATTATTGTGGCCTCTCCTTGGTTCGGGGAGAGCTTCTTATAGCCCTGGGAAGCTTCAATCCCTGTCAGTTATACTTTCGCCCTTGGCAGAGTGTGTTGACCGCTGAGTGTGTTTGTGCTGTGTTCTGGTTTGCCTGATACTTTGGTTTTGACTCGGTCTGTTCTATGGATACTGCTTGTTGGATTCTGTTTCTGTACCTTCGCTGTCTGTTTGGTTTTGACCTCTGCCTGGCCCCGACTATCCGTTCTGTCTCATCCTTGGTACTATACTGTCTTCTCGTGCATTGACCTTGGCTTGTTCCGATTTACGTCTCTGTCTGTGCCCCTGGGTAACTCTGTCCCGTAGTTACCTTTCCAGGAGTTTTCCCTCAGCTTCTAGCTCCCTGGAGCTGAAGCCACGCCCCTCAACTGTCAGGTGATTCAGGCCCTGAAACCATCTCTCTCCTGCCTTGCTCACCCTGCGTTCCTAGGAGCCTGAAGCTTACTTCTGCACTCGTCTTCCGTGAGATTGCACTGGTGAGTTCTCTTGCAATCCCCCCCGTGATATTATAACTGACCACTAAGTTTTTTTTTTTTGCTTCACGGCTGTGTTTGGGGCGCAGGTTGTGCAGAGAGTTATGGATCCCATACAGTCGCTGTCCGAACAGAAGAAAAATCTGAGTCAGATGTTTCAGGATTTATCTCTGGAACAGCGAGCGTTGTCGTGTTCACAGCGGCAGATTTCTGAGACTGTGCAGGGGGCTTTATCTGCTGGTCCACTGAGGGCTATGGCGAGTGATGTTGCGCTCGTGTCTTCAGAACCACCTGTTAAACTGCCTGACTTCTTTTCTGGGAACAAAAAGGAGTTTAGGATCTTCATGGAGGGTTGCAAACTTTTTTTTAGTTTGAGACCACGGTCCTCTGGGGATGAAAGTCAGAGGGTAGGGGTCATCATGTCTTTATTAAGAGGGTCCCCACAAGCATGGGCATTTTCCCTTCCTCCCACTGCCCCTGAGAGAGTGTCGGTGAATGCATTCTTTGAGGCCCTCGGGCACATATACGATGAGCCTGACCGAGTGCGATTGGCAGAGGACATGGTGATGAGCGTCTGTCAGGGGAAGCACTCGGCCGAGTGGTTTTGTACTGAGTTCCGCCGCTGGGCTGCAGAGATTTCTTGGGAGGACGCCGCCCTCCGAGGACTATTTCGCAGAGGCTTGTCCGAGCGGCTGCAGGATGCCTTGGCGTTACACCCCCACCTAACTCTCTCGAGGACGCCATGACCCAGGCCGTCCGGATGGACCGCAGGTTGCGGGCCAGGGGGGTGATGCAGGTGGAGACTACATTGTTCCCCAGTGGAAAAGAGACTGTCTCTGAGCCCATGGACGTGGGCGCTATCACTCTGAAGGAAAAGGAGAGAAAACGCCGTCGGGAAGAACAGTTGTGCTTTTACTGCGGTAAAGCTGGACATTGGAAAAAGGAGTGTCCTGTCTGCCCGTCCTCAACCCGGTCGGCGGGAAACGACTAGGTCTGGGTAGTCAGCGAGGAGACTGCTCAGACCCTCAGGTACACTTTTCCTCGTTCTCTAAGGTGTTGCTTCACGTGGAACTGTTAGTGGACGGTTATTCTTTTTCCTCTACAGCCTTTGTGGACTGCGGGTCCTCCATCAATCTGATTGACTCTCAATTGGTCACACGCTGCAAGATAGGGACAGCTAGGCTTAAGACTCCGATCAAGGTGGTGGCCATTGACTCCTCCCCCCACAAAAGAGGGAATTCTCTTAATGTCTGACTTGTTTTCGCTCAGAGTGGGCGCTGCTCACGAGGAAAAATTAAGTTGTTTAGTTCTGGACAATCTACCAGCAGGGTTGGTGTTGGGCATGCCCTGGTTACAACGCCATAACCCAGTTATTAATTGGAAAATGGGGGAGATTGTTCAATGGGGGTTTCATGATTCTAAGTTATGTTATGAATCTGCACTGCTGGTTAAACCTGTTAAATCTGTGTCTGTGTCATCTGTCGAGCTGGAAGGTATTCCGGAGTACCTGAAAGACTTCGAAGATGTGTTCTCAGAAAGCGAGGCCGAGACGTTGCCACCACATAGACCCTTTGACTGCGCCATCGAGCTAGTCCCGGGGGCTAAACTACCTAAAGCCCGTCTGTTTAATTTGTCTGGACCTGAGCGCTTAGCTATGAAGGATTATATTGCAGAAAGTCTTCGCAAGGGACACATACGTCCCTCAGTTTCACCTGTGGCGGCGGGTTTTTTTTTGTGAAGAAAAAAGATGGCGGTCTACGTCCCTGTCTTGACTTTCGTGAACTAAATAAGATTACTGTACGAAATACGTATCCCCTTCCGCTGATTCCTGATTTATGTAACCAACTATCAGGGGCAAAATGGTTCTCTAAACTGGATCTTCGGGGAGCATATAATTTGATAAGGGTCAGGAAGGGGGATGAATGGAAAACTGCGTTCCTCACGTCCGAGGGACTTTTTGAAAATTTAGTCATGCCGTTTGGTCTTACCAATGCTCCCGCCATATTTCAGAATTTCATCAATGTAGTGTTTTCTGATCTCATTGGTCGTTTTGTTGTTATCTACTTAGATGATATTCTAATATATTCCCCCGACAGTCATTCTCATATGAATCATGTACGAACTGTTCTCCAAAGACTTAGGGAAAATCATCTGTTTGCTAAATTGGAGAAGTGTGTGTTTTTTGTTCAAGAATTATCTTTTTTGGGATTGATTGTGTCCTGTGAGGGTTTTCGTATGGACCCCAAGAAGGTGCAGGCCATTGCTGATTGGGTACAACCCCGAGATCTTAAAGGGCTCCAGCGCTTCTTGGGGTTCGCCAATTACTACCGCAAATTTATTCGGGGGTTTTCGCAGGTGGTCAAACCACTCACAGATTTAACATGCAAAGGTGCGGATGTGAAAAATTGGTCCTCGCTCGCAAAAGAGGCCTTTGCTAGTCTGAAAAAATGCTTTATGACTGCTCCGGTGTTGGTACAGCCAGATCCGTCCAAACCATTTATTGTGGAAGTGGACGCCTCTGAGGTGGGGGTGGGTGCTGTGTTGTCCCAAGGTCCTGCCACTCTGACCAACCTCAGGCCATGTGCTTTTTCTTTCAGGAAATTCTCTGCTGCTGAGAGGAATTACGATGTTGGCAATAGAGAGCTTCTTGCGGTCAAGTTAGCGTTTGAAGAATGGAGGCACTTTTTGGAGGGGGCCAGTCACTCGGTTACTGTGATTACGACCACAAAAATTTATCTTATATTGAGTCTGCTAAGAGACTAACGCCCAGACAGGCCCGTTGGTCACTTTTTTTTTCCCGTTTTCAGTTTACTATTACGTTTCGTCCGAGGTCAAAGAATATCAAGGCTGATGCCTTATCTCGCAGTTTTCATCCGGTGTCTCCCCCTGAGCCACCTTCCTCCATTCTTCACCCTGGGGTTGTGTTGGCAGGGGTCTCGTCTGAGTTGGAACAGGAGATTGAGGGGGCCCAGTCTCTGGCCCCTGCTGCCAAGCCAGGGGGTAAGTTGTTTGTCCCAGAGCAGCTTCGGCTTAAACTCCTCCAGGAGTTCCATGAATCCAAGCTCAGTGCTCACCCTGGTATATCTGCCACACGTCGGGCGGTGGCTAGGATCTTTTGGTGGCCTACTCTTAGTTCTGACATAAAAAAATTTGTTTCTGGTTGTGGGGTCTGCGCTCGTTCTAAAAACTCTCATAGCCGGCCGGCTGGGGAACTGATGCCCTTGGCAGTTCCCGAAAGGCCATGGACTCACTTGTCCATGGATTTTATTACTAATCTTCCTCCTTCCAAGGGCAATACAGTGGTATGGGTAGTGGTGGACAGGTTTTCGAAGCAGGCTCATTTTGTACCCTTATCCGCACTACCCTCGGCTGAGACTTTGTCCAGATTGTTTGTACAGCATGTTATCCGGTTGCATGGGGTACCCCTGAATGTGGTGTCTGATCGTGGAGTGCAGTTTGTGGCAAAGTTTTGGCGTGCTTTCTGCAAGAAATTGGGGATGTCTCTGTCTTTTTCGTCTGCATACCATCCTGAGAGCAATGGTCAGACGGAACGCACTAATCAGTCTCTGGAACAGATCCTCAGATGTCTGACTTCTGCAAGACAGAATGACTGGTGTGATGTACTGCCGTTGGCGGAATTCGCCTTCAATAGTCGGGCGAGCCAATCTACTGATATGTCTCCTTTCCTGATCAATTATGGTTTTAGTCCACATTTTGGTGAGTTTTCTCGTTTGGATTCTGGGTGTCCAGGGGCAGAGGGGTCTGTTCAGCGATTAAAGAATACATGGGCGGAGGTCCAGCGGAATATATCCAGGTCTCAAGGCAGGTACAAGTTTTTCGCTGACAGGAAAAGAACACCAGGTCCTATGTTTCGGGTTGGAGAGAAAGTTTGGCTCTCCACGCGAAACATTAAGTTGAAGGTTCCATCAGCCAAGTTGGGCCCCAAGTTCATTGGCCCATACAAGATTGTGGAAAAGATCAATCCAGTGGCTTACAGGTTGTGTCTTCCAGTCTCATTCAAGATCCCTAATGTCTTCCATAAATCCCTACTGAAACCTTTTGAGGCAGTCCGGGGGGAGCCCGAGTCCGCTGCTCCTCCTGTTTTGGTTGAGGGACACATGGAATATGAGATTGATCATATCGTTGACTCCAGGTTGGTGCAGCGGTCGGTACAGTACCTGGTTCATTGGAAGGGGTATGGACCGGAGGACAGATCCTGGGTGCCGGCCCGTTTGATGCATGCGGATCGCCTGGTTCGGGCTTTCCATGCCAGGTTCCCGGGCAAGCCTGTGGGTCCAGAGGCCCCCCGTTGAGAGGGGGGTACTGTCATGATCCCAGTGCAGGGTTGACCTGCACGCTAGGGGTTAAGGTTTTGATCCCAGTGCAAGCTCTTACCTGCACACCTGGGGCTTATTATTGTGGCCTCTCCTTGGTTCGGGGAGAGCTTCTTATAGCCCTGGGAAGCTCCAATCCCTGTCAGTTATACTTTCGCCCTTGGCAGAGTGTGTTGACCCCTGAGAGTGTTTGTGCTGTGTTCTGGTTTGCCTGATACTTTGGTTTTGACTTGGTCTGTTCTCTGGATACTGCTTGTTGGATTCTGTTTCTGTACCTTCGCTGTCTGTTTGGTTTTGACCTCTGCCTGGCCCCTACTATCCGTTCTGTCTCATCCTTGGTACTATACTGTCTTCTCGTGCATTGACCTTGGCTTGTTCCGATTTACGTCTCTGTCTGTGCCCCTGGGTAACTCTGTCCCATAGTTACCTTTCCAGGAGTTTTCCCTCAGCTTCTAGCTCCCTGGAGCTGAAGCCACGCCCCTCAACTGTCAGGTGATTCAGGCCCTGAAACCATCTCTCTCCTGCCTTGCTCACCCTGCGTTCCTAGGAGCCTGAAGATTACTTCTGCACTCGTCTTCGGGAGATTGCACTGGTGAGTTCTCTTGCAATTCCCCCCGTGATGAGGGCCCAGCGGTTTTCCAACCGGCATAGGACTGATGGTCCTCGGTTTAAAGTGGGGGACTTGGTCTGGTTGTCCTCAAGAAATATCCCTATGAGAGTTGCATCTCCTAAGTTTAAGCCTAGGTTCATTGGACCTTATAAGATCATGGAGATTCTTAATCCTGTTTCCTTTCGTTTACTTCTTCCAGGGACATTTAAGATCCATAACGTCTTCCACAAGTCCTTATTGAAGAGGTTTGTCGAGCCAGTGGTTCCTATGGCTATGCCTCCTGACCCTGTTTTGGTTGAGGGCAATCTGGAGTATGTGGTTGAGAAAATATTGGATTCTCGTTTTTCTAGACGGAAACTCCAGTATTTGGTTAAGTGGAGAGGTTATGGTCAGGAGGATAATTCTTGGGTGTTTGCTTCGGACATCCATGCCAGGAGACTCATCCGTGCGTATCACAGAGCTCATCCTGACCGACCTGGTTGCTCAAATGAGGGTTCGGTGACCCCTCCTCAAGGGGGGGTACTGTTGTGAATGTGCTAGAAATGAATTCTGAGCAGAAGCTCCCTCTGGTGGTTACAAACAGTACTGAACTATCCAATGAAGATTGTGAAGATTGGCGATCAGGTGTTACTGACTGGTCTTATATAAGGGAGGTTCCCTCCCATCAGGGTTGCCGGTGATCAATTGTTCTGGTCTCATCTTTGATTCCTGTTCACTTTGTAGCCTGCTGTTTCGTGCTGCATCTTCTGCTAACAGATAAGACATTTTCTTCTTTTTGTTTTTTGTGCTTGCTTTTTGCATTTTGTCCTGCACTTCTGTGGGGGTCTTCCGGGTCCCCTCCGGGGGCTTGTGCTCCTCTCAGTTTAGTTCAGCCACTGTTGTTTGTTCATTTGCCTTTTCCAGTTTTTTCAGTGGCTGCTGTTTAGTTTTGTTACACCAGAGAACTAATTTAGGTGGTAGAGGTCGTGTGATCTCAGGTGTTTTTGTAATTAGTAGAGTTGGTACTTTTCAGGGTTTTTTTGGGGTTGCAGTAAGTGTCCTTCCTATCCTTTTCTATTTAGGAAGTTTGGGCCCCAACGTTTGCTCATACTATTTTCTGTCTGTGTCAGTATTTCCTCTTGTCTAACCGCCTTACATGTTTGGGGGTTTCTATGTTCTTTGGGGATCTGCTCCGGGGCAGATAGTTTTCCTCTTTCTGTCTTTAGGTGTAGTTAGCTTCTCAGGCTGTGACGAGGCGTCTAGGACCAACGTAGGTACGCTCCACGGCTGCCTTTAGTTGTGGTGGTTAGTCAGGGTACTGCAATCCCATAGATTCCAACCTCTCTGGTGTATTTCCTTTTTTGCTTGCTCTCCTCAGCTACCAAATCATAACACTCCGGTCCGAGTGCCGGCGGCAGTGCCGGGTGTTGATGCGAGAGACTCGTGCAAGTTTCTCGCATCACACACGCAAGTGTGACACCGGCCTTATGGTTCCCAAAGCCTTATTTTAGAGATTGCCCAGCATTTACTACGTGTCTGCCTACTGAGTCTATTTTCATGTTTGTTTCTAGCATCAAAAGAACTAAAACCCAAATTCCCTCCTTTACTGATTATTATGCCTCTCCTATTTCCTATTTTTTATATCATATTATTACTCTTTTTTTATATATATTTTATTCTTATTGTGATTGGAAAGTGCATAGCATAAATATAACAAAGGTCAGAATGACTAGGGTGCTTTTATGATAAAATCACATCTGTTTTACAATTTTATTACGGTATATATTTCATTAATTTTTCTTCTCTATGGTGATGTGATGGTTTAGCCGTTCACCTTATGTTACATTCTTCAAAAACTAGAAGCTGTAATCTGTGTCTTAGATGTTTGAATAAACTTTTATTGAACCATAGAAAAAGTATTATGTGACTGCCATGTCAATCACATTGAGAGGCATCATGATGCTGTGCCCCATGCTGCTGACCATCTACTTTCGCCCAGGCAAAAACAGGCATGCTGTGAACAATGGAAATCCCAGAATCTGCTGGAATAAAGAGCATTGTAAAAAAAAGCAGATGATTTTAGTAAATGCACACATGTTCAAAGAGGTCTAGAAAGTGTTTTTTTTTGCTGTCAAATAGGAGCATTTATATAAAGCTAGTGACATCACCAATGCTATTGATAATATCAGCAGTAAGTATTGATTAGCATAAGCAATATAAAAATTACAGTGATCTACTGAAGCTGCAGCTGTTATTATATTATGGTACAAGTGATAAGATGATTGCAGGTTCAACTCCCCTAAGGGGACTAACAAGTACAGTAAAAAGTGGAATAATTATGTCATAGGTCGTGTCCCTGCATTACATGTGGGCTCCAGTCCACATGTTTTCCTGCACATGACAGCTGATTTTCACGTGGGAAGCGTGTCACTAATCCCACCCATCAGTGCCCCTGTCACATGACCACAGGGCATTGATGGGTTAGCATGAGAACTCTAGGTCTGTAGCAGACCGATGTGGTTGTCATTGTCGAACTGCTATGAGCATAGTAGATGATCAATTCTGCAACACATACAAGGGCTTAAGCCCTACTATGTGTAGCACAAGCTATCAGAAGATCGCAGCTTCAAGTCTCCTAAGAAGACTATTGAATCCAGTGAAAAAAATTTTTTAAAAATAAAAAAATATTTACAAGTTCAAGTCACCCACCTTTGGCCCCATTCAAAATAAAACAACAAAAAAAATAAATAAAAAATATGTAAAAATATGTGTATATTTGGTATCTCCGCCCGATCTATCAATATATAAAAATATATAATCCGATCAGTAAACGACGTAACAAGAAAAAAAAACCTACAGAATTAAGTTTTTTTGATCGCTGCATCGCAATAAAATGCAAAATCAGACGATCAAAAGATTGTATCTACCCCAAAATGGATTAAATAAAAACGACAGCTTGAAGCTCAAAAAATAAGCCCTCACCCAGCCCCAGATCCCAAAAAAATGGAAATGCTATTAGTCTCAGAAAACGGTGCCAATTTCTTTTCTTTATTACAAGCTTTGGATTTTTTCACCTCTTAAGTAAAAAAGAACCTATACATGTTTGCGAACTCGCAATGACCTGGAGAATCATAATGGCAGGTCAGTTTTAGCATTTAGTGAACATGGTTAAAAAAAAGCAAAACAATTGTGGAATTGCACATTTTTTTTGCAATTTCACTGCACTTTGAATTTTTTCCCATTTTCCAGTACACAATATGGTAAAACCAATAGTGTTTTTCAAAAGTACAACTCGTTCGCAATAAACAAGCCCTCACACGGCTATATTGATTGAAAAATAAAAAAGTTATGACTTTGGGAAGAAGGGGAGCATAAAACAGAAATGCAAAAATGGTAAATCCCAAGGTCGTGAAGGGTGATAAAAAACATCCATACTGACCTGCAGAATCATATTTCCTGGTCAATTTTACTGCACAATGAGCGCCATAAAAACAAACCCCAAAAAACAAATACAGACTTGCATTCTTTTCACAACTTCACTTCAATTTTTTTTCCACTTTCCAGTACATTATGGTAATATGAATGGTGTCAAAAGTACAATTAGTCTCACAAAAACAAGCCCTCAAATGGCTATGTGAATGGAAATATAAAACATTTTTGTCTCTTAGGAGAGGAAAAAGCGAAGGAGTAAAAACAACAACAAAAAATCACCTGGCCCTTAAGGAGTTAAAACCAAACGCAAATTAGCCACAACTTCCAGGCTACTTTGTGATATCAAAGCTTGATTTTTGAGCACTAGTATGAAGGAGTGGAGAGGTTGCTGTCTCCTGAAGACATGTTTTATAGGGTGTTTTATCTAATTTGTGGCCTGTAGCACTTAGTTAGCAAGTACACAGGGTTAACTGTTGGAGCTAGTGTAAGCAGGTTGCGGGATGCAGTGACAGACAGGAGGCAGAGCAAGGGTTAACAAATTTAACAGTTTAATCAACAGGGTATTAAACTCCTCACAGGGAGATAAATGGTTAAAGGGTAGACATAAGAAACAATAAGTGCAGAATAATAGCAGTCCTGTTATCAAACTTATTGTGTCCTTTATGTTCCTCCACCACAGATGAACCTGCAGGGATGGTAGCACCGGCAATGGCTGGAAAGATGTCCACAGTGGGGGTCCTTTATATGATGATCCGTCTTCTGGCAGCAGCGGTCGGAGTCTGGTACCTTCCGCTGAGCCCCTAGTCCATGAACTTGTGCGGCCAAAGCAAACCAGGCCGCAGCACTCTCGGAGTTAAACGTGGGCTGGCGTACAGCAAATGGCAGGGAAGGCTGCAAATGAGTGTCCAGTACTCGGCCTTCTCTTCTCCGCATGTGTGCAGTACTCACAGTCTCTGGGTGCCTGGCACCTCTCTCTCTCTTACGGTACCGCTGGTAGCAACAGGAGTCAACAACCGTAACCAGTCACAGCACCGATGCTCAGGACATGGAGCACGCTGCTCACCCTGCTGCCCGTTGCCTGTTCGCGCCAAACCGCCTGCCACTGCGCTCGCTTTTGCTTTTATCATGCCCCACCTACCCGAGTCATGAGGTTGGTCCGATCCCTCATTTCTTCCCCCAGGCAACATGGGAGGCTGCCTCAATAGTTCTGGACCCAGCTCGGTACAGGTACCCGCAGCTCGATCTTCCTCCTTACACTACCCCTCTCCTTTAGCTCGCCATTCCATGGGCGAGAGTTCTTGCAGTAGATGTTGACACTCCTCCATCTCTTCAATGATCCGCTGCCAAATAAATTGGTCTTATTTATAACCAATTTCAGCTGTCGCTTGTTTTGTGCGGTGTAAATCGGGTTGAGTGGTCGAGTCATGTTGGGCCGTCAAGGACGGGGAAGCGTCTGAGTTCAATGGAGCAGCCATCTCAGGAGTTTCAGGTTCTCGCTCTTCTCCTGGGCACTCGAAAGCCGCAGGAGTGGGCATTTCGGGGACACTTTGCCCTCTCTCTCTTCTTTTTCGGGATCTCGTGACAGGCAAGGATGCAGCATGCTTCGGTGGACTACTCGGGTAGGGGCCCCTTCTTCCCCTTCAGGCTGAACTTCATAGACGGCACCATTCTGTCCAATTAGGCATTTCACTCAATACGGCGTTTTTTTCCATCGATGCTCTAACTTGCCTCGAGGTCACTTGTCTCCGACCAATACTCGGTCTCCAGCCTTGAGAGCTGTCCCTCACAGGGGCGTCGTCTCATGATGCTCAAGTTCCCGAAACTTGGTCGTTACCAGTCGATGTTGAGTCTGCAAACGATGTCGATGTTCACGGACCCAGGTGGACACCCCCACCCTCTGAGTCCAACTCCAGCTCTATAATCTCTCGTCCTTTTCGGCCGAACAGCAGGATGTATGGCGTGTATCCGGTTGTGCTGTGCACTTTGTTGTTGTACACCCATATACATATTCAGGTCAACAAACTTTTCTGTTTTCTTCTAACGTTCTCAACATCTGAATCAACATCCGGTTGAAACGCTCGCAGGCTCCATTCCCCTGCGGATGATAGGGCGTTGTCCTGGACTTCTCAATCTGATACAGCTCCTCCATCACTTGACCTTGAAAGCAAGCACCTTGATCGGAATGGATTCTCTTAGGACAACCATACACCTGGATGAAGTTCTGACAGATAGCCTGTGCAGCTGACTCAGCAGTCTGGTCCCGGGTCGGAGTCACCACAGCGAACTTGGTGAAGTGGTCGGTCATCACAATACAATGTTCGTGTCCGAGATGAGCTGGACCAACGTTAAGTAGTCGATCATAAACAATTCTAAAGGAGCAGAAGTCACGATGGTCTGCGTTGGGGCTCTCTGTTCCAGAGATTTATCTAGTTCACAACTTCAGCATTGTTGACAGGCCTCTTCCACTTCACTCTTCAAACGGGGATGATAGATCAACATCTGTAACCACTGGAACGTCTTCTCTGGGCCAAAGTGAGCCCCTTGCTCATGAGCTTCCGTGGCCACCTTGCTGATCAACTTTTCTGCGAGCACCACTTGCCAGGTGACTCCTAACTCTCGTATCAACTGCACTTTCCAATACAGCAAGCCATCTTCCAATTGGAGCCTCTCCCACTGCCGGAGGATCTGCAGCGTTCCCGGGGACAGGGCATCTCTCTCACTTCGGTTGGGCAGTCATTTCAAAGCCACCCACTGTCTCAGCTGAGTGAGTACCCTATCTTTCTGCTGGAGCTGCACCCAGTCATCTCGAGGTCGTCCCAACAGGTATTTTCCAGACGCCTCTTCGACCTGTTCCTGCATCGCCGCCAACATCCTGACGAGGTTCCTGAACACTGGGATTTCTTCTGCCTTCCATCTCTTTGTTCCAGTCACGTCCAGGTCGCTCGTGGGTCACTCTGGATAGTGCATCGGCATGTGTATTCTCAGCTCCTTTTCGATGGTATTAAACTCCTCGCAGGGAGATAAATAGTTAAAGGGTAGACATAAGAAACAATAAGTGCAGATAATAGCAATCCAGTTATCAAACTTATTGTGTCCTTTATGTTCCTCCACTGCACATGATTCTGCACGGATGGTAGCATCGGCAACGGCCGGAAAGATGTCCACAGTGGGGGACCTTTAAACGATGATCCATCTTCTGGCAGCAGCGGTCGTTCTCCGGGACCTTCCACTGAGCCCCTAGTCCATGAACTTGTGCGGCCAAAGCAAACCAGGCCGCAGCACTCTCACAGTTAAACGTGGACTGGCGTACATCAAATGACAGAGAAGGCCGCAAACGAGTGTCTAGTACTCGGCCTTCTCTACTCCGCACGTGTGCAGTACTCACAGTATCTGGGTGCCTGGAACCTCTCTCTTTTACAGTTCCGCTGGTAGCGACCTGAGCTGTCAACCGTAGCCTGTCGCAGCGCCGATGCTCAGGACATGAAGCATGCTGCTCACCCTGCTGCCCACTTCCTGTTCGCACCAAACCGCCTGCCACTGCGTGTGCTTTTGCTTTTATCATGCCCCTCCTACCCGGGTCATGAGGTTGGTCTGGTCCCTCATTTCTTCCCCCAGGCAACATGGTAGGGCAGCCTCAACAGTTCCGGACCCGGCTCGGTACAGGTACCTGCAGCCCGGTCTTCCTCCTTACACTAGCAAATGGAGGGAGGAATTATATGGGCAATGTAACTTAGTTCCTGTTTATTAGGCAGTTATTGGAAAGAGCAGAAAATAGGAGGACCTAGGGTTCACAGATCAGCAATGATAAAGGGCAGTGGCAAAACGAGAGTATGATGAACCCTGGTGTAAAATTTGGACCTGGGCCCCCCCGCCCCTGCATGTTGGTCAGAAGTATGGTCCCTTGTAGCTTTTTAAATCCTATAGGGACAGACATACGAGTTGCCCCCCTCACCCATTATGTAGTAATATCCTCCATCCTGGGCCCATCCTAGTATACATGACTTCTATTCTAATATATATGTTCCCCATCCTGGTATATATGACCTTCATCCTGGTATATATCTTCCCAGTTATGGACCCCATCCTGTTATACACACGTGGTCAGAATTGTCGGTACCCCTCGTTTAATGACAGAAAAACCCTCAATGGTCAGAGAAATAACTTGACTCTGACAAAAGTAATAATAAATCAACAATCTATGAAAGTGAACAAATGAAAGTCATACATTGTTTTTCAACCATGCTTCCACAGAATTAAAAAAAAAATAAAACTCATAAAATAGGCTTGGACAGAAATGATGGTACCCCTAAAAATAATGTGACAAATGGGCCATGTTAAATCAAAGTGTGTCCACTAATTAGCATCACAGGTGTCTACAATCTTGAAATAAGTGAGTGGGTCTGTACAGTCACTCACTCACTCACTGTGCTGTTTGGTGACATGGCGTGTATCACACTCAACATGGACCAGAGGAAGCAAAGGAAAGAGTTCTCTCAGGAGATTAGAAAGAAAATTATAGACAAACATGTTAAAGGTAAAAGTTATAAGACCATCTCCAAGCAGCTTGATGTTCCTGTGACTACAGTTGCTCATATTATTCAGAAATGTAAGCTCCATGGGACTGTAGCCAAACTCCCAGGACATGGCCGCAGGAGGAAAATTGATGACAAATCAAATAGACGGATAATACGAATGGTATAAAAAAAGCCCATATAAACTTCTAAACAGATTAAAGGTGAACTTCAAGCTCAAGGAATTTCAGTGTCAGATCGCACCATCCGTCGTTGTATGAGCCAAAGTGGACTTCATGGGAGACGACCAAGGAGGACACCATTGTTAAAAAAAAATACATAAAAAAGCCAGACTGGAATTTTCTAAACTACATGTTGACAAGCCATAAAGCATCTGGGAGAATGTCATATGGACAGATGAGACAAAAATGGAACTTTTTGGCAAGGCACATCAGCTCTATGTTCACAGACGGAAAAATGATGCATATCAAGAAAATAACACTGTCCCTACTGTGAAACATGGAGGAGGCTCTGTTAAGTTCTGGGGCTGCTTTGCTGCATCTGGCACAGGGTGTCTAGAATCTGTGCAGGGTACAATGAAATCTCAAAACTATCAAGGGATTCTAGAGAGAAACGTGCTGCCCAGTGTCAGAAACCTTGGTTTCAGTCGCAGGTCATAGGTCTTGCAACAGGATAATGACCCAAAACACACAGCTAAAACACCCAAGAATGGCTAAGAGGAAAACATTAGACTATTCTGAAGTGGACTTCTATGAGCCCTGACCTAAATCCTATTGAGCATCTTTGGAAAGAGCTGAAACATGCCGTCTAGAAAAGGCAACCTTCAAACACGAGACTACTGGAGCAGTTTGCTCTTGAGGAGAGGGCCAAAATACCTGTCAAGTGGTGCAGAAGTCTCATTGACAGTTACAGGAATCGTTTGATTGCAGTGATTGCCTCAACAGTTTGCGCAACAAAATATTAAGTTAAGAGTACCATCATTTCTGTCCAGGCCTACTTCATGAGTTTTATTTTTTTTTAAATTCTGTGGAAGCATGGTTGAAAAACAATGTCTGATTTTAATTTGTTCATTTTCATAGATTTTTGATTTATTATTACTTTTGTCAGATTCAAGCTATTTCTGTGACCATTGTGGGCTTTTCTGTCATTAAATGAGGGGTACCAACAATTTTGACCACGTGTGTACATGTTCCCCATCCTGGTATATATATTACTCATCCTGTTATATATGTTCCAATCTTGGACCCATCCTTGTATATACAGTGCCTTGCGAAAGTATTCGGCCCCCTGGAACTTTTCAACCTTCTCACACATATCATGCTTCAAACATAAAGATACCAAATGTTAATTTTTGGTGACGAATCAACAACAAGTGGGACACAATTGTGAAGCTGAATGAAATTTATTGGTTATTTTAAAGTTTTGTGGAAATACAAAAACTGAAAGTGGGGCGTGCAATATTATTCGGCCCCTTTACTTTCAGTGCAGCAAACTCTCTCCAAAAGTTCTTTGTGGATCTCTGAATGATCCAATGTTGTCCTAAATGACTAATGATGATAAATATAATCCACCTGTGTGTAATCAAGTCTCCGTATAAATGCACCTGCTCTGTGATAGTCTCAGGGTTTTGTTTGAAGCACAGAGAGCATCATGAAGACCAAAGAACACAACAGGCAGGTACATGATACTGTTGTGGAGAAGTTGAAAGCTGGATTTGGATACAAAATGATTTCCAAAACTTTAACCCCTTCACCCCAAGGGTGGTTTGCACGTTAATGACCGGGCCAATTTTTACAATTCTGACCACTGTCTCTTTATGAGGTTACTCTGGAACTCTTCAACGGATCTTCGCGATTCTGAGACTGTTTTCTCATGACATATTGTACTTAAAGATAGTGGTAAAATTTCTTCGATATAACTTGCGTTTATTTTGAAAAAAACACAAATATGGCAAAAATTTTGAAAATTTAGCAATTTTCAAACTTTGAATTTTTATTCCCTTAAAACAGAGAAATATGTCGCACAAAATAGTTAACAAATAACATTTCCCACATGTCTACTTTACATTAGCACAATTTTGGAACCAAAATTTTTTTTTGTTAGGAATTTATAAGGGTTAAAAGTTGACCAGCGATTTCTCATTTTTCCAACAAAATTTTAGGGACCACCTCACATTTGAAGTCACTTTGAAGGGTCTATATGGCAGAAAATACCCAAAAGTGACACCATTCTAAAAACTGCACCCCTCAAGGTACTCAAAACCACATTCAAGAAGTATATTAACCCTTCAGGTGCTTCACAGGAGCTGAAGCAACGTGGAAGGAAAAAATGAAGTTAACTTTTTAGTCACAAAAATGATTTTTTACAAACTTTTTTTATTTTCACAACGGTAAAAGGAGAAAATGGACAGATAAAGTTGTTGTGCACTTTCTCCTGAGTAAGCCAATACCCCATATGTGGGGGAAAACCACTGTTTGGGCACATGGCAGAGCTCGTAAGGGAAGGAGCGCCGTTTGACTTTTTCAAACCAAAATTGGCTGGAATTGAGATTGGATGCCATGTCACGGTTGGAGAGCCCCTGATGCACCTAAACAGTGGAAACCCCCCACAAGTGACACCATTTTGGAAACTAGACCCCTATGGAACTTATATAGATCTGTTGTGAGCACTTTGAACCCCCAAGTGTTTCACAAAAGTTTATAATGCCTGGGTGTGAAAAAAAAAAAACTATTTTACACAAAAATGATTTTTTAGTCCCAAATTTTTGATTTTTCCCAAGGAAATCGGACCCCAAAAGTTGTTGTCCAATTTGTCCTGAGTACACTGATACCCCATATGTGGGGAGGGAAACTGTTTGGGCGCACGGCAGGGCTTGGAAAGAAAGTAATAACGTTTTGGAATGCAGACGTTGATGGGGTCATGTTCCGTTTGCAGTGCCCCACATGTGCCTAAACAGTGGAAACTCCCAGCAAGTGACCCCATTTTAGAAACAAGACCCCCTAAGGAACTTATCTAGATCTGTGGTGAGCACTTTAAACCCCCAAGTGCTTCACACAAGTTTATAATGCCCGGGCATGAAAATAAAAAATCCTATTTTTTTTCCCACAAAAATTATATTTTAGTCACCATTTTTTTATTTTCCCAAGGGTAACAGGAGAAATTGGACCACAAAAGTTGTTGTCCAATATGTCCTGAGTTTGTTGATACCCCATATGTGGGGGGGAACCACTGTTTGGGCACACGGCAGAGCTCGGAATGGAAGGAGCACCATTTGACTTTTTCCAACCAAAATTGGCTGGAATTGAGATTGGACACCATGTTGCATTTGGAGAGCCTCTGATGTGCCTAAACAGTGGAAATCCCACACAAGTGACCCCATTTTGGAAACTAGACCCCCTAAGGAACTTATCTAGATCTGTGGTGGTGAGCAATTTGAACTCCCAAGTGCTTCACACAAGTTTATAACGTAGAGGCGTAAAATTAAAAAATCATATTTTTTCCACAAAAATGATCTTTTCACCCTAATTTTTATTTTCCCAAGGGTAACAAGACCCCAAAAGTTGTTGTGCAATTTTTCCTGAGTACGCTGATACCCCATATGTAGGGGTAAACCACTGTTTGGGTGCATGGCAGAGCTCGGAAGGGAAGGAGCGCCGTTTGACTTTTTCAATGCAGAATTGGCTGGACGCCATGTCGTGTTTGGAGAGCCCCTGATGTGCCTAAACAGTGGAAACCCTCACAAATGACACCATTTTGGAAACTAGACCCCTCAAGGAACTTATCTAGATATGTGGTGAGAACTTTGAACCCTCAGGTGTTTCACTAAAGTTTATAACGCCCAAGCATGAAAATAAAAAAATCATATTTTTTCCACAAACATGATCTTTTAGTCCCCAACTTTTTATTTTCCCAAGGGTAACAGGAGAAATTGGACCCCAAAAGTTGTCCATTTTGTCCTGAGTATGCTGATACCCCATATGTGGGAGAAAACTACTGTATGGGTACACGTCGGAGTTCGGAAGAGAAGTAGTGATGTTTTGGATTGCAGACTTTGAAGGAATGGTCTGCGGGCGTCATGTTGCTTTTGGAGAGCCCCTTATGTGCCTAAACAGTGGAAACACCCACAAGTGACCCAATTTTGGAAAATAGACCCCCAAGGAACTTATCTAGATGTGTGGTGAGCACTTTGAAACCCGAAGTGCTTCACAGAAGTTTATAACGTACAGCCGTAAAAATAAAAAATCATCTTTTTTTTTTTTTTACAAAAATGATTTTTTTGCCCCCAAAATTTTATTTTCACAAGGGTAACAGGAGAAATTGGACCCCAAAAGTTGTTGTCAAATTTTCCCTGAGTACGTGGATACCCCATATGTGGGAGAAAACTACTTTATGGGCACACGTCGGGGCTCAGAAGGGAAGTAGTGACGTTTTGGATTGCAGACTTTGAAGGAATGGTCTGCGGGCGTCATGTCTCATTTGGAGAGCCCCTGATGTGCCTAAACAGTGGAAACCCCCCACAAGTGACCCCATTTTGGAAAATAGACCCCACAAGGAACTTATCTAGATGTGTGGTGAGCGCTATGAAGCCCCAAGTGCTTCACCAAAATTTATAACGTACAGCTGTAAAAAAAAAAAATCATTTTTTTTAACAAAAATTATATTTTGCCCCCAATTTTTATTTTCCCAAGGGTAACAGAAGAAATTGGACCCAAAGAGTTATTGTGCAATTTGTCCTGAGTACGCTGATACCCCATATGTGGGGGTAAACTACTGTTTGGGCGCATGGCAGAGCTCAGAAGTGAAGGAGCACCGTTTGACTTTTTCAACGCAGAATTGGCTGGAATTGAGATCAGACGCCATGTCACAATTGGAGAGCCCCTGATGTGCCTAAACAGTGGAAACCCCCCAATTCTATCTCCAATCCTAACCCCAACACACCCCTAACCCCAGTCCCAACCTAACTCTAATCCTAACTTTAGCCCCAACCCTAACCCTAACTTTAGCCGCAGCCCTAACCCTAAGGCCCCGTGCACACGTTGTGGATTTACTTGCGGATTTCTCCGCGCTGATTTTGCTAAAACCGCAGGTAAAATGACCTGCATTTTACCTGCGGTTTTAGCGCGGATTTACTGCTGTTTTGCCGCGTTTTTTTTGCGGATTTGCCTGCAGTTTTACACCTATATTGGAATAGGTGTAAAACCGCTGCGGAATTTGCACAAAGAATTGACATGTTGCGGTTTTAAAACCGCATCAAATCCACACAGAAAATTCCGCATCATGTGCACAGCTTTTTTTTTTTCCCTTCACTAACACTGTACTTTACATGGCGTCCGGTTCTGCTGCGAATCCGCAGTGCCAAAACCGCTGCGGATCCGCAGCACAATCCGCAATGATTTTATTATTTTTCCCTAACTAAGGGTGTGATAAAGGGGGGTTTGATTTACTATTTATAGCGGGTTTTTATGATTGGCAGCTGTCACACTAAAAGATGCTTTTTATTGCAAAAAATAGTTTTTGCATCACCTACATTTTGAGAGCTATAATTTTTGCATATTTTGGCCCACAGAGTAATGTGAGGTCTTATTTTTTGGTGGTACGAGTTGACGTTTTTATTGGTACCATTTTTGAGCACGTGACATTTTTTGATCGCTCTTTCTTTGGAAAAATATTGTGATTCCCTGACTGCTTTGGCCTTGCGACAACACCTCAACATTTCTTGCTGGTGGTGTGCTAACTGGTGGTCTTACAGTGGGGGAAGCGATGTAGCTTTGCTGGCTTCCTTCAGTCGGAGCAGGTGCACATGTGCTACCTGAGGTTTTGTAGTCCGTCCACGATTGCAAGTGCATGTTCAATAAATGTCTAAGCATGCAACTGGTATTCAATTTTCTGAGATTTTTCCCTCGGCTAAAGGTCCTTCAGCACTTCTTACAGATAAACTTTGCCTCATCAATAGGATTTTGGTCAAAAAAGTGCCACACTGCACTCTTCCTACTATGGGATAAATTTTCAGGGCTTGAACGCTGTGCTAATTTGACCGTCTGGCCAAGCTGTCCTGCAAATCTTTTTGTTTTTTTAACACGTTTTTGGACTGCTACGGGCCTGCCAGATAACCGCAGCTGCGATGTCGATGCCTGCTGCGGATCCTCCTCCTCTTCTGAGCTATTGCCAGCAGCACCCTCTTCCCCCAATGGATGCCAATCTGGGTCAACAACTGGGTCATCCATCACCTCCTCTTCAATTTCATCTGCACCTTCCTCTGTGTCACCGTGTAAGGGGTTAGAGTATGCGGAAGGGGCACCTGAGTTTCATCAGGGTCAGAATCTGGCTCAGTAGACTGCGAGGGCAATGAAGTGCTCTGGGTGAATGTACCAGCAGAATCATATAGCAGTGGCTGTGCATCAGTGCACTCTGTTATGTTAGGTAGCTGAGGAGGACAGGAACAACAGCCGGGCAGCCGAACACCTGAGATGTTGGTAACTAATGGGTTGCAGATTCCTAAACTAACCACACAACTAGAGGTAGCCGTGGAGCGTTCCTACGCTGATCCTAGACGCCTCGTCACAGCCTGAGAGATAACTACACCTAAAGGCAGAAAGATGAAAGCTATCTGCCCAGGAGCAGATCCCCAAAGAAAATAGGAAGCCCCCAAACATGTAATGGCGGTTAGACAAGAAGAAAGCACGAACACAGACAGAAAATAGAATGAGCAAACGCTGGGGCCACAAGCTGACTAAATAGGATAGGACAGGAGAGATTACTTTCTGCAACCCAGAAAACCCTACAAAAATCCAACAATTCTGATTACAAAAATACTGAGATCACACGATCTTGCCACCCACTAAATCAGATCTGAGTGTGAACAAAATCAAGCCGCAGCCACTGAAAAAAACAGGAAAAAGAAAATGAACAAATAACAGTGGCTTCAGATAAACTGAGAGGAGCACAAGCCCCTCGGAGGGGACCTGGCTGACCTCCACAGAAGTGCAGGGAACAATGCAAAAAGCAAGCACAAAAATAAAAGCAGAAAATATCTTATCTGATAGCAGAAGATGCAGGCAAGACTCAGCAAACTTCCAAATGAACCAGGAACCACAATTGAGACAAGAACAATTGATCACCGGCAACCATCATGGGAGGGAACCTCCCTTATATCAGACCAGTCAGTGAAACCAGATTGCCATTCCTCGCTGAAAGGTTCAGTACTGTCTGTAACCACCAGAGGGAGCCTCTGCTCAGAAACCATCTCTAGCACATTCATAACAGCACTCCATGTCATATTCATCTTGGACTTAGGAATTCAGGATCTCACTTGATAACCCAGGCATGGTATGTGAAAAGAGCTCCATGGAGTAATCTGAAGTGTGGCCTGCCGCATCCTTCACTTTTGTTGGGGGTGAAGGACACAAGGAAAGGTGTCGTTCCTGACCAGGAGCCTGCACTGACTACTTAGTGCTTGCAGTTTTTGAAACTTCAGAAGAGGAGCCGATAGAGCTGGAGGCTGTTTCGGCAACGTAAGCCAAAACCTGTTCCTGATGCTCTGGCTTTAAAAGCGGTTTACCTACTCTCAGAAAAGGGAGCTTTCCAGGCCTTCTGGAGCAATACGATGATGCAGGATCAACACCTCCTGCATTAGGTGCTATTGTGCTTTTGGCACTACCAGCAGATGCACCACCACCATCAGTGCCAGTTGGCCCTCCCCGCCCACGTCCACGGCCTCCTCTACCATACTTTCTCATGTTTGGGAAAATGTACCAAAAATACCAGCGGATATATGGTACTGTATCAAAAGCGTACAGCTGTATACGGTGAAGGGGAAAATTTAAATCTCTGTATATATTTCCGGAGTCACACACAGACGCACACTCAGTATGGATTTGACCAGAATACAAAAAGCAGAAAAACGATACTGTATTAGAAGCGTACAGCTGTATACGGAGAAGGGGAAAATTTAAATCTCTGTATATATTTCCGGAGTCACACACAAACGCTCACTCAGTATGGATTTGACCAGAATACAAAAAACAGAAAAACGGTACTGTATCAGAAGAGTACAGCTGTATTCGGTGAAGGGGAAAATTTGAATCTCCGTATATATTTTCGGAGTCACACACAGATGCTTACTCAGTATGGATTTGACCAGAATACAAAAAGCAGAAAAACGGTACTGTATCAGAAGCGTACAGCTGTATACGGTGAAGGGGAAAATTTAAATCTCTGTATATATTTCCGAAGTCACACACAGACGCTCACTCAGTATGGATTAAACCAGAATACAAAAAGCAGAAAAACTGTACTGTATCAGAAGCGTACAGCTGCATACAGTGTATTGGAAAATTTTAATCTCCGTATATATTTCCGGAGTCATATACAGACGCTCACTCAGTATGGATTAAACCATAATACAAAAAGCAGAAAAACGGTTCTGTCTCTGAAGCGTACAGCTGTATACAGCATAGGGGAAAATTGAAATCTCTGCATATATTTCCGGAGTCACACACACCGACGCTCACTCAGTATGGATTTGACCGTAATTCAAAAAGCAGAAAAACGGTACTGTCTCAGAAGCTTACAGCTGTATGCAGCGTAGGGGAAAACTGAAATCTCCGTATACAGGTCCTTCTCAAAAAATTAGCATATAGTGCTAAATTTCATTATTTTCTATAATGTAATGATTACAATTAAACTTTCATATATTTTAGATTCATTACACACCAACTGAAATTTGTCAGGTCTTTTATTGTTTTAATACTGATGATTTTGGCATACAACTCCTGATAACCCAAAAAACCTGTCTCAAAAAATTAGCATATCAAGAAAAGGTTCTCTAAACGACCTATTACCCTAATCTTCTGAATCAACTAATTAACTCTAAACACATGCAAAAGATTCCTGAGGCTTTTAAAAACTCCCTGCCTGGTTCATTACTCAAAACCCCCATCATGGGTAAGACTAGCGACCTGACTGATGTCAAGAAGGCCATCATTGACACCCTCAAGCAAGAGGGTAAGACCCAGAAAGAAATTTCTCAACAAATAGGCTGTTCCCAGAGTGCTGTATCAAGGCACCTCAATGGGAAGTCTGTTGGAAGGAAACAATGTGGCAGAAAACGCTGTACAACGAGAAGAGGTGACCGGACCCTGAGGAAGATTGTGGAGAAGGACCGATTCCAGACCTTGGGGGACCTGAGGAAGCAGTGGACTGAGTCTGGTGTAGAAACATCCAGAGCCACCGTGCACAGGTGTGTGCAGGAAATGGGCTACAGGTGCCGTATTCCCCAGGTAAAGCCACTTTTGAACCATAAACAGCGGCAGAAGCGCCTGACCTGGGCTACAGAGAAGCAGCACTGGACTGTTGCTAAGTGGTCCCAAGTACTTTTTTCTGATGAAAGCAAATTTTGCATCTCATTCGGAAATCAAGGTGCCAGAGTCTGGAGGAAGATTGGGGAGAAGGAAATGCCAAAATGCCTGAAGTCCAGTGTCAAGTACCCACAGTCAGTGATGGTGTGGGGTGCCATGTCAGCTGCTGGTGTTGGTCCACTGTGTTTCATCAAGGGCAGGGTCAATGCAGCTAGCTATCAGGAGATTTTGGAGCACTTCATGCTTCCATCGGCTGAAATGCTTTATGGAGATGAAGATTTCATTTTTCAGCACGACCTGGCACCTGCTCACAGTGCCAAAACCACTGGTAAATGGTTTACTGACCATGGTATTACTGTGCTCAATTGGCCTGCCAACTCTCCTGACCTGAACCCCATAGAGAATCTGTGGGATATTGTGAAGAAAAAGTTGAGAGACGCAAGACCCAACACTCTGGATGAGCTTAAGGCCGCTATCGAAGCATCCTGGGCCTCCATAACACCTCAGCAGTGTCACAGGCTGATTGCCTCCATGCCACGCCGCATTGAAGCAGTCATTTCTGCAAAAGGATTCCTGACCAAGTATTGAGTGCATAACTGAACTTTATTATTTGATGGGTTTTTTGTTTGTTTTTAAAAAACACTTTTATTTTATTGGACGGTTGAAATATGTTAATTTTTTGAGACAGGTTTTTTGGGTTATCAGGAGTTGTATGCCAAAATCATCAGTATTAAAACAATAAAAGACCTGACAAATTTCAGTTGGTGTGTAATGAATCTAAAATATATGAAAGTTTAATTGTAATCATTACATTATGGAAAATAATGAAATTTAGCACTATATGCTAATTTTTTGAGAAGGACCTGTATATTTCCGGAGTCACACACAGACGCTCACTCAGTATGGATTTGACCGTAATACAAAAAGCAGAAAAACGGTACTGTCTCAGAGGCGTACAGCTGTATACATTGTAGGGGAAAATTTAAATCTTCGTATATATTTCCGAAGTCACACACAGACGCTCACTCAGTATGGATTTGACCGCAATACAAAAAGCATAAAACCGTTACTGTCTCAGAAGCGTACAGCTGTGTACAGCGTAGTGGAAAATTTAAAATCTCCGCATATATTTCCGGAGTCACACACAGACGTTCACTCAGTATGGATTTGACCGTAATACAAAAAGCAGAAAAATGGTACTGTATCACAAGTGTACAGCTGTATACAGCGTAGGGGAAAATGTAAATCTCCGTATATATTTCCGGAGTCACACACAGTCAGCATGTATTTGTTCCTGATGCCAGCCAGTACACGGTAGTGTGTGAGGAGCGTACAGCTCTATACAGTGAGGGGAAAAATGAAAGCTCGATAACTGTGCAGAAAAAAGAATAAAAGTATTAGTGCTGTGTAAAAAGCAGTCTGCACAGCAGTGTACACACAGCAATACAGCTATCAGGCAGCCTAATAACCAGCGCTGCTGCACACAAGAAAATCCTCCCCTGTCACTGCACACTAACTGTACAGAACAATTGCTATCAGCACAAGCACATAAAAACTTCTCTTTCCAGCCCTAACTCTCTCCCTACTGGTAAACAGCATCAGCGACCTCTCCCTACTGTTAAGATCGGCAGAAGTAAAATGGAGGTCGCGTTCAGGGCTTTTATAGACACTATGATGCCCCTCAAAGCAAGCCAATCACTGCAATGCCCTTCTCTAAGATGGTGGTGGACGCTGCTCATGTCATCTCGTTGCCCACAGTGTACGTCCTTGCTCATTGGCTGAAAAAAGGCACCTGCAAGTATGATGGGAAAACCGACTTTGGCGCCCGTTTTGCCGAATGCATGGCCGACTTGGCGCTATGGTCGGGTTTCGCTCGGCTTTGGCGAAAATCGGTGACTTATGAATCTGACCGACCTGTTTCGCTCAACTCTACAATTCACCACATCAGAGCCCTTTTTGGTCAAATCAGTCAGTGGTTTCACAATGCTGTGCTGATAGCAATTGTGCTGTACAGCTAGTGTGCAGTGACAGGGGAGGATTTTCTTGTGTGCAGCAGCGCTGGTTATTAGGCTGCCTGATAGCTGTATTGCTGTGTGTACACTGCTGTGCAGACTGCTTTTTACACAGCACTAATACTTTTATTCTTTTTTTCTGCGCAGTTACCGAGCGTTCATTTTTTCCCACACCGTATAGAGATATATGCTCCTCACACACTACCGTGTACCGGCTGGTATCACGGACAAATACATGCTGACTATCTGTGTGTGACTCCGGAAATATATACGGAGATTTAAATTTTCTCCTAGACTGTATACAGCTGAAGGCTTCTGATAAAGTACCGTTTTTCTGCTTTTTGTATTACGGTCAAATCCATACTGAGCCAGGCAAAGTAGTCAGTAACGACCGTAATTTTGCGGTGGCCATAGCCCTGGCAAAACTCAGACACATACCTTGCCTGGCTCACACCTTGAACCTGGTGGTGCAGTGCTTCATAAATAATTATCCGGAGTTACCAGCCCTTCTCCATAAGGTGTGAAGACTGTGCTCGCACAAAGGTCGCTCGCCCGTAGTCGTATGCAGAGGCTGCAGCGATCACTCCACCTCCCCAAGCACCGCCTAATCATAGACATTGCATCAAGGTGGAACTCCACCATGCACATGGTTGAGAGGCTGTGTGAACAGAGGCAGGCTGTAATGCATTTGTGGGAGGATACACGGGCAGGCAGTTTGAGGGCAGACATGGAGATGTCGGGTGTGCAGTGGTCAAAGCTGAAAGACCTCTGTAAAGTCCTTCAGTGTTCTGAGGAATGCACACGGCTGGTAAGCGCAGACGACGCTATCATAAGCATGAGCATCCCACTTATGCGTCTGCTCATGCAAACTTTGCCGCACATTAGGATCAGTGGAGGAGGAGGGAGGCCTTGATGACAGTCAGGCATTGTCTGCTCAGGGAACTGTCCTGGACGAGGTTGTGGAAGAAGAGGAAGAGGAGGAGGAGGATGAGGGGAATGATTATTTTGGGGAGGAGGATGCTTCTCAGGGGGCAAGAGAAAATGTTGGCTTGCCAAGGTCAGGTACAGGGATGTGGATTTGGCAGAAAGTGCTCCTCCACCCACCACTGGCAGTGCATCATTGACACCTGGAACATTGGCCCACATGTGTGATTATGTCTTGGGATTCTAAAAAGGGACCCCCGCATTGCCAAAATTATGAAGGATGACGACTACTGGTTGGCCAGCATCCTCGATCCACGCTATAAAGGCACATTACAGAACATCATGCCACAGGAAAACCTAGAGCTAATATTGGCAAACAAACAAGCAACTCTGGTAAACCATTTGTTAGAGGCATTCCCAGCACACAGCAGCGGTGCAAGTTCTACCACGAGCCGTACTGGGCAACATGGAAGAGGTGTTCGTGGTGCACACAGCCAAAGTGGTGTTGGAGACAGGGGTTTCATGACCGTGTTGTGGACTGATTTCTCGAGTACCACTCACACGACTGTTAATACTGAATAGATTGCAACAGACAGGAGACAGCAGTTGTCAACTATGGTTCAAAATTACCTCTCTTCCCCTATCAATGTTCTCCCAGTTCATTCCCGTTTGACTACTGGGCCTGTAAACTGGACACCTGGCCTGAATTGGCACAATATGCCTTACAGGAGCTCGCTTGCCCTACTGGTAGTGTGCTATCAGAAAGAGTCTTCAGTGCTGCTGGATCAATCCTGACAAAAAGAAGGACTCGGCTGTCGACCCAAAATGTTGGTGATCTCACCTTCATTAAAATGAACCATGCCTGGGTTTCAAAGGATTTTGTACCACCTTCCCCTGATGACACATAGGTTGCCAGAAAAATGGCTCACTTTGTCCTCCTCTTCCTCCGACTTCTTCAATTCCTCCAATTGCAGCTGCTGAACGTCCAGCCTACACCTCAACATATGCCAGTTTTTCCACCTCCCTAACTGGGCTGTACCCCCCCAAGGCCGGTTTCAGCACATGGCGCATCCGGGCAAGTGCCGAGGCCCTGAGCAGGTGGGGGGGCCCACTCGCCGTCAGAGACAACGGCGTACTATGAGGGGCCAGTGCCGGTGCCCACAAGTGAGCCCCCCCTGCTTGCTCAGGGTCCCAGCACTTGCAATACTTACATCTCCCTGCTCCACCGCTGTGACGTCTTCCTCGTTTCCTGACAGTGACATTCAGGTCAGAGAGCGAGATGACGTCACGTCTGCCTGAACAGTCACAGTGCAGAGAGCTGGAAGATGGCGACGCTGAGAAGTCCAGAGTAGAGCAGTGCCCAGCGAGGAGAGGTATTCAATTTTTTTTTAATGTTTGGAGCAATATATGGGGAGCATTATACACTGGAGAATTATATATGGGGCCCATCATACACTGGAGCATCATAGATAGGGCCCATTTATTATACACTGGAGCATTATATATGGGGCCCATCATACACTGGAGCATTTTAAATGGCGCCCATTAGACACTGGAGCATCATATACGGGGCCTATTATACACTGGAGCATCATATGGGGCCCATTATATATGGAGCATTATATAGGCCCATCATACACTGGAGCATCATCCATTGGGGCCCATCATATACTGGAGCATCACATGGAGCCCATTATATATGGATCATTATATATGGGGACCATTAAATTTGGAGCATTATATGGGGCTCATCATACACTGGAGCATCATATATGGGGCCCATCATAAACTAGAGCATCATATGAGGTTCATTATTTATGGGGCATCATATCGCTACTACTCCGCTTCTCCCCTCTGCAAATCTCTTCACTGGCTCCCATTCCCTCAGCGTATCCAGTTCAAATTACTAATACTGACCTACAAGGCCATCTATAATCTGTCTCCTCATATCTCTGAACTAATCTCCCGATATCTTCCCTCATGTAATCTCCGATCCTCCCAAGACATCCTTCTCTCCTCCACACTTATTCGCTCCTGACCCAACCGCCTCCAAGACTTCTCCCGAATATCCCCTATCCTCTGGAATTCTTTGCCCCAACACGTCCGACTATCAAACACATTCGGATCCTTCAGACGGAACCTGAAAACCCACCTCTTCAGGAAAGCCTACAGCCTGCAATGACCCTGCTACCTCCTCACCACTACCGGAGATATTGCCTCAACCAACACCGGAACTGCTGCAACCCCCGACCTACTGTCTCCTGCCTCACAATCCTGTAGAATGTAAGCCCGAAAGGGCAGGGTCCTCTCCCCCCTGTATCAGTCTGTCATTGTTAGTTTGTTTACTGTAAGTGATACCTGTAATTTGTATGTAACCCCTTCTCATGTACAGCACCATGGAGTCAATGGTGCTATAGAAATAAACAATAATAATAATAATAATCATATAGTGCCCTTTATATATGGAGCATAATGTGGAGCACATAAGGGGCCTATTCTGTATGGAGCATTATATGGAGCCCATTCTGTATGGAGCAATATATGGGGCCCATCATATACTGTATGAAGCTTTATATGCGACTCATTATAATGTATGGAGCAACATGTGGGGCTCATTATACTCTATGGGGACCGTCCTATACTGTATGGTACATTATATGGGGACCATCATATACTGGAGCATTATGTGGAGCTCATCATATACTGTATGAAACATTATATGGGACCAATTATGTATGGAGCAATATATAGGGCTCATTATTTTGTATGGAACAGTATTTGTGGCTCAATATACTGTATGAAGCATTATATTGGGCCCATTATTCTGTATGGAGCATCAAATATGGGACTCATTATTCTGTATGAAGCAATATATGTGGCTCATTATTCTGTATAGAGCAATATATGGGGCTCATTATTCTGTATGGCGCACTATGTGGTGCCTATAATACTGTATGGAGGACTATACTGTCCGGTTTTTGAACTATTGTAGAATTTACAATAGATATCACTCATGTAATGTAAGAAGTGAAGTATTTGGCATTGTACTATACCTATATTTTTCTGCTGTATCAGACCAACTTGTGCTATGTGTTAAAGGGGCCCACTGAGACTCTTTCGCCCAGGACCCACGAAAACCTGGAGCCAGCCCTGCCCCCCCACAACTTTAGCCAAATAACCCCCAGTTTTCAATGCGTTACTATTATTATAAAGTAAATTAAGGTTGACAAGCTAAAGTAATAAGAATTTATGTCATTGGCATTGAAATGGACACTGTAGGTGTGTTTACTGTCCTCCACTCACTGCCGACTTTTCTTCCCCATTGATTTGCATTGGGGTCGGTTCGAGTTTCAGTCGGACCTTCGACTTTTTCAGTTAGTCGGCCGATTTCGTTCGACTTGACTTTTGGAAAAGTCGGGTGGTGCGAAACCCAACTCGACCCTCCCAGAGGCAAAGTCGCTCATCTCTAGTGAATTGGTCTCCAGAAGCAGTTTTCGGCGTTTCAGGAGCTTAAGTGGAGATTCGCTTCGGCTCCTGTTCTATGGCAACTTGAAGTTTCTCTCCCATTTCAGGTGGAGATAGATGCTTCTGAGATTGGTGCAGGAGCCGTTTTGTCCCAAAAGGACCCTGTAACCTCCAAGATTAACCCTTGTGCCTGCTTCTCTCGAAAATTTTCCCCAGCTGAACGTAATTATGATGTGGGGAATCGGGAATTATTGGCCATGAAGTGGGCGTTTGAAGAGTGGAGACATTGGTTGGAGGGAGCCAAACATTAAGTTGTGGTCCTCACTGACCACAAGAACTTGATCCATCTCGAATCAGCCAAGCGATTAAATCCTAGACAGGCTAGGTGGGCCTTGTTTTCCTCGCATTTTAATTTTGTGGTCTCCTTTCTTCCGGGCACTAAGAATGGTAAGGCGGATGCCCTCTCTAGGAGTTTCCTTGTGGATTCTCTTGATGTGACTGAGCCTACTGACATTCTGAAGTAGGGAGTGGTTCTTTCCGCTATCTCATCCGATTTGAGACTTTCCCTGGAGGAATTTCAGGGGGATAAACCTGAACGGTGCCCTGTGGGGAAATTGTATGTTCCCGACCAATGGAGGAGGAAAGTAATGTCTGAAATTCATTGCTCCGCTTTGGCTGGGCATCCCGGTATTTTTGGTACCAGAGATTTGGTGAGTCGGTCTTTTTGGTGGCCTACTTTATCTCGTGATGTCAGGAATTTTGTGCAGTCCTGTGGGACTTGTTCTCGGTCCAAACCCTGTTCTCTCTCTAGTGGATTGTTGGTGCCACTGCCGGTGCCTAGGAGTGTTGTGAATGGGTTTGAGATGAGTTCTGAGCAGAGGCTCCCTCTGGTGGTTACAAGCGGTACTGGTGAAGATTGTGAGGACTGGGAATCAGGTGTTACTGACTGGTCTTATATAAGGGAGTCATTTTCCCATCAGGGTTGCCGGTGATCAATTGTTCTGGTCTGAATCCTTCTCTCCAGTTTCCCTTGTAGCCTGCTGTGTCGTGTCTGCATCTCCTGCTATCAGATAAGACATTTTCTTCTTTTGTGTTTGTGCTTTATTTTTGCATTTTGTCCTGCACTTCTGTGGGGGCCTTCAGGGTCCCCTCCTGGGGCTTTTGCCCTCTCAGTTTGGTTCAGCCACTGAGTTTTGTACTTTTGCTTTTTTCAGTTTTTTCAGTGGCTGCTGTTTTGATTTTGTTACACCAGAGAACTAATTTAGGTGGTAGAGGTCGTGTGATCTCAGGTGATTTTGAAATTAGTATAGTTGGTGTTTTTCAGGGTTTTCTGGGATTGCAGTAAGTACCCTTCCTATCCTTTTCTATTTAGTTAGTTTGGGCCCCATCGTTTGCTCATACTATTTTCTTTCTGTGTCAGTATTTCCTCTTGTCTAACCGCCATTACATGTTTGGGGGCTTTCTATTATCTTTGGGGTTCTGCTCCGGGGCAGATAGCTTTCCTGTTTCTATCTTTAGGTGTAGTTAGTTTCTCAGGCTGTGACGAGGCGTCTAGGACCAACGTAGGAACGCTCCACGGCTGCCTCTAGTTGCGGTGGTTAGTCAGGGTACTGCAATCTCATAGATTCCAACTGCTCTGGTGTATTGCCTTTTTTACCTGCACTCCTCAGCTACCGAAACATAACATAGGAGGCCATGGACCCATATCTCAATGGATTTTATTTCCGACCTCCCTGTATCTCAGAGAATGACTGTTATCTGGGTGATCTGTGATAGATTTTCCAAGATGGTCCATCTTGTACCACTGCCAAAGTTGCTATCCTCTTCCGAGTTGGTGCCCTTGTTTTTTCAGCAGGTCGTTGTTTGCACGGCATTCTGGAGAACATTGTATCTGACAGAGGAGTCCAGGTTGTTTCCAGATTTTGGAGAGCCTTTTGTTTTAAACTGGGGATTCAGTTGTCCTTCTCCTCTGCGTTTCGCCCTCAGACCAATGGCAGACTGAGAGAACAAACCAGACTTTGGAGACTTACTTGAGATGCTTTGTGTCTGCTGATCAGGATGACTGGGTCTCTTTTTTGCCCTTGGATGAATTTGCTCTAAATAATAGGGCTAGCTCTGCCACCTTTATGTCCCCTTTTTTCTGCAACTTCGGGTTTCATCCTCGGTTTTCTTCAGGGCAGGTGGAGGCTTCTGCCTGCCTAGGTGTTGATTCCATGGTAGAGAGAATGCAGCAGATTTGGAATCAAGTAGTGGATAAGTTGTCTCTCTCTCAGGAGAGGACTCAACGGTTTGCCAACCGGCATAGGACTGATGGTCCCCGGTTTAAAGTAGGTGACATGGTATGGTTGTCCTCAAAAAATAATCCTATGAAGGTTGCGTCTCAAAAATTTAAGCCAAGGTTCATTAGAGCTTATAAGATTTTGGAAATCCTTAATCCCGTTTCTTTTCGTTTGGCTCTTCCTGGAACATTTAAGATTCACAACGTTTTTCATAAGTCTTTGTTGAAAAGGTTTGTTGAGCCAGTGGTTCCTATGGCTGCTCCCCCTGATCCTGTATTGGTTGAGGGCAATCTGGAGTATGAAGTAGAAAAGGTATTGGATTCTCGTCTGGATAGACGGAGACTCCAATACTTGGTCAAGTGGAAAGGTTATGGTCAGGAGGATAATTCTTGGGTGTTTGCTTCTGACATTCAAGCCGAGAGATTGGTTCGCGTCTTTCACCGGGCCCATCCTGATCGGCCTAGTAGCTCAGGTGAGGGTTCAGTGACCCCTCCTCAATGGGGGAGTACTGTTGTGAACACTTTTAATCTGACTTCTGAGTTGGGGCTCCCTCTGGTAGGTGTTGCTGGTACTGAAGAGGCCCTGGCTAACAGAAGTCTCCCACCTGACGGGGATGATTGGCAGGCAGGTGTTGCTGACTGGGGAGATATAAGTGAGCAGCCTTCCCATAATGCTTGCCGGTGATTTGTTTTCTTCCTAGCCTTTTGGAAGTCTGCTTGCTCCCTGCTTTGTCCTGCAACTTTCAGATACGTTATTTTGCTGTTTATTTCTGTGGCATTTATTTACCTTTTTGCCTTGCTCAGTTTTCTGTCTTGTTGGAGTCTGTTCAGCCAGGTTCCCTGCGTTGGCCTGTGCTGGACTCTGTTCTCATTTGCCACAGCTTATGCATTTCTAGTTCCCTGTTATTTCAGTATCTGTTGTTTGCAGCCAATTCACACCAGAGTTCTGATCTAGTGCGTCCTCAGTATTTTTGTATATCAGACGTGTTTCTTAGGGTTTTTGCTGGATTGCTGACAGTATTTTTCCTGTCCTGTTCTATCTAGACAGTTTGGGCCCCAGCATTTGCTTGCACTATTTTCTGTCTGTGTTTGTGCTTCATCTTACTCACCGTCAATATATGTTTAGGGGCTATCTATTCCTTTGGGGCTCTACTCCGGGGCAGTTAGCTTTCCCCTTTCACTCTTTAGGCTTAGTTAACTCTTTGGCTGTGACGAGGCATCTAGGTCATCGTAGGTACGTCCCACGGCTAATTCTAGGTTTGTTGTCAGTTCAGGGGTCTGCAATCCACTAAGTTACCAAACTCTCTGGTGTTGTGCTGCCTAGCCTATTTTTCCTGTTGTCCTCCTCGGTTACCTAATCATAACAATCGCCCAATCCACACTGAGTAGATGAGATGAGGCTGAGCTCAGTAATATCACTCTGTGTACTTTCTTCCTCCAATTCCACCTGGTCCACATGCAAAGCTTCCTCTTTAATTGTGAGCAGTGAACGTTTGAGTAGAAACAGAAGTGATATGATTACGCTGATTATGGTGTCATCGCCGCTCACCATTATGGTTGATTCCTCAAAGTTTTATAGAACCTCACAGATGGCAGACAGCCATACACACTTGTCGGTTGTTATTTCTGGTGGCTGACTGGATTACTGATGGGCATGTTGTGGCTGATATTCAACTACTGCACTCTGCTACTCACAAATCCTTGCCAACATGTGTAATGCCGATTTTCAGGGCATGGTCATGTTGCACACCCAGCAGCTGTAGCTGACTTGCGGAAAAGACCTCACATGCAATGTATCTTCTCAAGTACCTCATGCAAATCTGGTTAAGTTTTCAGAAACTGCTGAAACACTAAGTTGAGCACGTGGGCCAGGCATAGTACGTGTGCAAATTTGCCAAGCTTCAGAGTCGTCACTAGGTTACGGCCATTATTGCACATCACCTTTCTTTGTTGTAGGTACAGCGGCAAAAGCCACAGATCTGTCTGGTCTGTTAGACCTTTCCACAACTCTGCAGCGCTGTGCTGTTTGTCACCTAAGCAAATTAGTTTCAGCAGAGCCTGTTTCCACTTCACCGAGGCAGTGCTGAACTGCTTCCAGCTTACGACTGATATAGACGACGTGCTGCAAGATGACAATTTGAAGATGGAGAATGAACACGAGGAGGGGGTGCCGGAACTGGTGGAGGTGTAGGAAATAGTGATCCGCAATCCTTGACGTCGGTAGCACTTGTGCTGTTCAAGAATGTGACTAGGTCCTGGCCTCACCCAATATGTCGTGACGGAAATGTAGCATACCTGGCCACAAGCGCTTGTCCACGTGTCAGTTGTTAAGTGGACATTCCCAGTAATTGCGTTGGTCAGGGAATGGGTGATGTTATGGGACTTGTGCTGGTGTAAGGCGAGGACAGTACACTGGGAAAAATAGTGGCGGCTGGGGAACAAGTACCAAGGGACGGCCAGTACTATAAAGTTATGGAAAGCCTCAGTGTTCACAAGTATAAACCAGGGCAAGCAGTCTGGAAATGTGCTCATTTAGTGTTGGGCCTGTGGGTGGCTGGGCATCCTCGCTTGCATTCTAAGGCCTTGGGTAGGGGCAGATGAACACTCTTCTGGGACAAGGAATTGGACATGGTGGCTGATGCTTGCGAATGTACAATGACAGGTTCCATGCAAGACTCATGTGCGCCTGTGTCATGGACAAAAAATAGGCAAGCACGTAGTACAAGAGGCACTGGTGTCACATGCAGACACTGATTGTCGACTTGGGGTTCGGCCCACTGTTTGGGTGCTTTGATGACATTAGTCTGGGCCTGCTGGTGGTGGTCAGTTTGGTAGTGGTCTGGGCCTTGCTGGTCTTGGTATGGCACAAGTTGCAAATGACCATTCTTTTATCGCCTGCACTTTATTTAAAAAAGCGCCAGACTGAGGAACACCTAACCCTTGGCCTAGGAACTTGCCATGTGTGGGTGCTCTGGGTAACAGTTTCCCGCCTTCTCCTTCTAGCCACTGCACTGGCACAGGATGCCTATTGCAGTGCTGCAGATCCTCCCCCTCTGCGCTGCTGGCCTTGCTCTGCGTGACACCTTCCAGGTTGGGTCAGTGACTTCATCATCTGTTACCTTATCTTCCACATCTAGACTCTGTTCCTCCTGACTTGTTGACTTAAGAAACTGTCACACTAAACGAGATTGCTAACGAGATCGCTAATGCGTCACCGATTTCATGATGCAGTAGCGATCTCGTTAGCGACGCAGCTGTGTGTGACATGTAGCAGTGATGTGGCCCCCACTGCAATGTCGTTGATCGCTCATGAACGTTCTGAGCCGTTTTTTTGGTCGTTGGTGTCCTGCTGGTGAGCCTGAATCGCTGAGTGTGACACCTCTTGTAGACATTAATTGTTGTTCCCCATCATCGTCTTATTCTCGGTGCATCACGGGTTAGAAAAAACGACTCCTAAATGTTCACTCACCTTAATTATTTACTTTATTATGTGGATAACTCAACCAAAAAATGAAAACAATTTAAAACATTATACAGACACCAACCGGGAGGTTGAGACCCTTGTGTTGTACAGCGTGGTGCCCCAACAATCTGTAGCTACTGTACTCTATAGAAATCTACCTACTATCCAAAACAGATGCCTGTTACCTGTTAACACCCTGGGAACTGGGACAATTTATATGAGCACCGTTTGAACTCGCCTGCTGTTCAGCACAACAGTTTACAATCTTACAATCAATTACCTCTATCCTCCAACCAAACATCCCTTTTCCCGGCCCGATGTTGATGTCAGTGAACTTTGGAATAGTCCCGTCCTCCCCTATATGGAAATTCCTTAACAGTTAACCCACTGCAATGACTATTTTGCCGTAAACTAAGTCTATTGAAGTTGAACAAATATCCCATACTATAATGTTCCTCAGAAACTCTCTCCTGAAGCAAAAAGAAGTTCAAGTTTGGTCTGAAGTCCGTTGTGTGCTGCGTTGGCATCTAGGCTTGGATTGGGATTCTAATTACGGAACAAACAGGAAACGTAGCAGCAAATTTGGAAGTTTCAGACTCTAATTTTTGGCTATGGCCTGAAACAGTCAATATGCCTATCTAATTAAATACAGTCTTGAGTATTTTGATGCCAGAGGTGTGTGCATGGTTACCCACTGCGGTGGCACAGTGGTCCTATTTTCTTACTGACTCAGTTCTGCTCCGGATAAACAATTGGTGTATATAGACAGATCAGGGTCCCTCCAGCAGGTAACGGTACTGTTGATGACTGTGACTTAACACCGCAGTGGCATCCAGCACATCTCAAGCTAGGTCTCAGCCTTCTCCACTCCAGCAGCGTTCCTGGCAGAAATCTCCTCATATCTGGACTTGTTCTAGTCACAGACATAATCAGCTCAACTCTGATGCGCACTGACCTCGGTGGAATGGTTCCACCAGGGATGTCATTGGATTCCCATCCAGCACAATCTCTCTCACTGTCTCAATAACTGCAGACTGTTTCTTAAGATCGCTGCATTTCCTTTTCCTGTATTTCACATCGGCTTAGATTGTAGCTACACCTCTGACATTCTGTATGTATCTTTCCGTAATGCTTAGGTAATAGCAACAACTTGTGACCGAATAACATTACCAATGATCAAACTTATTTACAAAAGTTTACAGTATTTATAATGATATGGGCACAAGTATACAAAATTTATACCACCCTGGTGAGCCGACACACATCTCACTTCTACACATGATCTCCTCAAGTCCCTCTTGAAATGGGCAGGAAATAAAAAGATCTGCTTGGAGTGTCCGAGTGTGAGATCACTTATTTAGTGGGACTCGCAATGGTGAGAGGAAGAAGGTCAAAGTGAGGATTATGTGGTTCAGACTCTTTGTTAGTGAGACTGAACTGTGTGGAACTCTCTGTGGTTCTGGGAAACATACTGAAAAGAATTATCTGCCATCCAACCAACCACCATGTTCTCAATGTTCTGGCTTCAGAAATGGTGTCTCGTGCCATATGCAAAGTGAAAGCTAGGTCTTGTGGCTGAGCGTGTTTGTTGTGCCCCGCAGCAGGTACAGAAAATATGTAGCTCTGAAAATGACTTTTGTTTTTAGATTGCAGCAGTATACAGCTAACAAGTAGTGCAATAGCAATATTAAACACTGCCTATATGCCTGTAACCAAAACTATCCCTCCACTGAATGCAGCTAACAGTGGTTTTACTAGAGAAGGGAAAATAATATAGCTCTGAAAAGGACTTTCGTTTAATGATGCCTGAATGGACTGTCATCTTCCTAACCTTGTCTTTACCTCCTCTCTGTGTGAGCCAGAGGTGAGGTATCAGCCATGGAAGCTCTGAAGTCACAGCTCTCTTACCCAGCGAGTCAGCAGAAGGGGAGACTGTAATTTGTACCAGGGTATTTAAGGGTATGTTTCCACGATAAGGAAACACTCCGGATTTGCTGCGTGGTTGGCGCTGTGCGTTGGCGCAGCGCCAAACACGCAGCGTCCAGAGTTACAGAAGTGGAGGGGATTTCAAGGGAAAACCCATCCCCCACTATGCGTAAAAATACGCAGGGAAGACCTGCGTTTACGGACATGCGGCGCATCTTTTCAGACCGCAGCATGTCCTAGCGTTTGCGGAGGACGCTGCGTCGCCGCAAGGTAAATAACACAGGGCAAGCAGCACTGCGTTCTTTCCGGATGTTTTCCCCGGAGGTTCCGGAACACATCCGAAAGAGCGCGCATCAGAAAGGGCGGGGCTTTGGGCAGTGCGGAATTTCCGCCCGTCCAAACGCTGGGGGTTCCGGACCGTGGAAAACCCCAGCCTTAGGCCTCATACTCACTGGCGCCGAAAACGGTGATAATCAGAAGAAAAAAAATCGGGATGCAAAAACTGACCAATGTTAGTCAATGGTGAATTCTCATTTGCGATTTTTTTCTCAAACAAAATTTTGTGAAAAAAAAAATCGCAGCAGCTGCGATTTGATGCGATTTTGGGATGAAAATCGCCATGCAAGTCAATGGGGGCGATTAAAAACGAACACACTCGCACCATCACGTGCTGTCCGATATAAATCACCAGTCTCCTTTTAAAAGCCGGTAATTCATCCCCGGTACTTAAAACCTGACACTCACAAAACAGTAGATAAAACATAGAATAATTTTAAAAATATTTTTTATACTGCATTGTAACAATACAAATATATATATTTATATTCTTACACCTCATACTGTAAGCCGCTAATTCAATTCCGGGGTTTTTTGAAATCCAAACCGACATGAAATGAAAAATTGTTTCCCCACAGTTAACCATGTAATTTCCTTTTTTGATATATGGGGTTTTTAACTTACAATTTCCCCCGGTGTATTTTTTCAAAATTTCAGACATGTAGGGGTTAATTAAGGTGTAAATTGTTGAAAAAAAAAAGCGTGGGCTCCCGCGATTTTCTCCCCCAAAACAAAGAAGCGAGTGGGGGAGATAATAAAAACTAGGGAGGGTACATTTTTTTTTGCCCCCCCCGGGTACTAAAATTGCCCCGACACCCCGAAAGGGCAAAAAAATTAGATTGCCCTTTCGGGCCCCTTTTTTCCCCTCTTCCCATTCCCTGTGCGGGGGCGAATGGGTTAATAAGGGGTTAATTTTCCCCTTTCTATTAAAAAGGGACCTTAAGCCTGTTAAAAATTGAGAGCTGCAATTAGACAACATAATTATTAACCTTGAGAAAAAAAAAAAACCAAACCACTTTAAAATAAAAATTTTAATGAAATCAAAACACAAAATTTTGACCATCTTTTATTTAACTCAATTCCTTAAGCCCTTGTTTTAAAAATAAATAAAAATTTTAAAAAACAACTTATTCTTACCTATTGGCGTTGCCCCCCCCCACAATGAAACCTTTCCCAAAAAAAGGGGTTAACTAGAATCAATAACACGCAAGAACCCCGCGTGCTACTGAAGCCCTGAATGAATGAGTTTTCTCCGCCGAAGGAGGGGATGTGGTTCTAAATAAACCCTTTTAATTGATTGAACCCCTTTTCCCCCTTAGTAGGTCACTCAAGGAAAGTAAAATAAATCAATAAGCTCCATTCAGAATCTCTTCCTCTCCTTTCGGGGAGGTAAGTTATTTTTCGGGGAATACAGTGGAGACAGTTTAGCTCCTGTTAATGTAACTTTAACCCTTTTTGGGGGGTTACCCCCGGGGGGCCGAGTACATCGGTTGGGGAAGAATAATTTTTTTTTTTATTTTTTTTTAAATTAGGAAATGGTTTTAGCGGGAAATAAAATATGGAAAAAAAATGTGTGATTTTTTCATTAAAATTTTTTTTTAAATTAAACGTGTGGTTTATTTTTTATCATACAATGGATAAAAAATTAAAATTGCTAATTACCTCTAAATTTATTAACGGCTTGGGCCCTTTCAAAAGCAATAAATTAACCCTTTTAACCCCATTCGCCCCCTACAGGAAGGGGGAAAAGAGGGGGAAAGTGCCAGAAAGGCGAATCTAATTAAATTTCCCTTTTGGGTGTCTGGGGCAGATTTTTTAAACCGGGGGGGGGCCAAAAAAATGTCCCCCTCCCTAGGCTTTATTTCTCCCCCCTCCTTGCTTTTCTGTCTGGTGGAGAAAAAAAGCGGGGGGCCCCCCTTTTTTTTTAAAAAGAAATTTCCCCTTTAAAATTAACCCCCTACATGTTAAAATTTTTTGACAAATACACTATGAAATTAATTCAACCCCAAAAAACAAAATCAGGAAAACGGTTTTAATGTTGGAAACAATGTATCATTTAGTCGGCTTCTGTGTTTCACAAAACCGAAATTTGAATTAGCGGCTTTTATAGTGTTGAGCGTACTCCCGATATCTAAAAAATGTAGGAAATTTACCCCGAACACAAATATCGCGTATCCGTTACGATCCCGAAGCCCCTTTAAATCTAGGGAACAAAAAAAGAAAAAAAAAAAAAACCCTTTCTTTCGTTGAAACACAAAAAAAAACCCCAAAGAATACTTATATATATAAAATTCATTGTGACAAATATATAATACTATAAATTTGGGGGTCCAAAAATTTACAGAGACAACTTTATCTTTTTGGTTCTAGACATTTTCCCAAGAATTTTTAAAAAAAAAAATCAGTGCAGTAAGTTAAGACTTTTAGCTTTTTTATTTGGGGGATCCACTTAAAAATTTTTAAGGGTTGGATTTCAGCTCCTTAAATTCCACCCTGTTTTTTTTAAAGGGGCCAAAAGTAATTACAGATTAAATAATTGTAAAAAATGTTATTTCATACTTTTGGTTAAAACCCCTTTGTTACAAAGACTGCCAAGTCTTGAACTCTGGACACACCGCACTTTGGGTTTCCTTCTTTTTGTGCTCTCCCCGGGGCCTTCCCCCCGCGGTTTTTTCGTTGTTTGTTTTTTGGGGGGCCTTTCTGTCGAAGTTTGTCTTTAACAAGTAAATTTTTCTTTTTGGGTTGAGATCAGGTGATGATTGGCCATTCAAGAAAATCCATTTTTTTTGTTTTTTAAACTCCGGGTTTTTTCTTTGGTTTATTTTTTTGGGCTTTCCCCCTTGTAGTATAAACGGACCCAACGTTTGGCTGCTTTGGGGTGGATCTGGCACACGTATGGCTCTAAAAAACCTTAAAATTTATTGGGGGGTTTCTGCCCCTGTCACATATCAATAAACACATGCCCCCCCCGGCACCCTGATCCCAAAAACATCACCGCTTCCGCCCCTTTTTTTGATGATGGTATTTTTGGATCGAGCTTCCACCCTTCCCCCCATATTTTTTTCTTTCCATCTTCTGTGAGGTTGATTTTGGTTTCACGTTCAAAGAATGTTTTTTCCAAAAATGTGCTGGTTTTTTGTGTTTTTTGCAAAGTCCACCGCCTTTTTCTTGATTCTTTTATCTTGCCCGTGCAGTTAACCCCCTGTTTTTTCATCAGTCTTCTTTTTATGGTAATTTGGATATTGATACGCCACCCCTGGAGGTGTTTTCACTTTGGGTTTGGTGTGTAAGGGGGTTTTCTTCACCCTGGAGAGTATTCTGCAATCCACCCGTTTCTTCCGGGGGGGCCCCGGTCTTTTTGCTTGATGGTTCACCAGTGCTTTCTTTCTTTTTCAAATGACCAAACTGTAGATTTTTTTCCCCCCTAAAGTGTACAATTTCTCGTGGTTTTTTTTTTTTTTTTTGAGCTTAAGGTAGCTTTTTCACCTCATGGAGAGCTCCTTTACCGCTGTTTTTTTTAAGCTAAAATTCCAAATGCAAAAAACCCCCCCACCTCAAATCAACACCACCCTTTTATTTTTAATTAAATGATATAATGAAGGGTTTGCCCACACCTGTCCAGAAAAACCTTTTGGGTCAATTGTCCAATTACTTTGGTCCCCTTTTAAAAAAAGGGGGGCACTGAAAAAAGGGTGAAACCCTAAAACCCTTTATCCATTTTAATGTGGAAACCCTCAAAAGAAAGCTGAAAATTAACTTAACTGCATTATTTGTTTTTTTCAAATTTTTTTGGGGAAAGTTTAAAACCCAAAAATTGATAAAGTTTCCTGTCCAAAATATTTATGGGCCAATGTATTATAGTTTATACACTTCCATATAAAATAGACTCTGATTCAAATTTGGGTAAGCCGGCTACTAAAGAAGTCACGGGGGCTGCCGAACCCCCAAAAAACCCTGGCTCTGTGCGATCACTGGGCGTCACAACAGGATTCGTTCTCGCTATAAAAAGTCCTGTTCCTGAATTAACGGTTTTGTGCTTTAGAATTCTAAAATCATCAAGAATGTATTCCTTTTTTTCCCCTATTTCGCGTCACACGAGGCCTGGGAAGAAGAAGGGCGTGTCTTCGTGGG